>JANJGN010000296.1:0-360000 GCA_026770705.1 Isurus oxyrinchus | reverse complement strand
AGGGAGTAAGTGGACGATTGAAGGGGAGAAAAAAAAAACGTTGCTGCGAGAGAAAGAGAGGGTGAGGCAGAGAGAGAGAGAGATAGAAAGGAAGAGACAGACAGGCACACAGAGAGAGTGTGTGAGAGGTGGAGCAAGACAGAGAGATTGACTGGCAGAGAGATATAGAGAGAGGGGGTAGGGATACAGAGAGAGGGAGAAGGCAGAGTACAAAAAGACAGAGGTAGATAGAAAAATAGATGGAGAGTAAGGCAGGCAGATAAACAGACAGATAGATAGATAGCTAGATAGAAAGAAAGAATGAAAGATAGATGAATGGATAGATAGATGGATAGACAGAAACGCAGATAGAGTGAGATGGACTGCAAAGGAAAGCAAGAGACGTGGAAAAATACACAGACATATGCAGACATATTGAAAGAGACAGAGAAACACGAGAAAGAGAGAGATAGAGACCCACCGAATCAAACACACACACACACATACTCACGGAGAGAGAGAGAGAGAGATGAACAGAGAAAGACAAAGGGAATTTTAGAGCGCGAGAGGCAGAGGATAGAAAGAGAGAAACACGTACACACAAACACGGTGGCACCCACACAGAAAAAGAGAGAGAGGGCTGAGAGAGAGAGGACGATCGTAAGGGAGAAGAAGAGAGAGTTGACGGGAGAGAGAGGATGGAACAGAGAGAGAGAGAGAGAGAGAGTTGACGGGACAGAAAGAGAGGATGGGGCAGAGAGAGAGATACAGAGAGATAGAGAGAGAGAGAGAGAAGCAGATAGATTCTGCTAGAGAGGGAAAGAGACAGAGTGAAGTAGAGAGGCAGCGAAAGAACGTGAGAGAGAGAAAGAGGGAGAGAGAGAGGGCGCTCGAAAGGGATAAATAGAGAGGGTTGCTGGGCGAGAAAGAGAAAATGAGGCAGAGAGAGAAATAGAGAGAGACAGGCAGAGAGAATGAGAGATTGAAAGAGGGAGGAGAGAGAGAGTGTATGACAGAGAGAGAGGGACACAGATAATGAGAGGAAGAGAATGGAGAGTCAGGGGCGTAAACACACTGACTGAGGACAGCAGAGGGAGATGGAGGGAGTGATATTTGCAGATACAGTGAGAGCGACACAGGGAGAGAGCGAGAGAGGAGAGAGAGAGAGACAGCGAGAGTAAAATTGGAAATGGGAGAGAGGGGGAGAAAAGAGAATGAGAGGCCAAAGAGAGAGACAGAGTTAGCAAACAGTGCGAGAGCGAGACAGAGAGAGAATGAGACAGAGTGAAAAAGTGAGATATGGACAGAGAGGGAGAGATAGGATGGGAGGGAGAAAGTGAGAAAGAGGAAGAAAGGGAAAGAGAGACAGAGAGACATACAGACAGGCTGAGGCAGAGAAGAGGTTGCAGAGAGAGAGAGGGAGACCATGAAATAGACAAAGGGAAGTTTAGCAAGCGAGAAAGAGAGAGAAAGCAACAGCAAGAGAGGGAAAAAGAACAGAGAGACAAAGAAAGAGAGAAATTCGGTTGATACACAGAGGGAGAGCAAGAAAGGGAGGGAGAGAGACAGAATGAGGGAGTAAAGTGGGAGAGAAAGACATACAGCGACAAGAAAAGAGTGAGAGATAGAGACACAGAGAGAGAGAGGCACAGAGAGAGAGACAGGCAGACAGACAGACAAAGAGAGAGAGAGTGCTTGAGAGGGGGATAGAGATAGAGAGGGAGAAAGAGAGACAGAGAAGGAGAGAGGCAGATATACAAAAATACAGAGTTAAATAGTCAGATAGACAGATAAATAGATTGATAGATAGGCAGAGACCGAGAGACAGAGACACATATGCAGATAGATTAGATTGATAGATAAATAGATAGACAGATAGGTAGACAGGCAGATGGGCAAACAGGTAGGCAGATAGTTGGATAGATAGATAGACAGACAGGGAGGCAGATAGAGGAAGTGGAACTGCAAAGGAAAGCAAGAGATGGGAACGGCACACAGAGATATGCACACAGATTGAAAGAGACAGAAACGTGAGAGATAGAGACCCAACAACACACACGCACACACACACACACACGTGCACACACACACGCGCGCGCACACACACACACACACACACACATGCACACACACACACACGCACGCTCATAGTTAAACACACTCACAGAGAGAGAGATGGAGAGAAAGAGACAATGGGAATTTTAGAGTTTGAGAGGCAGAGGATAGAAAGAGAGAAGCACGTATACAGAAACATGTATGCAACCAAGTAGAAAAATGATAGAGGGCTGAGAGAGAGAGTGGATGATCGAAAGGGAGAAAAGGAGAGAGTTCATGGGAGAGGTAGAGATTTTGAGGCAGAGAGGGAGAGATGAAGAGAGAGAGAGGGAGAGAGAGACAGGCAGAGAGAATGAGAGAGTGAAAGAGTTAGGAGGGATACAGAGTGTATGACAAAGGATGAGAGAGAAAGTGAGTGAGAGAGAGAGAGAGAGAGAGTAGAGAGAGAGAGAGGTGGAAGCGCTCTGAAAAAGGAAGAGGGAGGGAGGAGGAGAAAGTGAGAGTTAGAGTTACAGCGAGAGAGAGAGAGAGAGTTTGAAAAATAGAGAGGGGGAGAGAAAACAGAGAGAGAGGCGAAGAGAGAGACAAAGTTAGGCGCACAATTTGAGAGGGAGACAGAGAAATGAGAAACAGAGACAACTTGAGAGATGGACACAGAGAGCTGGATAGGGAGAGAGAGAAAGAGATAGAGTGAAAGTGTGAGAAAATTTGAGAGAGCAATAAAAGGGAGGAGAGATCGAGAGGCAATCAAACAGGCAGAGGCAGAGAAGACAAGTCAGAAAGAGAGAGAGAGACCATGAAATAGACAAAGGGGAGTTTAGCAAGCGAGAAAGAGAGATAAACTGAGAGTTGAAGACAGAAAGAGCAAATATAGAACGAGAGAAAGACAGAGAAAAAGGGCACGAGAGTGAGGCATAGAGTGAAAGATGGATACACAGCTGGAGAATTAGAGATAAAGAGAGGGAGAGTGTGACATAAGGAGATTAAAGAGGAAGAGACAGCAAAAGCCATAGAGCGAGAAGGAAAGAATGAGAGCTAGAGACACAGAGAGAGAAGCACAGAGAGAGAGAGACAGACAGACAGACAAACAGAGAGAGTGTGTGAGAGTGAGAGAGAAAGAGAAAGATAGAATGGCAGAGAGGGAGAGGGAGAGAGAAAAAGGGCGATCGAAAGGGAGAAGAAGAGAGGGTTGCTGGGCGAGAAATAGAGTGTGAGGCTGAGCGTGAAAAAGAGACAGGCAGGCAGAATGAGAGACTGAAAAAGGAAGAAGGGGAGAGACAGAGTGTGTGACATAGGGCGAGAGGGAAAGAGAGAGAGAGAGAGGGAGGGAGAGAGAGATTGAGAGAAAGAGAGGCAGAAGCACACCGAGTGAAGGAGACAGTGGGAAAAGGAAATAATGAGATTTAGAGACATAGCAAGTGAGGCAGAGAGAGAGAGAGAGAGAGAGACCATGAATTAGTCAAAGGGGTGTTTAGCAAGTGAGAAAGATAGTGAAAGTGAGACTGGAAGAGGGAATGAGAACAGAGAGACAAAGAGTGAGAGACTGAGGTGGAGGGAGGGAGAGTGAGTCAGAAGAAGACAGAGATAGACACGCAGAGGGAGAGGGGGAGAAAGACATTGAGAGAGCAAAGATGAAAGGAAAGAGACAGCAAGAGCCAAAGAGTGACAAGGAAAGAGTGAGAGATAGAGACACAGAGAAAGAGGAATAGATAAAGAGGGAGAGAGAGATAAAGCAGACCGAGTGCGCTAGAGGGGGAGAGAGACAGAGGGAAATAGAGAGGGAGAGAGTGAGAGAGAAATACAAAAGGACAGAGATAAGCATATAGACAGATGGACACATAGACTGATATATAGATAGATGGATACAGAGATAGACAGATAGACACTCAGACAGACAGAGAAACAGACAGAGAGACAGACAGGCATGAATGCAGAAAGGCAGATAGAAGGAGGGACGGTGGAGGAAAGCAAGAGAGGCGGAGAGAAACACAGAGATACTCACACAGATTGAAAGAGACAGAGAAATGTGAGAGTGAGTGATATAGACCCTCAGACACACACACACATTCACAAACACGCACACGGACAAACACACATACTCACAGACAAAAGAGAGTGAGAGAAATGGAGAGAAAGAGAGAAAGAAAGTTTTAAAGTGTGAGAGGCAGAGGACAGAAAATGAGAAGCTCATACACATAGACACGTGGTCACAGACACAGAAAGAGAGAGAGCGAACTGAAAGAGGGAGGGCGATCAAAAAGGAGAAATAGAGAGATTTGCTGGGAGAGAAAGAGAGGATGAGGCAGAGAGAGAGATAGAGAGACGGGCAGAGAGAATGAGAGATTGAAAGAGGGCGAAGGAGGGAGGCAAAGTGCATGGCATAGGACGAGAGCGAAAGAGAGAGAGATGACAATGTTTGGCCGGGTATTTAATAGTGAGGTTGAGTGTCTAGGTCTACAGTAAAAAATAGATGGGATGGTCAAATCGGCAGATAAGTGGCAGATGGATTTAACCCTAAAAATTCTGAGGTGATATGCTTTGGAAGGAGTAATTTGACACGGAAGCATTCAATGAACGGCATGACACTAGGAATTTCTGAGGAACAAAGGGACCTTGGCGTGTGTGTCCATTGATATCTGAAGGCGGAGGGGCACGTTATTGGGGTGGTGAAAAGGGCATTTGGGACACTTGCCTTTATCAATTGAGGTGTAGATTACAAAATAAGGGAGGTCATGTTGGAGTTGCATAGAGCCTTGGTGAGTCCACAGCTGGAGTACTGTGCTACTGTGTGCAGCTCTGGTCACATCATTATAGGAAGGATGTGATTGCACTGGAGGGGGTGCAGAGGGGATTCACAAGGATGTTGCCTGGGATGAAACATTTAAGTTATGAAGAGAGGTTGGATGTGCTTGGGTTGTTTTCATTGGAGCAGAGAAGACTGAGGGGGCACCTGATCGACGTGTACCTGATTATGAGGGGCATGGACAGGGTGGATAGGGAGCAGCTGTTACCCTTAGTTGAAGGGTCAGTCACAAGTGGGCATAGGTTCAAGGTGAGGGGCAAAAGATTTAGAGGGGATGTGAGGAAAAACTTTTTTTTTCCCCAGAGGGTTGTGACGGTCTGGAATACACTGCCTGGGAGGGTGGTGGAGGCGGTTTGTCTCACATCCTTTAAAAAGTACCTGGATGAACACTTGGCGCGTCACAACATTCAACGCTATGGGCCAAGTGCTGGTAAATGGGATTAGGTAGTTAGTTCACATATTTCTCACATTTCGGTGCTGACTCAATGGGCCGAAGGGCCTCTTCTGCACTGTGGTTCTATGCTTCTTTGATTCTGAGAGAATGAGTGAAAGAGAGAGATAATAGAGAGAGAGGGGGAAGCGCACTGAGAGAGGGTGACAGAGGGAGGAGGAGAGATTTGAGAGTTGGAGACAAAGCAACACAGGTTGAGAAATGGAGAGAGAGACCGAGAGGGAGAGAGGCGTAGAAATAGATAGAGTTAGGCAGACATTGTGAGAGAGAGGCTGAGAGAGAATGAGACAGAGAGACAACGTGAGGGATAGACACAGAGAGAGAGTTGGAGAGAGAGAGATTGAGAGAAAGTGAAAGAGAAAAAGAAAGGGAAGGGGAGAGCAAGAGACAAATAGACAGGCAGAGGCAGAGAAGGAGAGGCAGATATAGACACTGAAATAGTGAAATGAAATTTTAGCAAGCGAGAAAGAGAAAGAAAGTGAGATTGGAAGAGGGAAGGACAACAGAAAGACAAAGAGAGATTGACTGAGAAGGAGGGCGAGAGACTGAGGCAGAAAGAGAAAGATGCGCAGAAGGGAGATAAAGAGAAAGAGAGGGAGAGAGAGAGTAACGAGAAAGAGCAAGGGACAGTGAGAGCCATAGAGCGAGAAGGAAAGAGTGAGAGATAGAGACAGGGTGAGAGAGACACAGAGAGAGAGATAGAGAGAGAGATAAATTGGGAGAGGCAGACAGACAAACAGTGTGTGCGAGAGGGGAGAGAGACAGAGAGGCAGAGAGAGGGCGAGAGAGAGGGAGGGAGAGAAGGCAGTGAAACATAAAGACAACGATAGATAGATAAATGGATAGATTGGATGACAGGTAGGCAGGCAGGAAGGCAGGTGGACATGCAGACAGACAGGTAGGCAGATATACAAATAGACAGATAGATAGATAAACAGATAGATAGATAGATTGACAGGTAGATATATACATAGATAGATAGATAACAGGCAGACAGACTGAATGTCAGTTTGAGGGAATTGAACTGAGAAACAGAGAGCAAGAGAGACGGAAAGACAAATAGGTACACAGAGATTGAAAGAGATGGAGAAACGTGAGAGAGAGAGTGAGACGCAATGACACACACACACACACACGGACACACATGCACACCCAATGTGTGCATGAGTAAGAGAGAGAGAGAGAAAGAGAAATTGAGAGAATGAGACAAATTGAATTTTAGGTTGTGAGAGGCAGAGGAATCAGAGAGAGAGAAACACGTACACACACAAACAGATACACCCACACAGAGAGAGAGAGCTCTAAAAGAGAGAAGGAGATCGAAAGGGAGAAAAATATAGAATTGCTGGGAGGGAAAGAGAGGGTGAGGCAGGGAGGGAGAAAGACAGAGTGAATGAGAGACTGAAAGATGGAGAAGTAGAGAGGCAGAGTGTGTGACATGGATCGAGAGAGATTGAGAGAGAGAGAGAGAGATTGAGAGAGAGGGATAGAGGTATTGAGAGAAAGAGAATAGAGAGAGATGCGTAAATGTATTGAGTTGAGGAGACAGAGTGAGATGGAGGGAGTGAGATTTAGAGACACAGCAACAGGGATTGAGAGAGAGAGGGAGAGAGAGACAGAGAGAGACGTTGAAAAAGAGGTGCAGAGAAAAGAGCGAGAGAAGCATAGAGAGAGATAGAGTTAGACACAAAGTGTGAGGCAAGACAGAGAGAAAGAGACAAAGAGACAAAGTGAGAGATAGACTGAGAAGGAGAGAGAGAGAGGAGAGGGAGAGATAGAAGGAGAGAAAGAGATAAAGGGAAGGTTCGGGCGTGAGAGACAGAGAAACACACACACACATGCACACATACGCACACGTAGACACTGACACAGAAAGAGAGAGAGGGCTGAGAGAGACAGGGCGGTCGAAAGGAGAGAGTTGATGGGAGAGAAAGAGAGGGTGAGGCAGAGAGAGATAGAGAGAGGGAGAGAGGCAGATAAATTAAGAGAGTAAGAGGCGGAGAGAGACCGATGTATTACATAGGGCGGGAGGGAAAGAGAAAGGGAGGGAGTCATAGGGAGGAGGATAGAGGGAGAGTTAGATAAATAGCGGGAGAGACACAGAGAGACAGGAAGAGAGAGATAGACATTGCAAAAGAGAGAAGGGGAGAGAAAAGACAGAGAGGCAAAGAGAGAGACAGAGTGAGACAGTGTGAGAGAGAGAGAGGAAGTGAGGGAGAGAGAGTGAGAGGGAGAGAGAGTGAGGGAGAGAGATTGAGGGAGAGAGAGAGGGAGAGAGAAAGTGACAGAAAAAAAGGAAAGGGAAAGAGAGAGAAATAGACAAGCAGACAAGCAGAGGCAACAAAGAGGCAGAGAGGCAATGAAACAGTCAAAGGGAAGTTTAGCGAGGAAGACAGAAGGCGAAAGTGAAAGAGGGAAAGAGAACAGAGAGACAAAGAGAGAGTGAATGAGAAGGAGGGCGAGAATGTGAGGCAGAGGAAGAGACAGCGATTAACAGGCAGAGGGAGATATAGAGAGAAAGAGGGGGTTAGAGAGACAGAGAGAAAAGAGGAAGAGAAAGAGGCAGCGAGAGCGATACAGTGTGAAGGGCAGTGTGAGAGATGGAGACACAGCGAGAGAGGTACAGACAGAGAGAGAGAGAGTCAGAATAATATAGAAAGTTAGCGAGAGAGGTGGAGAGAGATAGATTGACAGAAACATAGAGAGAGAAGGAAAGAGAGAAACAAAAATTCAGAGAGAGATAGACAGACAGACAGACAGACAGAGTGAGGGAGAGGGAAACAAAAGGATAGAGAGACAGAGAGAGAGAGTGTGGGACAGAAAGAGAGAGTGGGGAAGTGAGAGGGAAGAAAAAGAGACAGGATGAGCGAGAGCCAGAGAGAGAGAAAGAGAGAGGAAGAACGAGGTAATGAGAGAGACAGTGAGCATAAAAAACAGAGAGAGATAAAGAGTTTAAGCGCGACAGAGGAGGAAAGGGAGAGATACAGCAAAAGGGAGGGAGTGAGATGTGCACGGAGAAAAAGAGAGACAGGCAGCAGAGGAGAGAGAGAGAGAGAGATTAATAGTGAGAGAGATTCACATTTGATTGTGGTGTGGAATCAGTTTTTGAGGGATTTTGAATATTTCCAGATATTTTATTAGTTGAATTTAGTAATAAATTGTCACCTTAACCCACTCTAATCGCACAACTGAATGTCCACAGTTAAAGAGGACAGTTACACCACAGGGTGTAATGGAACAGCGTGGAGAGTGGCAGTCTAACATATGGAATTCAATCAATACATGGTAACAGTTAAGTGACGGATATCACTGAAACAATAGGGGATCTAGATGAGGGACTGATGGTGACTGAGTGGACAACATATTATCCGTGTGAACAAAGCTCTTGTTTCTTTTATTAGTTAATTAATTTGATAAATAAAGTCCAGCCCTTGGATCCTGGGAGCTCCATTTAAAAATAAACATTTTGTATCACTAAACTCAAAGTCATTATCTGTTTGTTCATATATTTTAAAAAACAATTTGAACAGTGTTGCAATTTCAACGTCCCTGAGGTGATCCCACAGGGTATAAATTAAAGGCTTTGGGAGTGTATCACCTCAGCATTTAAGGCAGAGATCACCAGCAGCACAAAGGGAGACATCACTTCACATTGAAACGATGGAACCAATTGATGTGGCTCAGAAAATATTCTACACAATCCTTGCTGTTATAGGTGTTCCTGGTGAGTGACCATAACTACTGAAGTTGTGTAAGTCTGTATGTGAGCGGCTCTCTCATTTTAAACTGTGACTGAAAATATTACATGCTGATCTGGTGCTCACTGTCATAGACACACTGAATCAGCGATATAATTTGCTGAATTAAAATGTATTGAATGTCTCTGCGGCTTTATTCAATTTTGTCAAATGAAAACAAACCTTTGATTGTTACTCGCAGGCTCTCTGATGAATTATGTCCTAATATTCGGTGGAAAATTGTGTAATGTTAAAGTAGACCTGAGTGAAGGCAAAATCTCTGAAGGAATGTTTAGTGGGAGTCAGAGGAAAATCACCCTGAGTGTGGGTCATTAATCAGAGTGGAATACCTGGCCCCAGTCACCACTCTTTCACGGACTGTGCCTGTTCATGTCAAATTGTCCTAAGTGTGTGTTAGTAATCAGACTGGAAAACATCACTCCAGTGACGATATGTTTCTGGGTCTATCTAATCAGAGAATACCTGGCTGCAGTCACCAATCTTTCACTGACTTTATCTGTGAGTGTCAAATTTTCCTAAGTGTGGTTCAGTAACCAGAGTGGAATACCTGGCCCCATTGTTTATGTATTACTTGGTCTATCTGTCAGTGTAGCATTGTACTGAGTGTGGGTCATTAATCAGAATGGAAGACCTGGCCCCAGTCACCACTCTTTCGCTGACTACCTGTTAGTGTCAAATTGTTCTAATTGTTGGTTAGTAATCAGAGTGCAGTACCTGACTCCAGTGAGCCTATATTTCTGAGTCTTTCTGTTGGTGTAAAATTGTACTAAGTGTGGGTCAGTGAACAGAGTGGAATACCTGTCTCCAGTAAACATGTATTACTGGCTTTATCTGTCAGTGTAGAATTGTACTGATTGTGGGTCGTTAATCAGAGTGGAATACCTGGCACCAGTCACCACTCTTTCACTCACTGAATCTGTTAGTGTCAAATTGTACTGAGTATTGGTCAGGAACCAGAGTGGAATAAATGACCCCAAACAACATTTATTTATAGTTATATCTGGCAGTGAATAATTGCATTGAGTGTAGGTCCCCTCACATTGTATTAAACTCCAATGAGTACAGGCTCAATCTAATCAATCTCTCCACGTGAAAAAAATCCCTCCACATCCGGCACCAGCCTTTAACCTTCTGTGGGCTGCCTCCACTTCCAGCATATCTTTCCTCAAATAACGGGACCAAAATTGTTAACATTATTCTAAGTGAGAGCCTTGTATAGTTCCAGCATGACTTCCCCATTTTTATAATCCATTCCCTTTGAAATTAAAGCCAACATTTTATTTCCCTTCCCTATAAACTGCTGAAATTAACGTTTTCATATTCATGTACGTGGGCTCCCAAATCCCTCTCTGCTGCAGCTTTCTGCAGTCTTTCTCCATTTAAGTAATATTGAGCTCCTCTATTCTTCCTGCCAACGTGCATAATCCCACAGTTTCCGATAATATATGCCATATACCAAGTTTTGCCAACTCACTTAACATTTTTATATGACCCTGTAGGCCCTTTGAGTCTTCCTCACCACTTGCCTTCGCACCAATTTGTGTGATAACTGGAAATTTGGCGAAAGTACATTCACTTCCATCATATAAGCCTTTAATATATATTGTAAGTAACTGTGGTCCCAGCACTGATCCATGTGGCGCTCCACTACTTACAGTTTACTATTCTGAAAATGCCCCCCTTATCTCAGCTCTCTGTCTTCTATTAGTTAGCAAATCCTCTATCCATGCTAGTGTACTACCCCCAAGACCATGAGCTCTTATCTTATTAAGCAGCCGTGTGTCTGGTACCTTATGGAACGTCTTTTTGGAAATACAAGAATATTGCATATCCTGTTTCCCCTGAATCCATTCTGCTTTTTACTTCCTCAAATAATTCTAATAAATTTGCCAGGCATGATTTCCCCGTCATAAAACCATGCTAACTCTGCTTGATTATATTATGTATTTTAAATGCTCTGCTATCACATTCCTTGTAATAGACTCTAACGTTTTCCCAATAGTGCATGTTAATCTCTTTGGCCTGTAGTTACCTGAGCTTTTTCTCTCCCTCCCTTTTTGAATAAGGTTGTTACTTTGGCAGATTTCCAATCTTCTGAGTCTTTTCCAGAATCAAATGATTCTTGGAAGATGACTGTCAGTGCATCCATTATGTGTGCAGATACTTCCTTTAATATCCTAGGATGCAACCCAACAGGGATTAATCAGCTTTTAGCTCCATTAGTTTCTTGATCACTTTTTCTCTAGTGATGGTTATTTTTTTATTCCCTTCCCCCATTTTCCCCCTGATTATTTCGTATTTTTGGAATGTGATTAGTGTCGTCTACCATGAAGCATGATGCAAAGCATTAATTCAACTCCTCTGCCATTTCCTGGTTCCCCATTCTCATTTTCACAGACTCATTCTCTAAGAGGCATTACTTCACTTAAGCCTCTCTCTTCATTTTTTTTAATATTTAAAGCAGCTGCTATGTAACGTTTTTATAAGACCTGCTACTTATCTCTCTATGTATCATTTGACAACAGGAAGCGTTTTGATGTTCGTTGAAGATATTTGATAGTGAGTGTATGACGTTAAATGTCTGGATTTAGCTCCATTTTCTATTGAGCTGCTCCAACAGAAACAGATGTCAACCCGTTCCTGATATTTTAGCAATTCGGCATCACTCTTACTGTGTTCCAATGTTCTTTTTGATTGTTTTATAAAGCCAGGAGAGATCGGAGCAGGTGGAGGTCATTCCGCCCATGGAGTCATGTTTACTTTCCCAATCTTTAATGTATTTTTGGTTAACTTTTCTTGGTTTAAAAAAAAATCATAGTTCTGGCTTGCGACTAACCTTTGCCACATTATATGTATTTCTTTTTTCAGCTTGATTCTATCCTCAACTTCTTGGGTAAACTATGGTTGATTATGTCCATCTTACACTCCTAATTCCTCACAGGGATATATCGCTGATATGAGTCATGAACTATTTTAAAAGTCTGCCACTGTTTATCAACCGTCTTTTCTGTTGAACTCCTTTCCCAGTCTAATCCAGGCCACTCTGCCCTCATTCCTTTGTAATTATCCGTTTGTAAGTTTAGCACAGTTGTTTCGGACGCATTTTCACTCTCACACTGAATGCTAAATTATAACATGTTATGGTCAATTTTTTCCGAGGGGACCTTTTACACTGAGATCATTTATTAACCTGCCTCATTACACATTAACACATCCAAAGTAGACTGATTCCTGATTGGAGCCACAGCAAATTGTTCTAGGAAACTCTCCCGGATACACTCTATGATTTCCTGATCGTGGCTACATCTGCCAATGTGATTTTCTCAAACGACATGGAGATTCAAGTCACCCATGATTAATGCATTTCCATTTTCTCATGTCATAACTATCTCCTGACTTATTCTCTTTCCTACGGTATAGCTACTGTTAGGCACCCTGTAGACTACTCCCACCACTGTCTTCACCCTCTTGTTAATTCTTATCTCTACCCATGTGAATTCTACATCTGCAGATCCAAAATAATCTCTTGCTCTCCAACGTATTCGATCTCGTCGAAAAAAGCAATTCCACCACCATTTTCATCCTGCCTGTCCTTTCGAAAATCACATGTCCCTGAATAGTTAGTTATCAGCTTTGATCTCTTTGTAACCACGTCTCCGTAACGGCTGTAAGATCATTCTCATTAACCTCTATTTTTGCCTTTAATTTATTTGTTTGTTTCTGAATACTGACAGCAATTCAGTAATGAGGCATCAATTTTGACTTGTTTACCATTTCCCCATTTGACTCAGTTTGCTGTTGTGTTTTTTATGTTTCTATGCTCTGTCCTTTTCTGTCACATTCTGGATATCATTGCCTAAATAGCTACCCTGCAAAATTCCCACATCGTTTTCCTTCTTAAACCTACTTCTCCCCTCTCCAGAAATCCTGCCCATCTATTCATCTTAAAACACTCTCTCCAGTCCCAGTTATTCAATTCACCACAATGCTGGAATCTGCATTTTTGAAGTGAAGCCCTTCCCAGCGGAATAGCTCCGTCCTATCCCAGCACTGGCGCCGGTGCCCCTTGAACTAAAACCCATTTTTCCCACACCAAACTTTGAGCAGATATTTAAATCCGTGACTTTATTTATCCTATGGCAGTTTGCCCGTTGTTCAGGCTTTTATCTCAGAGGTATTGCTTTTTAATTTAGCTCCTAACCTTTCGAATTCTTTCAGCAGAATTTCGTTTCTAGGACTGTCAATGTCACTGGCATCAACGTGGATGGTGACAAGTTGATCTATCCCCTCCACTCCACGTTCCTCTCCAGCCCTGAGGAGATGTCCTGGCACCGGGCAGGAAAGAGAGCCTTCAGAACTCATGCAATGAACAATACCCTTCGCCAATTATACTGTCCCCTACCACTACTGAATTTCCTAATTCCACCCCCAGCTTGAATGGCTGCCTGTACCACGGTGCCGTGGTCAGTTCGCTCATCCTCCCTGCAGTCCCCGTTCTCGTCCACACATCTTCCAAGAACCTAGCCACTGTTGAACAGTTGCAGGAGTCGAGGCCCCTCGAACACGCCCCCCTTGTTCCCCAGACCTACGTCACCTGCAGTCAGACACTCCTGTCCCTGATCCCAGACCAAATGTGAATTTCCTGATCTGAGGGGTGTGACCACCTCCTGGAACAAAGTGTCCAGGTAACTTTCCCCTCCCTGATGTGGCGCAATGTCTGCAGCTCGGACACCAGCTCCTTAACTCGGATCCAAATGTTCTCGAGCTGCAAACTCTTGCTACTGATGTGCTCGCTCTGGAGCACCTTGGTGTCCAACAGGCCAACATGCTGCTGCAGCTACACATTAGCTGTTCTGCCATCGCTAAAGTATTTTAATTAATTAACTAATTATATTAGCATCCCTGCTCATTACACTTGAATAATCTCCCCCTAGAAGCACTTGATTGTTATTATTAATTTGAACAACAGTACCGAATTTATACTTAAGCTTTTTTCAGAGGAAATATACCCTACAGACCTCAAAACAAACTAAAGACGTCACTTTTACTTTAACGTCGACACATACCCACCAATTAGCTGTTCTCGCGCTCTTTTCCCTCTCTGCTCTTTCAAGGTCTATCACCTCTCTCCGGACTCTTTAATGATCTCTTTTTAATGGGTGATACAAAAGTAGGTGGAAAGGCAAGTGGTGAAGATGTTTCCACAGAGGGGTAGAGATAGGTTAAATCAGTGGGCAAGCACTTGGCAGCTGGAATATAACGTGGGAAAATGTGAGGTTATGCACTGTGGCACGAAGAATAGAGGAGCTGAATATTATTTAAATGGGGAAAGACTGCAGGAAGCTGCAGCACAGAGGGATTTGGGAGTCCGTCTGCACGAATCCCCCCCCAAAAAACAAACATATAATTTCAGCAGGTAATAGGGAAGGTGACAGGATTGTTGGCATTTATTCAAAGGGAATGGAGGAAAACATTGGGTGGTCTTGCTAATACTTTGCACAGCATAAGTTAGGCCATGCCTAGAATACTGTAAACAGTTTTGGCCCCTTATCTAAGGAAGTATATACTGACATTGGAGGCAGCCCAGAGAAGTATCACTAGATTGAGCCCGGGTATGGAGGGGTTTTCTTCTGTGGAGAGGTTGAGTAGATTATACCAGTACTCACTGGAGTCTGGAAGAATGAGATGCAGCTTTATTAAAACAAATAAGATTCTTGGGGATCTTGGCAGGGTAGATGCTGAAAAGTTGATTCCCCTTGCGGAGGGTCGGAGACCAGAGGGCACAATCTCAGAGTTAGGGATAGCCTATTTAACACAGAGACCAGGAGGAATTTCTTCGTTCAGATCATAGTGAATCTGTGGATTATTTACTGTTGATGGCGTTGAAGGCTGGGTCTTTCATTATATTCAAGGCTGAGATAGGCAGATTTTTAATTAAAAAGGTAACAAGAGGTTCTGGGAAATGGAAGGAAAGTGGAGTTGAAGATTATCATGTCAGCAATGACCTCATTACATGGCGAAAAGATTCGTTGTCCGAATAGGTTTAATGATCTCTTGGTTTCATGCTCTCTCCTCTCCCCCTGCTCAGTAATGCTCTGTGGCCACTCTCTCCGTTTGCTCACTCAACTCGCACTGTCTCACTGTTAATGTCTCCGCTGTTCCTTCTGCTCTCTCACTGTTAATGGCACCGCTGTTTCTCGCACTCTCCCACTCTCAGTGCCTGCTCTGTTCCTCTCTCATCATAGAGTCAGAGGGTCACAGAGTATCCGAGTTATACAGCATAGAATCAGGCCCTTTGGCCCATCATGACCGTGCCGGGCGTCAAGTACCTATCTATTCTAATCCCATTTACCAGCGCTTGACCCCTAACCGTGTATGCGAGGCCGTTTCAAGTGCTCATCTAAATACTTCTTAAATGTTGTGAGGGTTCCTACCTCCTCCACTCCCTCAGGCAGTGTGTTGCAGTTCCCAACATCATTCTGGGTGATTTCCCCCCCTGCCTCTCAAATCCTGCGAACAGCCTCACTGCTTCTCTCGCAGCTTCTCTCACAGTCTCTCGCTCCTAATGGCCCTGCTTCTCCTCTCTCACTCTCTCACTGCTAATGGCCCTGTTGCTCCTCTCTCACTCTAATGGCCCCATTGTTCCTCTCTCACTGTTATTGGCCCCGCTGCTACGCTCTCACTGCTAATGGCCCCGCTTCTCCTCTCACTCTCCTCCAGTATATTGGCATCCCTCGAATGGCCAGATCATTTGAAATTAAGCGTCAGAGCCATTGCACCCTCCTCCCTTACCTCATATTACAGCCGAGGATACATCTCATATGGGCCTGTGGACTTATCCACGTTGAAGCAAAAACCACTAATACTTCCACCCTTTCAATGTTAATTTCTTCAAATATATCACAGTCCCCCCTCCCTGATTTTAACACCTACATCGTCCTTCTCCACAGTGATCACAGATGAAAAATAAGCGTTTATAACCTCACCTATTTCCTACGGTTACAGCACAATCTGCCACTTTGTTCCCTGATGGGTCCTACTCTTTCCCTGGTTATCCTCAGGCCCTGAATATATTTATAAAATGCCTTGGGTTTTCCTTTACCTTTCCCACCAGTGTTTGGTAATGTCTCCTGTTCGCTCTCCTAACTACTTGTTAACTACCACACCCTCCCCCACCACGCACTTTTTATGCTTCTCCAGGGCTTCCGCGCTGTGTTAACCCCCCTGTATCTACCATCAGTCACTTTTCTTTTTCCTTATCCAATCCTCTATATCCCTTGACAACCAGTATCCCCTGGAATTGTTTGTCCTACACCTCACCTCTACGGGAACATGTTGGCCCTGAACTCTCACTATTTCCTTTCTGAATGACTCCCACAGGCCTGTTGTAGACTTTCCTACAATTAGCTGCTCCCAGTCCACTTTGGCCACATCCTGTCATAAAATATTGAAGTCGGCCTTCCCCAATTTCAGGACCTTTATTTACAAGCCATCTTTGTCATTTTCAATAACTACCTTAAAACCACAAGAACTATGGTGTCTCTCCCTGAAATGCTTTCCCCCACTGACACTTATACCACTTTCCTGGCTTCATTCCCTAAGATTACGTCCAGTGCCGCCCCTTCTCTCGTAGGGTTTTAGCGTTGGCTCAGAAAGCTCTCTTTCAAGCACTTTAAGAATTCGACCACATCGAAGCCTCTCACACTAAGACTATCCAAGTTAACATTGGTGAATTGAAATTTACTACTATTATTACCCTTGTACACTTCTCTGAGATTTTCCTACATATCCGCTCCTCTAGCCCCCCTGACTCTTTGGAGGCATTTAGTGCACCCCCAGCAAAGTGATTGCCTACTGTATTTAAGTTCTCTCCATATGGCCTCATTCGAGGAACCTTCTAAAATAACATCACTCCTATGGCATTAATTTACTCCTTGATCAATCGTGCAATGCCAACTTCAATTTTAAACCCCCACCACCAAGTCGCCATCAGCCCCTGTCATGCCTGAACATTCTATACCCTGGAACGTTGAGCTGCCAGTCCTGCCCTACCACCAACCATGCCTCTGTGATAGCAACAATATCATATTCCCATGTGTTAATCAGCACCCTCAATTCATCTGCCCTACTTGTAAGACTCCTTTCATTACAATAGCAGCGAACCAGCCTTGCATTATTCCTCTGTGCCTTAACAGGTCTACGTTTACTCTGCCTTCCAGACTCACTTAGTTCCTCTTCTATATTAGGTTGTGCACCACCCTCTACTGTACCTTCAGTCATTATTACATAAAAATACCAAATTAGTTTTACCGTCCCCCCACAACCCCACCCCAACATCACTCACAAACCTCCCAACAAAGATGTTGCTCCTGTGCCAGTTCAGGTGCAACCTGTCCGAAGTGTACAGGAGCCAACTTCGCCAGAAACATACCCTGACCAGGGAACCAGAAGGCCTACCCCCGCAACAGTTCTTCAGCCACGCATTCATCTTCTCTATCCTCATATTCCTATACTCACTTTCACGTGACAAGGGGGCCATCCAGAGGTTGCAACTTTTGAGGTCCTGCTTTTTAATCTGCTGCCTAGCTCCCTGAATTCATTTTGCAGGACCTCATCTCTCTTTCTACCTAAGTCGTTAGTACCAATGTGAACCACGACCTCTGAGGTTTCCCTCACTCTTCAGAATGCCCTGCAACTGTTCTGTGATATCCTTGACCCTGGTACCAGGGAGGCAACACACCATCCTGGAATCACATCTACAGCTGCAGAAGCTCCTGTCTGCACCCCTCACTATTTAGTCTCCTCCCACTCTTGCTCTTGCACTCTTACCCCTCCTCACTTGTGCAGCTGAGACACCCACAGTGCCTGGAATTTGACTCTGGTTGCACTCTCCAGAGGAACATTCACCCTTAGCCTTTTGCAACAGAGAAAAACAGAGTTTCCTCATTACATACCTGTGGCTTTCCTCATTACATACCTGTGGCTTTCCTCATTACATGCCTGCCTACCTTCTTCTGAATGGTGGTCCCCCATTCCCGCACTTACTCAAGCTGCTGAGTGACCACATCTATAAATCTTCTTTCCACATAACTCTCAGCCTCATGGATGCACCGCCATGTCTCCAGCTGACGCTAACGCTCTGAAACCCATTGTTCAAGCTGGTGAATCCAGTGGCACTTCCTGCACATGTGGTCATTCACATTGCAATGTATGTCGAAGAATCCTCATGCAAATCATGTGACTGAGTCCCTTTGCCATACGTTTTGTTTGATTTTTATTTTTAAAAATCTGTTTCCCTAAATTTAAACGATTTAGCTTTTTATCTGGCAAAATAAAGTCAAATGCGGTAACTGTTACCTACTGTAATGTAGTTTTAAAGTGGAGAAAAAAGAAAGCACCTTACTCGCTAACTACAAACCAGCTCTCTCCCTTGTCCTGACATCACTCCTTTTGAATTCCAGCACCGCCCAGTGCCTGTGTGAGAACAGGCTCCCTGACAGGTAAACTCCGCTACACACTTTATACAGCCGCTCCACTCCCTCACAAGTAAACTCCACTATCGCTCTTTATACAGCCGCTCTGCTCCCTCACAGGTAAACTCCGCTATCGCTCTTTATACAGCTGCTCCGCTCTCTCACAGGTAAACTCCTGCTCTATATGCACCCGCTCCACTCTCACTCTTTATACAGCTGCTCCGCTCCCTCACAGGTAAACTCCGCTATCGCTCTTTATACAGCCGCTCCGCTCTCACACAGGTAAATTTGTGCTCTATAAGCACCCGCTCCACTCTTGCTCTTTATGCAGCCGCTCCGCTCCCTCACAGGTAAACTCCTGCTCTTTAAACACCCACTCATGTCTGGCTCTTTTTTGTTGTTTCGCCTATATTGTTTGTTTAATTTCCTCCTATATTTAAATTACTAAATTTAATAATAATCAACAAGTGATTGTAACTCAGCTGCTAATTTCAATCTAAAACCAAAGCTAAAAACTGAAATACTCACCAGCCAGTCGCCTGCCTGTCCTCCTGTGACCAAACTCTGTTTTGGTGCAGAAATCCTGTCCTCACTTTCAGGGTCAGACACGGAGAATGTTTAATCAATAATTTTCAGGCCCTTCTCCCCTCTCTCTGACAGTTAATTTACTGGGAATTGTGATCCTGTCCCGGGGAAAGTGCGGCCTCTCCACCTGCACCACTCGCTACCTGTTGGCCATGGCAACGGCGGATCTACTGGTCCTTATCACACACGTCTTACTGAACAAGATCAATTATTATTATATCCCATTGCCATTCCTGTACCTCACTCCTGTGTGTCGTGTTCACGGTGTCCTGCAGGTTGCAGCCCTGGACTGTTCTGTCTGGTTCACTGTCACTTTCTCCTTTGATCGATTTGTGGCCATTTGTTGCCAGAAGCTGAAAACAGAATATTGCACCGGGAAAACAGCGGCTGTGGTTCTAGCAACAACTGGTATCCTGCTCTTTTTAAAAAACATCCCCGGATACTTTACACTGGAGCCTGGACAGATAATCGACAATGTACCGTGGGGCTGTTTGACAAAGCCAAGCTATTTTACTGATCTCGGATGGGTTGGATTTTCCTGGTTTAAGACGGTTTTAACCCCATTGCTCCCATTCGGTTTAATTCTGCTGATCAACGCTCTGACAGTCAGACACATTTTAGTGACCAGTCGAGTCCGGAAGAGACTGAGAGCTCAGAGGAAGGGACAGAATCGCAGTGACCCAGAGATGGAGAGCAGGAGGAAATATGTGATTTTACTCTTCACCATATCCGGCTCCTTCATCCTCCTGTGGTCGGTGTATGTTATAAACTTTTTCTATATTGATCTGAGAGGTTTAATTTACCTCACTGAACCTGAATATATCTTACAACGGTTCGGGTTTATGCTGCTGAATTTAAGTTGTTGCACAAACACATTTATTTACGCTGTGACTCAGTCCAAGTTCCGAGAGCAGATGAAGAAAGAGGTGAATTATCCGGTTACATCAATTATTCAATTAATGAAGAAAAAACCCTGACTGACAGACGCCTCAGCCAATCAGAGAGTTCCAGCCACTGACAGACAGCCACTTCCACCAATGAGGAAGCTTGGCATGATGACTGACAGTCCACTCACCCAATCAGGGATTGCCCCCGCTAACTTAGAACAGCTTGTGTCAATCAGGGCAATCAGCCCCATAACTGACAGGCGCGGTAGCCAATGGAGCAGCATCAAATGTTCATCCACAGCCACCTCGGCCATTCAGCGAGAACCGCTCGCTGAATGACAGCTACCTGAGCCAATCAAGGTGACCTACCGGCTGACTGATAGTCGCATCATCGAATCAGGGAGCCGCAGCCTTTTTGCCAAGAGTCACATGGGCCAATCAGGATATTCTTCCTGTGATAAAAACAAAGAAGACTGCGGATGCTGGAAATCCAAAACAAAAACAGAATTACCTGGAAAAACTCAGCAGGTCTGGCAGCATCGGCGGAGAAGAAAAGAGTTGACGTTTCGAGTCCTCATGACCCTTCGACAGAACTTGATTTCGAGTCCAAGAAAGAGTTGAAATATAAGCATATTGATCGAGCTTATATTTCAACTCTTTCTTGGACTCGAAATCAAGTTCTGTCGAAGGGTCATGAGGACTCGAAACGTCAACTCTTTTCTTCTCCGCCGATGCTGCCAGACCTGCTGAGTTTTTCCAGGTAATTCTGTTTTTGTTTTTATTCTTCCTGTGCGCCGACATTCATCTCAACCAATCAGGGAGCGACAACTGCTGACTGATAGTTCAGACAAACAGTTCATTCCAACACCTGGCTGGCATCAGCTTCATCCAATCACGTTGCTGCAACCAGTGACTCACAGATATTTCAGCCAATCAGCGATCTTCATCATTGACAACAAAAGTATCAGCCCATCAGGGAGCTGAACACCATCACTGACAGCCGCATCAGCCAATCAGTAAGCTCCGACCGCTGCGGTCAGCACTTCAATTAATCAGACACCACAAACCAATTCCCACCATCTAGCGCGGAGTTTCGTTCAGTCAGAGCGTTCAATAATTGACTGATAGCTCCTCAAACAAATGGAGAGTCCCGAAGGTGTGAGGGACACCTGCCCTGCCCGATTGGAGCGTTTCAGCACGAGAGTGACAGCTCTAATATCCAATCGGAGAGATGCAACAGACCTGGAATTTCCTGGAGTAATGAAAATCCCGCTTCAAAATCCGACCTATAGCCGAGCGCCTTGCTCACCTCAGCAAAACCTATCAATGCCCACTTTGTGATTGAAAACAGCGTCAGCCAATGGCTGAGTTTCTTGCAGATCATTGGCCAATCGAAATTCGGCCCAATTGCTTCGATTCAGAAAGATTCACCAAAAACCCACCGTCATGATGTCATTACGCTCGATCCTGGCTGGAGATTGGTCAATGATCCTTAAAGTGGGGTGGCCCTGGGAATTACGGCAGTGCAACTATATTTCACTGATTCTAATTAAAGTTGGAACCAAAAGGCAGAAATTCAGAGAATGAAATAGGAGGGTCACAGGGAAAAGGAAGGATCAAGTTAAATATCAGAATCACGGAACTGTTACCATGTTGAAGACGGTCATTTGTCCCATCGTGTCTGCACTGACTCTCTCAATGAGCAACTCACCAAGTTCTATTCTCCAGCCTTCTCCCCATAACCTGCACTCTCTTCATTTTCAGATAACAGTCTAATTCCCAAATGAATGCTTCATTTCAACCTGCCTCCACCAGCTCTCAGTCACTGTTTTACAGATCCAAACCACTCGCTGTGTGAAAACATAATATTTAATGTTATGTGTTTCTTTTCTTGTTGACCTTAGTACTGAGCTTCCTCACCCTGAGTGCTTTCATGAAAATGAACCATTTCCCCTTGTTTAATAAGGATCACTCATGATTCTAAATAGCCATATCAAATATCCTCTCAGCCTTCTCTTCTTCAAGGAAAACAATCCTAACATAGAGTCATAGGGGTCTATAGCACAGAAAAAGGCCCTTTTCGGCCCCTCGAATCTGCGCCAGACAGACAAGTACTTAACTATTCTAAACACACTTTCCAGCACCAGGCCCATAGTCTTGTATGCCTTGACATAGCTAGTGCACATTCAAACATATCTTAAATGTTATGAGAGTTTCTGATTCATCCACCCTTTCAGTCAGTGAGTTCCAGATGCCCAACACCCTCTGGTTGAAAAAATTGTTCCTCACATCCCCACTAAACCTCCTGCCCCTTACCTTAAATCTATGCCCACTGGTTATGGATCCCTCCACCGAGGGGATGAGCCTGTCTACCCCAGCTATGCGCCTCATAATTCTATACACTCACTCATGTCCCCCTTCAATCTGCTCTCTTCCAGGGAAACAAAACCCAGTCTATCTAATCTCGCTTCATAACTAAAGCTCTCCAGTCCAGGCAACATCCTGGTAAATCTCCTCTGCACTCTCTTTAGTGGAATGACATCCTTCCCATAATGCGGATACCAGAACTGCATGCAATACTCTAGCTGTGGCCGATCCAGCGTTTTATATATTTCAAGCATAATATCCCTGCTTTATACTCTATGCCTCATCTAATATCGCAAGTATCCCATATGTCTTGTTAACCATCATATCTACATATTCTGCTACCTTAAGGGACCAGTGGATATGCACACCGAGGTCCCTCTGATCCTCGGCACTTCCCAGATACAATTCATTGTGTACTCCCATTCCTTGCTTGTCCTGCCCAAGTGAATCACCTCACACTTATCTGGGTTAAATTCCATTTGCCAATGATCAGCCCACCTGACCAGCGTGTCTATATGCTCCTTTAATCTGGGGCTATCCTAGGCACTATTTACCACCCCACCAATATTCGTGTCATTCGCGAACTTAATTATCAACCATCCTAACATCAATTCTAAATCGTTTATATATACCACAAACAGCAAGGGACCCAACACCAATCCCTGTAACTTCTTCAAGCTCAAACTTGGAAACATTCTCCTGAAGCTTATCTGTCCCCTATACAGTAACTTCACATTCCTTGCCCAGAGCTCGACGTAATACTTCAACTAGAGTCCAAACTAGTGATTTATACAAGTTGAACTAACTTCCTTGCACTTATACTCTATTTTACGATAAATACTGTCTTGCTTTAGTTACTGATTTCTCAAAATATACTGCCATCTTCAATGGCTTGTCCCTCTGCTCATACCCCCTTCAGAGATGTATCCTCTATTTTCTGCTGTCTCCCCTCATGTTCTCGCTACTAAAATGAATCATTTCGCATCTATTTGCATTGAACTTCATCTACGACCTGCCCATCCATTCCGCTAACTTGGCCATGCCCTTTTGAAATACTATTCAATCCTGCTCACAGTTCAACCATCTTCTGATTTAGTTGCTTATCAGCTGAAATACCGATATACCTTTCTTTTCTCCCCATGTAATGTTTTCAAGACCAATACAACAATTAGCTTTACTTTATATCCTGTATATTCATTATCATGACCAATTCATGATTTGCACTAAATTGACCCGTCTGCGAGTTGTCTATCAAGTTAACTTTTCCAAGTCAGATCGAACATTACACCCTGTGGATCAGTTATTATGCCCAATAAAAGAAACACGTACAATTATATTCCTCTGCACAGGGTCTGAAACCCAACGTAATAACCAAATGTCAATTTATGCTAGAGTGTATAATTGATCATAATTATTTAGCATCTAGGTGTTTGTGTGTGTGTGTGTGTGTGTGTGTGTGTTTGTGCACCCGCGGTCACAATAAATCCCAGATGAGGGAGATTGCTGAAGGCGAGATTGTGTGTGTGTGTGTGTGTGTATTTGACTGTATGAGTAAATATGACTATTTATGTTTCTGTCTGTCTGTGTGTGCGAATGTGTGTGACAATGTGTGTGTATGTGTGTTTGTGCATATGCCTGTGGCTGTGTGCGCCTGTGTTTGTCTGAGTGCCTGTCCATCTATGTGTACGTGTGTACGTATATTTGCGTGGGTGCGTATTTGAGGAAATGTCCGCCTGTGTGTGTGGCTGTCTGCACGTATGATTTTTGTGTGCATATGTGTATGTATTTGTGTATGTTTGTGCGTGCCTATCGGGGTGCACGCATCTATTTATGTATCTGTCCACCTGTACGTTTGTGTCTCTTTATATATGTGTGTTTGTGTGTGAGAGAGTGTACATCTGTCTGTCGATCAGTGTGTGTGTGTGTGTGTGTGTGCATGTATGCAATGTGTTTCTGTGCCATGTGAACATGGCAGCATCCTACAGTGGGAGACCGCTGAAGGTGAGCCTGTTTTGTGTAGGTGCCTGTGTCTATCAGCCTGTTCGTCTTCCTGTGTGTGTGTGGGAGAGAGACAGAGAGAGAGAGAGATAAATTGTTGTTCCAGTACACAGTATTTTTATTTAGGAAATACCTTGTTAATGTTCTGCCATAATCTGATCTCTGTGTAAAAAAATTACAAGGCAGTGCTTGTTGTGAAATGAGAATTATAAGCCTAACCAGTTTGTAAGTGTGTTTAAAATTAGCAGGTGCATCAAAAGAGATTGAACGTTAATACCCTATTAGTCAAAATGGGACAATCATGTACAAAAAACAAAAAAAAATGCTAGAAAATCTCAATAGTTCTGACAGAATGTGTGGAGAGAAAGACTGAGTTAAAGTTTCGAGTCCGTATGACTCTTCTTCAGAACTCCCAAGAGGAATCATGCGGAGTCGATACACTAATATTGTCTTTCTCTCCACAGATGCTGTCAGAACTGCTGAGTTTCCAACATATATTTTTTGTGCTTCAGATTTTCAGCATCCGCACTATTTTGCCATTTTGGAACAGTCATGTACTGCACCTTAACATGTTTGATGAATAAAGTATATTTTTTTTGGAAAACTAAAGTTTTACACAGTTTCCATCCTCCTTTCTCTAACTTATCACAGACATTCATTGTGTCCATTTCCTCCCGTCTTCGCCCTGTCTTAAACCTCTTAATTGCCTAACATTTTCCAGCTCTGAAATAACCTCAATGACATGAAATATAAAGTCAGTAAGTTTTGAATAGAAATACAAGGAAATAGCCAGGTCTTCAGTAGTCAAAGACGTGTCTTATGAATGTCAGTTACAGGACTGGATTAAGACATTCTGAGACGCTGAGGTATGTCAAGCTTAAAACGGCCCATTCTGTAAAAGGTTTCCGTTCTAATGCTCACAGAAAGTGGACTGCAAATTTTATCTTCGCAAATTTGCAACAGTAAAGGCACAAATATCACATTACTTTGGAATTAAAATACGTCTTACAAAATAACTGTTTGCATTAGATAATAATTTCAAATTAAATTACGTTCACGATTTGCTAACTGGTAAAAATGAAAACTTTTGACGACACAAACAGAAAAGCTGTTAGACCAATCAGCAGCTTATTAAGAGGAAGCAGTAATACAAACTGCAGCAAATCTGTTTGCACATTGTATGATTCGAAAACATTGAAACGTTTTCTTTCTTGATGTTTGGAAAGCAACATCAGTGATGATGTCCACAAATAATAAGCTACCAAATGTATCACTTTGGATGTGCATAATGCTGAGGGCAGATCGCTATCCTTGCAGCAAACTTAAGCCAAATTCATGGAACTGAGCAGAATTTCTCAAGTAAATGTTTGTGAACGTGTGTCATTCTTACAAAGATATATTCTGTTCAAAGCTTGTAAACACTTGGAATTCTTAGATTTCAAAACCTGCATATCCAAAAATGCAGATATTGATCTTGTGCCAAAGAGAGAAGGAATCCGTGTGAAACTCTACTCGAGGCACAACTGATGCTGCCGTGCAGCTGGGACCAGCAAGCTGCTGGATTTATACACATAGTTTGAAATTTAATTGTTCAACATGGGACAGATTTAAATTACAGGAAATAATTATGTGGACAGCAGCAAGAGGATCTGTATGGAATCCTTCATTTTGTATGAATTTAATATTTATCATTGAAATTAATCATTGTTACACCTGCACAGATACATGAACTCATTCTGACTAGTAACTTTGTAACGATATAGATAAGAATGTATTTCGCATATAAGAATGAAAAGTACATATTTGTAGTTTAACATGCCAGTTTCAACCTGTTCTGTCCAATTACCGCCGTCCCAGCCACCGACCACCCGCCCCACACGCTTGAAAGTGTGAAATCGCACCAGCCCGGAACATGCAAGGAACAACTTTTCAGTGCTAAACAGGATGGAGGCCTGGAAGAGCTCATGGACATTGGGAATGATTGAGAACTTTGGGCATGGTGGTTTCCTGAGCACCATATGCTGCCGATTCTTTCAGCCATCACTCCAATGGACCCTCCAGCAGTTGTCCCATCGATCGCTTGGTCTCCCCAGCAGCAGTTACATCACTCAGGTGGTCTCTCCAGCAGTAGTGACATCGCTCAGGTCGTCTCTCCAGCAGCAGTTACATCACTCGGATGAACTCTCCAGCAACAATCACATCGCTCAGATGAACTCTCCAGCAGCAGTCACATTGCTCGGATGAACTCTCCAGCAGCAGTCATATCGCTGAGGTGAACTCGCTATTGATGTACAGCAGAGGTGGACCCCCAGCATGTCGTTTGGCTAAAGCATAGCTTTGCAATCGGGGCGTGTGTGAAGGGCAAACGACAAGCATCCAGGGAAGGCTTCTCACATGAGGCTCACAATCACTCGGGCAAAGGCTGATTCGTCCCTGTGTGCACAAGCTTCTGGGTGGCATAGACGGAGCATGGGCTGTCCCCCTGAACATAGGGAGTGTGCTCATGAACAAAAAATAGGAAAAGCAATGAGAACACTCAAGCCCGGCGTGGAAAATCCCAGCTCCTCTCTCAAATCCACACACACACAGAGATACATAAACACATACTTACTCAATTACACACACAAACACACACAGATACACAAGTACGCACACAATAACATGCAGCCATAGATGTTCACTCGATCTCACACTATTAAATTGTCAAAAACACTTCTCAAACATATGCACTATCTTGCCTACACTCAGGCAAAGTATCATACACTCACACTGGCCCTCATACACTCACCCTCACACACACCCATTCACAGACACATTTTCAATCACGCAATCAAATCCCAAGCTCACGCAATCTGACACTGTGCAAATGTCACACATTCTGTCTCTCAAACACACACACACACACACCCTAACATAGACTGACGTACACTCACACTTTTCCCCACAATCACACTCACACACACATCTTCTCTCACACATTTTCACGAAATCTCATGCTCACACAATCCCACACTGTCCTCATCTCTCTCTCTATCTCTTTCTCTCTCTCTCATTCACACAGGCAGACACTCACAGACACTCTGTATTCCACAGTTTTTCTCTCACAGACACAGGCACTCACTCCCTCACACACATTCACAGAAGCACTCACATTAATCTCAAGCACACACTCACTCTGTCACACGCGCGCACTCCCAGAATCAAATACTCATTCAATATCACACTGTCACAATGCCGCACATTCTCTTTCACCCTCACATATACACTTTCACTCACACAGACTCAGACTCACATGCATGCAGACACAATCCAACATGCACACACACAGATTTTGTGTCACAAAGTCACAATATCATAGACTCAATGCCTCACACACATTGACACTTTCGCTCTATCACTCACAAGCAGGCACACACACAGAATCACATATTTACTCACATCCCCTCACAAAAACTTTTCAGCTCTCACACTTGTATGCACTCACATATCACACTCACTCAAACTCTTGCGGAGAAGCACTCATGTGCATCAACAGGCAAACACAAACACATTCAGAAACACTCCTTCTCCAATACACTCAATTAATGCACTCATACACACACATAAGCGCATACTTTTTGAATCACAAATACACAATGTCATAGTCAAACTGACTCACAAGCTCTGCCTCGCAATCTCTCCGTCACACACACACACACACACATTCACAGGCTCCCAGGTACAAAGTAATATATTTGCACCGCACTATCACACGCACACAGATACACACTTGTTCAATCTTACCCTGTATTTGTCTATGTTTGTGTGTGTGTTTTATGTGGACGTGTTTTTTGTTTCTGTGTGTGTTTTATGCACGTTAATATCCCGAGCATGTGGGAGTGAGTCTGTTTGTGTGTGTGAAGATGAGTGTTTTCAGGTAGAAATTCAACCACGATCTTATTGGTTGCTGGACAGACTCCAATGCGCGAAAGGCCACCTCATTGACCCAATTACTTAATTCATTACTCATCTTAAGGATTTCTATTTGTACTAATTGGGGATAGTGCAATGGCGGCCGTCGTTCCCACAATCCCCGCGGATTGGAAAGCCCTCTATCAGTGAGCAGGGCCGCACTGCACACTGGGAGAGTGAACCGACTGCACATGCGCAACAATATTGCCTGTTTAACAGGAAGCTGATTCTCATTTTTCATTTAATTATTATCACTATTATTATTATTATTAGTATTTACCACCTCCACGGGTCAGAGTTCCAATTTCTTCTCCATTCTGAAGAGCCGGGTCTTCCTTTCTCTTTGTCGATTTAAAATAAATGCCGACAATGAGACATTGAACCCAGAAGGCCATTGCTGCCGACCTGTGGCTGGGGTTCGACAAAGAGCAGCGGCCGATATAACGGGTGAGCAAGAGTTAACACTGGGAGGACCAGAGAGACACAGGAGGGCCAGGCGAAGTTTAGAGCGGCACGTAGCGGTTAGGAGGTGAAATGACACCAAGGGCAGTCTCCCTCTTCCCAAAGCCCAGTTCAGTTGGCAGAGGCAGAAGGAAATGTCTTCAAATATGAACTTCAGCTTCTAAACTCAACAACAAAATGAACCATTCACGCTGCACAACAGATTTACTCTCCATTCCCCACACTATATCCGCCCTTATCACATCAACTGTGGTGTGAGAGAGTTTAAGTATTTTCCTGTTGAAAGATTTCAGATACCAAAATCGATTAATGGCTTTAGAAATAGGAACAGGAGAAGGATACTCTGGCCCTCGAGCCAACTCCGCCATTTAATAAGGTCATCGCTGACCAGATTGTGCCCTTAACTCCAAACCTTTGCTCCATTTTAATATCTGTCTCCCCATTGCCCTCCATTCCCTTGTCTATGAAATCTCGGCTGAACTCAGCATTGAATATAATCAATCACCCGGCTTCCACTGCTCACTGGGGAAGGGAATTAATGAATCTGGTAAACAAGGAATTCCTCATCATCTCCATATTAAATGCCTGACTCATATTCTTAAATTGTGCCACTAGTTCTGATTCCGGCACAAAGGGAAACATGCTCTCAGCAGACACCCGTTCAAAGCCTCTCGGAATTATACCTGTTCCAAGGCGACTCTGAACTCCAATATGCACCAGTTAAAAGGGGTGAAAATTTGTTCATGAGACACCGCCTTTATCACTGGAATCAGCATCTCTGAGCTGCCTGCAGTGCAAGCATTACCCTCGTTATGTCAGGAGACCAAAGTAAGTAGAGAAGATTAGAAGAGAATGGATTCAGCGATGAGGGACCTCTGTTAAGTGAATAGATTGGAGGAGCTGGCGTTGCTCTGGCAGAAGAGAAGCTTGCAAGACTAGGTAGATGTGACCTGAATCATGATTGATCGAGACAGAGTAGATAGTTATTCTTCATGTTGGCAGAAGGGTCGAAAATCAGATGGCTTTGGGTTAATTTGTTTGCCAAAGAAGCAAAGCTAACATGGGGAAAACCTCTTTAACACTGTGAGGAGATGGGGTCTTGAGTGTTCTGTCCGATAAAGAGGTAGAGCAAAGTTTAATCATTGTTTCTGAGAGGAAATGGGACAGGAAGCTGAAAGGGAAATATTTGCAGGGTTTTGGGGAAAGGGTGGACAAGTGGCAGTACTGAGATTGCTCCTGCAGCGTACTTTCACTGGCTGGATGTGTTGAATACTCTCCTTCTGTATTGAAACCGTTCTATGATTCACTCATAGAACTGGATATCAGTTATGCTGACTGCTCCGTTGCATCCCCTGTTTAAATCTGATTTCTGCTCCAACACATCCGTGCTCACTTTAAGGCCAAATGATAGATGACGGAACTTGAACAGCCCAAAGGCTGTGTTGAATGATCTCAGGAGTGAAGATTCCTCATCAAGCTTCACATTCTAGTCGCCATATCTGGTATCAAGCTGCTGAAAGCTTTGGCACCTGCCAGTTCTGGCATGGTCTCTTGCACTGTTGGAATAACATAGTCAGTGCTCTTTATTGTTTGAATTAGGTCCTTGGGATCCAGGCAAATACTTACTCGCCCATTTGCCTTCTCTCTCACGGCATTTCAATTTACCAATCTCGAGGCTCGGTGACTTAGGTAATTATTTTCTTCTCTCAATCTCTTGGAGCTCACTTTCAAGTTTTCCTTTCAACTCTATTGGTAATTTACATGGGGTATGAAACAGTGATATTCCCTGGATCAATCATCATGTGATACTCAAAATATTCAGTGCATTCACATATCTTATCTAAACACTCTGGGTCCAATTGGACCAGATCTTTCTTTCATCTGCTTGGAGGACGCTTTTTCAATGAATGTATTATTTTCAATCCTCAGTGATGCCTCATTCATTTCTTGATTTGCTGCGATCAGATACAGCTTTTCACAACTGCTCAACCTCGGATAGCAGGTCCATCTGTTTCACTGGCATATAAAATTCAATTAACGTCACTTCCTTTTGGTCCTTTCACTTTGCTCGTCCCCAGTTATGAAATATCAGTTCCTCCTTAGACCATCAAAGTAAGTTTCCAGGCTTTTATTGCATCTTTCTTCAGGGAACCATTCCCTTTCAAACTTTCAGCAAATATTTCCTGGTTTTAGCCTGAATGGTTTAACATTTCTTTGTGCTCTGGCATTAAGCTTTGGATTAATATTTGTGAGAGTATTTCCCATCTCATCCAGGTCTGAGTAGTTGTGTAAATTATTTCTGTCCAGGAAAAGTCTCGTCTTTAAATGTCATTCAATTGTCTCGTATCTCGTATGTATCCTCAAACTCATCACTATTTCCTATGGAATGGAGTTTTTGATTTCTTCTCTTCCACACTCGCCCTGTTTCTCCGCCTCAGATAATTTATTGACCGTGTTCTTTCTTTGCCCCCGTGCATCTGTTCCCAGTGATTGTGTTGTCCACAAGCTCTGCCTCCAAGTGTCTGTGGGCTCTGTTTGCCACCTGTTTCTGTAGGCAGGTACTACTGTGGGCCAACACTGTATCCCCACACTGTCAGTCATGATCATGACCACATTGGTCATTTATATTGGGAGATATGGAAGGTTCTGGAAAACAATAATTTCCATCCACACTTCCCAGACGTTTTATGTGTTGGCAAAGCTGGTGCTTAATGAAGAGGAAACAGGTGGAAATCTGGTCCAATATGACAACAATGCAAAAGCCTCAATTGCCGTGGTGGCTCGGCATGTAGCCTTTGAGTTTGGGAGGATGGAAGTTCCTACCAGCAGATGCAAGAAACATGTTATTGTAACTGGATCTGAAGTTGGAGTTGGAGAGAAGATGAAAAAAAAAGCTCCAGGGAGACGGATTGTAGGAGTGCAGCCGAGTGAGATGGTCACAGTTCCATTGACAAGTTAAATAGGTCATTTTGATGGTCCTGTGGGATGGCGATACCTTTGGATATACTAGTCATAAAATAATAGAGGCCCTCAGAACAGGAAAAAGCCCATTGGACCATCGAGTCTGCACCAGTCAAACAAGTAGCTGGCAATTCTAATCCCATTTTCGAGCACTATGCACATAGCCTTGTATGCCAGGGCATCGCAAGTGCACATGCAAACACTTCATTAATATTATGAGGGTTTCTGCCTCTACAACCCTTTCAGGCCCTGAGGTTCAGATTTCCACTGCCCTCTGGGTGAAAAATAATTCTTCCTCACATCCCCTATAAACCTCCTGCCCCTTACATTAAATGTATGCCCGCTGGTAATTCATCCCTCCACCAAGTGGAAAAGTCCCTTCCTGTCTAGCCTTTCTATACTCCTCATAATTCTATACACATCATTCATGCACCCTCCCACCGCAGCCTCTACAACCCCACCCCCCCCCAATCGCCTCTGCTGCAGCGAAATTAACCTCAGTCTATCCAATCTCTATAACTAAAACTCTCCTCCCCAGGCACACTCTGTTAAATCTCCTCTGCACTGTATCCAGTCAACCACATCCTTCCTACAATGCAGACTCCAAAACTGCATGGAATACTTAAGCTGTGGCCTAACCAGTGTTTTATACAGCTCCAGCATAACTCCCTGCTCTTATATTCTATTCCTTGGCTAATAAAGGCAAGAATCCCATATGCCCCCTTAAGCAACTTATCTACCTGCCCCGCTAGCTTAAGGGATGGGTGCACATGCAAACCAAGCTCCATCTGATCCTCGGTTCACCCCAGGTTCCTTGCATTCATCATGCATTCCCTGTTTGTCCTGCTCGAGTGCATCACCTTATACTTAACCAGATTAAATTCCTTATGCCACTGACCAGCCCATCTGACCAGCCCGTCTATATCCTCTTGTAATCTAAGGCTATCCTCCTCTCTATTTACCAAACCACCAATTTTCACGTCATCCACAAGCGGCCAGCTGGATGGGCTCAATAGTTTCTCAAAGACTTTGTGACACGGGAGACACGATGGAAATCTCTCCAAAGGTCTGGATGCCCCCCAATTCGAGAATGAATCTACAGTGAGTTTGAAACAATTCCAGGCGAGGCCTCCTCCACGCTCCACAACTACAAACCAGGGAAATGATTCTTGTTATCGTGTTCATGGACAGTCTATACATGGCTCAACCAGAACTGGACACATTTTTGCGCCTTGTTGTTGAATTTGGCAAGATCTGCAACAGTGCAGGGTTACTCTAGCGATAGGCATTGCAGGAGATGTTGCATAGCCTGTGGCTCAGTTCCACATTCACAAGTTGTCGAGCTGCTTGTATGTCCCCATTTACCTAGTGACACCTTTGAAAGACCTACACCAGTCCTAAGTCTGTTAAGGCACTTCCAGGTTGCCCAGTTGCAATTAGCTCCTGGGGGAAGGCTTTCATCTGGTAGAATTTCCATCGCTGAGGGTTGTTCGAGACTGGCGAGCTGGTCTTTCCACAAGGCAATGTGGGCTTCAGATGGGGTTGATTGCAATGGAACAACACTGTCCATGAAGCTCTTCCGTTACTTTAGGCGGCTGGGTGTAGGTGTATGGCCATGTAGAGGGTGCCTCTCATCTGATGTTTGACGGAGTGGCTCTTTCTTGCTGGCTACCGTTTTTCTTATATCAGGGGGAGCGATACCCGCCAGGGAATACAGGCTGTTGATGTTTGTTAGTTTTAAACATGTGATAAGTTGGCAGCTTGCATTCAGAACAGCATCCATCTTCTTAGCATAAGCAGATCTTTCCCATGCAGGGCAGATGTATTCGGCAGTGGAATAACAAAGAGCAAGTGCACTGGTTCGCAATGTTTTCCAGCTTGCTCCCCATTTTGTGTTACTGAGCTTATTCAGGATGTTGTTTCATGCACTCACTTTTGCCTTTGTCTTTTCAATGTAGTTCTTGAAGGTGAGGCATCTGTCAAGTGTGACTCCTAAGTAGATAGGGTGCTCAGAATGTGTCAGTGTTACTTTTCACCAGGTTACTTTAATCCAGCGTTTGGCTTCACGGTTTCTGAGGTTGAATGCACAAACTTGTGTCTTTGCTGGGTTTGTGCGACACTGGTTTTCTTCATAGTACGATCTTAGTCCTTCCAAGGCCTCAGAAAGCATTTTCTCAACGGTGTTAAAATCAGTGCCTTTGGTAGTTTCACATAAGTCATCAGTAGATATAAAATGGCCTGTGACATGGTCTGTAGGTTGGTCATTCGGGTAGATGTTGTACAGCAGCGGTGCAAGCACGCTTCCCTGAGGAAGACCATTCCTCTGAATACGCCACCTGCTGTGCTTCCCACCTAGTTCGACATCGAACTGGCGATTCTGAAGAATACTTTTCTAACAGCTCTGTTAAGTTAATATATTTTGTCATCTCCAGCATCTTGCAGAGGAGACGTCTATGGTTCACTGTATCGGATGCTGCTGACAGGTCTACAAAAACAACACGTTACCATTCCTTGCTCAAAACCATCTTCGATATGTTGTGTGAGGTTGAGCAGTTGGCATGTTGTTAATTTGCCGGGGCAGAAACCTGCTTGCTCTAGAATGATCTTCTCATCTACAGATGGTGCCATCCTGTTGAGTATCAGACATTCAAACAGCTTATTGGTGTGGCAAAGCAGAGAAATTGGCCTAAAACTCTTAGGATCTGAGGGATCTTTTCTGGGCTATAATAGTGCTATTAGATGTGCCTTCTGCCAAATATTAGGTAACATGTGTGTTGCCAGGCAGTGGTTGAACAATTGGAGGAGCCATTTCTTTGCTTGCTGTCCAAAATGCTTTCTCTGCTCTGTGCTATGTGGTCAAGACCAGGGAAATGAAGGAAGAGTATACACTGGTCACTGGCACCGAGGCAGTAACGGAAAACAGTAAATGCCCAACTGAAAATGGTAGCGGGGACAGCTCCGCTCCTTCCACCCCCCATGCAGCCCCACCCTCACACTGCCGCCCCCCAACAGCCATTGCTCGGTAACAGTGAGAGGGAACCTCATCAGCAATGCTTTAGTTGTCCTAGATGAACAGGAACCCATTGGTAGCCACAGCCCCATTGTCCCATCATAGATAGGATTTTAACAGATTCCATTCACCGACCACATGCTAATAGCCAAGCTGCCTTCCAGGTGGCCCCGGGAGATTTTCAATGTCTCAGTCACAGACTGAGATGTGCCCAACAATCGGGGCACCTCCTGGTGCTGGAGTAAAGGAACACAGAAATGACGCCTCAGATTGCATCGCACACGTTGAGAGGTGAGGCCGATTGCTTTGTGCTAATGGGATGGAAGCTGCAGTCAAGCTGAGAGCAGTTAAAGACAGGCATGAAAATTCAGATGCTTTGGAGGAAGAACGTCCTCCGATAGATGACTGGGACTTGCCGTGGAGACTTGTGACATCTCCACCTCTGGAGGAGTGGGGTGGTGTGAGGTAGAGCAGCTTTATGAGGTGGGCCAGGCTGATCCACAGCAAGATGGTTTCTCAAGCACTGGTGGAGTAGGAGGTTGTGGAATCTCCTGTGGGAGGTCTGCATGTGTCTGACACCATCGTGACTGTCCCATATCAGGCAGAGGAAACGGCTCCATGTGACGGTGTTAGTGAGTTAGCGCTTCCTGCGGGTGTGGTCTCGTACATTCCACCGACTGAAATGCAGGTCAAATGGAGGAAGACGATTCACTGCTCAGCAACACGGAGGCACCCACGGCCCATAGTGAGTTCCCAACTGGAATCCGTGAAAACAAATCCCTGCAGGAAAAGTGGTGGAAATGCTGAAAATGATAGAAGTCTAACACCCCCTCCTTTGGACACAGAGACAAAGTATTGCATCAACACGACTTTAACACATGTTTTGTCAAAATGGAGAGTGACTATCCACTGAAAATCATTTCCCCAGCTCAAGAGAAATGTGGGGAATCCCAATCACCCATAGCGTTCTCATACATACGCTGCTTTCCAGATGACAGCGCAGGATTGTCAGTGCCTGTGAGATATAGCAGATAAGGCAGTAATGTACCCGAAGGCCTGGGCACATCCTGGCGTGGGAGTGAAGTGACAAGATCGCGAAATGTGTGGCACAGGTAAAGCCAGATTCGACTGGTTTTTTGCTGCTGGTGGGTGGCCGGGTTTGGGGGATTTGTGGGATGTGGATATGGCTGAAGCCAATCTGGGAGCATCCAATGCCGGTCATCGACATTTGGCTGCCCCCTGGTTTGGCGTCTATAACCCTGCACCATACTAGCTGCTACATTCACAACATTGAAGAAGCGCTTGGAGTTGCACGGTGGCGCCAAAACCCACACAGGGAGGAGCCATTAGTTGGCTATATTCAGCTGGATAGCACAGCTTTGTGGGACGGCCATTCTGCAAGAAAGTATTCGAACTCCCCAGGTCTTCCTGTGCAGCCACTGTGCTTGTAAATGCAAATCAGCTTTTAACAACGAAGCAGTGAACTTCAGAACCAGGTCTCAGACATACTTGGTACACTGAAGGTTCAGTTGGAGTCTGTTCCTTTCCAGGGTATGAAACAGTGGGTTCTACATTGTGTGATGATTTTGACCTCAGACACCAGAGCTGCAGTTGTGTCCTGTTCCTTTCCCCATCCATTCAGACAAGTTCATCAAGCACGTATGACAATCAGTGGGAAAGGGGCAGAGACTGTGCAGTCAGTGCTTTTAAGCCGCTGTTTGGAAAATAACTAATCCATCTGTGAGAAATATTATCTCTGGCAATGAGCTGCATGAGATCCACATTAAACACGAATTGGCAGGATCGTTCAACACATTCATCCCCCTCATAATCATCACATGACTTATTTATCTAAATAACTTTCTTAATCTCCCTCTGCGTAATGATTTTGCTGCTGATACTGTATCGCAGCTACAGAGTTTGAAACTCTGTAATGTGGGTCTTCAAGTGAGAACTTCAAAAAAACAGTGATGCTGCTGTTGAATCAGCCAACGGTCATGACTCGTGGACATTATAAGTTAGTTAGGAACTAAGCTTTCTCTTCCGATTAAAAGCAAGAAAATAATGTCCTGGAATGGAGAATGGCGTGAAGTTGAATTGAACTCTTCCAGGATACAGGGCATTGTGATCTGGTTGACATGGATATCTGGGACTGAGGTTTAATCCTATTGTAAGTCAGTGGTGAGATTTAACACCTTGACACAAAGGAAAAAGTAACATGTGCTTTGATGAGTACATACTTCAAAATCTCGGAATCAGTCAGACCGGAAGTGTTAGGGGAAAGAAGACCCACAGTAGGTGCTGCTATGACCATGCAGAAGAAAAGGACTGCTTTTCAGATAATGACCAAGCAGATAGCTCGTTAGAACCACGGACTGGTAAGAGTTAAAGATGGTGGAACCAGCAGAGGGAATCTTCAATGGGAATTTCAGTCGATTATGTTCAAAGGCCTGAATGGTAGAGACTTTGTTTCACCTCGGTGAAGAAGGGAAAAGAGTTCCTGTTAGAGCTGGAAGCGCCAGATGTTAAGGTTAGGGCTACATGACGACAGATAGTGTCTATAATGTATAAACTCGGAGTGAGTTTTTCTTTTTAGTTATGAAGTTAAAGCAGGATATATTCCCTGTAATTTAATGTATTAATTGGCTGCTCATCAATGGTTAGTCTTGGTTGATTTCAGTCAACTTGGCACAGCAAAAGTCTTAAAATGAGAAAACTCGTTTTGTATAATTTTGCAAGGTCACTTGGACTTCAGATATCTTTCTAAACATTAGTCGACTTTGTGCAATAAAACACACAGGCATATGGTTCAACAAATGGAGAGAAATTGAGGATTTATTAATTCCCCAATTGATCTGTTCTGCTGGTCAGGGCAATGACAGAACCTGCAGCCCACAGTCTGCTGCGAAATTTTCACAAAGTTGTTTCTCAGATCCTTAGAGCTCAAGACGATCAGGCAGTTACTATGGCCTCCTTCTTTACTGGACTGTTGAGACCTCCGCTGGTTTCAGTGCTGCAGTTCATCACCACAGTGGTGAAAGTTTATTGAGGGATTTGCTGAACCTCTGTCCTGCTACCCAGTGGTTGTGACAGAGCCCTGGAAATGTCTGGCAGCGAAAATAATATCTTGGAGAATGAAAGACACATTGAATTTCCTACTGGAGAATGATCAGGACTCAGATATAATAACACTTGTGTTATTGTCTTGCCTGCATATCACACCAGTCAGGTTTAGATTCCCGGACACGTTGAGTTCCTATGCAACGGGTGGCGAGATATTCAATAATGAGCAACAGCAGCTCCGAGATCGCGCAGTGGAATTTTCAACCATACTCCTGGAACATCCAAAATGTTTCCAAGTCTCCCGATGTACCTGCAAACTGTTCGCATAATTGCAGAGTCAACTGCTGCTGTCTAGACACTGAATGAACACGAAATCCCCAGGATACAAACCTCCTGCTCCTTCTCCTCCTTTTTAAATCAATTCATTCTTCTCCCAAAATGAGGTATAAATAAAGCTTTGGTGTATATAACAGGTTGTTCTACCTCAAATAACTGTAAATAAATATATTTCCTAGTTATGTCAACACTGGAGGACCAGAGCCTGGGAGAGCCAAAGGATCTGACACATGCAGAACCAGGGAATCAGACACTGGCAGAGACGGGGTCTGACACTTGCTGAACCAGAGGTAATGACACTGTCTTTACCAGAGGGTCTGACATTGGCCAAATCAGGGGGTTTAACAATGATTGAATCAGGGGATCAGCCATCAGCGAAATCATGGAATCAGTCACTCGCTGAACCAGGGGATCAGTCACTCGCTGAACGAGGGCTCAGGCACTCGCTGAGCCAGGGGATCTGATAGTTGCTGAATAAGTGCCATAGGGTCATAAAGTCCTAGTTGTGGACTTGTACAGTGCAGGAACAGGCCCTTCAGCCCATCATGTCTCTGCACCAATCTACTCTAATCTCATTTTCCATCACTGGGCACATAGCCATGTCTGCTATGACGTTTCAAGTGCTCATCTAAATACTCCTCAAACGTTGTGAAGTTTCCATCCTCTACCACCACCTCTGGCAGGGTGTTCCAGATTCCAAACCCCTCTGGGTGTAAAAAAAATCCTCAAATCCCCTTACCTTAAATCTCTGCCCCCTGGTTATCGACACATCATCTCAGGGCAAACGATTCTTCCCACCTCCACAATCTATTTCTCTCATGGTTTTGCAAACCTCTGTCAGGTCCCCTCCAGCATTCTCTGCTGTAGGAAAACAGCCCTAGCCTATCCAGCTTTTCTTCATAGCTGAAATTCTCAGCCCAGGCAACATCCTGCTGTATCTCCTCTGCATCCTCTCCAGTGCAATCACAGTCTTCCAACAGTTTGGCGACCAGAACTGCACACAGTACTCCAGCTGTGAACCATATATCGTTTTATAAAGCTCCAACATAATCTTCCCGATTCTAAATTCTATGCCTCGGCTAATAAAGGCACATATCCCATAAGCCATCCTAACCACCTTATCTTCCTCCGCTGCTGCCTTCAGGGATCAATGGACATCTACACCAAGGTCCCTCTGATCCCCTGTTCTTCCGAGGGTCCTACTATTCACTGTGTATTCCTTTGCCGTATTTGGCCTCCCAAAATGCATCAGCTCACATTTCTCAGGATTAAGTTCAATTTACCACCGCTCTGCCCGTCTTACCAGCCCAACTATATCGTCCAGGACTCTAAGGCTTTCCTCCTCACTAATTACATCACCACCAATCAGCAAAGCTACTGATCATAGCTTCTATATTCACGTCCAAATCATTAATGTGCAGTAAAAACAGCAGGACTCTCAGCACCGATCCCTGCGGTATGCCATTGGACAGAGGCTTCCAATTGCAAAAGCAACCTTCGATCATCACTCTCAGTCTCCTGCCACGAAGTAAGTTTTGGCTCCAGTTTGCCAAATTGCCCTGGATCCCATTGGCACTTAACTTATTGACCTGGATCCCATGTGGGGCCTTGACAAAAGCCTTACTGAAGTACATGTTCACTACATCAACAGCACTCATCTACACAACCAGCCAGTCCCTCGAAAAATTCGGTCAAATGTGTTAGATATGACCTCCCTGAGAAAGCCATGCTGACTATCTCTGATTAACCCCTACCTCTCCAAGTGGAGATTAATCCTGTTGCTCAGACTTGTTTTTGTCAATAGTTTCCCTACCACTGATGTGAGACTCACTGGACTGTAATTACCAGGTTTATCACTGCAACACTTCTTGAATCATGTTATTACATTCCCTGTCCTCCAGTCCACTGGCACCTCTCCTGTGGACAAAGGGTTTTGAAAATTAGTGTCAGGGCCCTTCCATTCTCCTCCCTTGCCTCACAGAGCAGCCTGGGATACACCTCATCTGGGCCTGGGGGTTTATCAATGTTCAATCCCGCTAAAGTCATTAACACCTCCTCGCTTCCAATGCCAATTTGTTCACGTATATCACAATCCCCCTCCCCGATCACTACACCTACATCCAACCCCTCTTTTGTGAACACAAGTGAAAATTAATAATTCAAAACATCACTTACGTCCTTCACCTCCATGCACACATTGCCACTTTGGTCCATAATGAACCCTACTCTTTCCCTGGTTATCCTCTTGCACTTAATATATTTATAAGATGCCTTGTGATTTTCCTTTATCTTGCCCCTTATTTGCCCTCCTAATTACTTTTTCAGTACCCCCTACACTTTCTACACTACTCTAGGGCTTCCACTGTTTTCAGCCCTCTGTATCTGACATGAGCTTTCTTTATTTTGCTTATATCCCATGACATCCAGAATGCACTGTCTTTGTTGGTCCTGCCCTTCACCTCTACGGGAATATGATGGCCCTGACATCTTACTATTTCCTCTTTGTATGCCTCCCACTGGTTTGATATAGACTTTCCAACAAGTAGCTGCTCCGAATCCACTTTGGCCAGATCCTGTCTTGTCAATTTGAAATCGGCCTTCTCCAATTCATGATCTTTATTTCCGGTCTATCTTTGTCCTTTCCTATAATTACCTTAAATCTTACAGAGTTATGGTCACTATTTTGGAACTTCTCCCCCATTGACACTTTTACCACTTGCCCGGCTTCATTCCCTAAGACTCGGTCCAGTACCACCCCCTCTCTTATAGAAATTGATGCGTGCAGGCTCAAAAAAGCTCTCCTGCATGCACCTTGAGATTTCTGTCACCGTCCATCACCCCCCCAACCCTTTCCCTCTAAGCATACCATACTGACACTATCCCCATTAATATTGGGAAAGTTGAAATCCTCTACTAGTATTGCCCTATTGTATTTAATATTCTCTGAGATTTGCCTGCATATCTGAGCCTCTTCCCAATAACTCCCCTCCTCCCGCACTCCCCATCAACCCCCCACCCCAACCCCACACACCCTCCTATCCACCCAGCACTGTTTCGGGGATGAGGTACTCGCTGACACAAAGGATCAGATCCTAGCTGAACATGAGCGTGAGACACTGACTGAATCAGAGCACAAGGCACTGTATGCACCATTGGATCTCACCCTATCAGGATCAGCGAATATGATAGTCCCCGATCCAGAGGATCTGACTTGTACCACAGCATCTAACAGAGTCTGCACCGTTGGAACCCATTCTGTCTGAATCAGAGAGCCTGGCACTAACTGTCACAGTGGATATCATTATGTCTGGGCCATAAAATCTGACATTTCTGATCCAGTGGATCTGATGGTGCCTGATCCAATGGATCTGACACTGAAGCAGAGGATGAGGCACTGGGTGAAACAGAACACGAGACACTTCCTGTACCATTGAATCTCACTCTGTCCGATCCAGATTACCTGACACTATCTAAACTGGAAAACCTGACACTAACTGAAAAAGAGGATCTGGCCCTAACCAGAGCATCTGACATTCTCTGAACCTGAGAAAATGACACTGCCTGCTGTAGGGTATCCGACACTGTCTGAACCAAAGCACCTGACACTGCCTGTAGCACTGCCTGACCCAAAAGTTCTAACACTGCCTGATACAGGAGATCTATCACTAATCGTTTCAATGTTTCGGGACTATATGCAGCAGCGACCACACTCTGTGTGAACCAGAAGGTCTGAAACTGCCTGCTCCAGTTGACATGACACAGCCTGAACCAAAGGTTTTAACGCTGCCAGATACAGAAGATCTATCACTAATTGTTTCAATGTTTCAGGTCTATCTGGAGTAGCGGACCACACTCTGTGTGAACCAGATGATCTTACACTGCCTGAACCAAAGGTTCTAACACTGTCCGATACAGAAGATCTATCACTAATCGTTTCAATGGTTCGGGACTATGTGGAGCAGCAGACTGCACTCTGTGTGAACCAGAAGGTCTGAAACTGTCTGAACCAAAGCACCTGACACTGCCTGTAGCACTGGATCTCACTCTCTCTGGAAAAAGGATCTGACGCTGTCTGATCTAGTGGGTCTGATACTATCTGATCCTGAGCATCAGACACCGGCTGTGCAAGTGGATCTGACTCTGTGTGAACCAGAGGATCTGACACTGCCTGAACCAAACGTTCTAACACTGCCTGATACAGATCTATCATTAATCGTTTCAATGTTTCGGGACTATATGCAGCAGCGACCACACTCTGTGTGAACCAGAAGGTCTGAAACTGTCTGCTCCATTGACATGACACAGCCTGAACCATGGAATCTTACACTGTCCGATCTATTGGACCTGGCACGATCTGGATCACTGGATATTACTCTGTCTGAGCCAGATGATCTGACACTGTCTGCTCCAGAGGATCTTACACTGTCTGATCCAGAGGATCTTACACTGTCTGATCCAGTGGATCTTACACTGTCTGATCCAGTGGATCTTACATTGTCTGTTCCAGAGGATCTTACACTGTCTGATCCAGTGGATCTTACACTGTCTGATCCAGTGGATCTTACACTGTCTGTTCCAGAGGATCTTACACTGTCTGATCCAGTGGATCTTACACTGTCTGATCCAGTGGATCTTTCATTGTCTGTTCCAGATGATCTTACACTGTCTGTTCCAGAGGATCTTACAGTCTGATCCAGTGGATCCAACACTGCCTGATCCAGTGGATCTAACACTGCCTGATCCAGTGGATCTTACACTGTCTGATCCAGTGGATCTGGCACTATCAGAAACCTTAGGCCTGACGCAATTGGACCCAGTGGATCTCCCTCACTCTGCTCCAATGGATCTGACACTTCCTGACACAGTGGATCTGGCCCTGTATGATCCAGTGGATCACATTCTGTCTGATCCGGTGGGATCTGTGTGTCTGTAAAGTGTTTAATATAATATTTCCCACAATCCTTGCCCAGTTAGTGGGAAAGCGTGTTCAGGAAGCGGGAAACAGGCCAGTGAGTGAGTGAATTGAGAGGCCGGATTAAACTTCATGCTGGGAATACCTGAGGACTCTTAAACCAAAAAAATAAACATACCTGGAAAACTCAGCAGGTCTGACAGCATCTGGGGAGATGAACACAGTTAACGCTTCAACTCCGTGTGACCTGAAGCGGCGCGGACAACAGGCGATCGCGCTGCACGGGCGCGGACCGTCGTCGGGCTGTGGGGGAGGGGAGGGGAGGAGCAGCCGGGATAACACGTGCGAAGGGCGGGAATTGGAGACGGCGAACCCCTGAGCTCGCGGAAGGACACTTTCCGTACCGGAGGGTGTTGGAAGGATGACAATGCGCACGTGCGGTGGTTGAGACGGCGGGATCGAAATAGAGACACATCGTGGAGGAATGCGGCCGGACTGCGCGTGCGTATCCGGCAGCAGTGGGACTGCGCATGCCCGGATGCGGGTGGCGGGAAGAGCAGCGCGAGATTGTCGATTCGAAAGTAAACGGTCGGGCAGCGACCGCGCCTGCGCAACAGCGGAAGATCCAACCAGTCCACAGAGATCAACTGGAGAGGGATCTCACACTGGGTCTGTGTCAGAGATCAACTAGAGAGAGATTCCACACTGGGGCTGTGTCAGAGATCAACTAGAGAGGGATTCCACACTGGGGCTGTGTCAGAGATCAACTAGAGAGAGATTCCACACTGGGGCTGTGTCAGAGATCAACTAGAGAGAGATTCCTCACTGGGGCAGTGTCAGAGATCAACTAGAGAGAGATTCCACTCTGGGCTGTGTCAGAGATCAACTAGAGAGAGATTCCACACTGGGACTGTGTCAGAGATCAACTAGAGAGAGATTCCACACTGGGCTGTGTCAGAGATCAACTGGAGAGAGATTCCTCACTGGGACTGTGTCAGAGATCAACTAGAGAAAGATTCCACACTGGGCTGTGTCAGAGATCAACTGGAGAGAGATTCCTCACTGGGGCTGTGTCAGAGATCAACTAGAGAGAGAATCCACACTGGGGCTGTGTCAGAGATCAACTAGAGAGAGATTCCACACTGGGCTGTGTCAGAGATCAACTAGAGAGAGAGATTCCACACTGGGACTGTGTCAGAGATCAACTAGAGAGAGATTCCAGACTGGGGCTGTGTCAGAGATCAGTTAGTGAGGAATTCCACACTGGGAATGTCTCTTATCAACTCGTTAGTGAACCCACCTTGTGGGGAGCCAGAGATCAACTAGGGTGGTGCCCCAGATTGTGAGGTTTCATAGGTCAACTACAGAGTGGTCTTGCACTGGGGAGTGTCTGTGATCAACTGAAGAGTGATCCCACACTGTGCAGTCTCTGAGATCAACCAGGAAGTGCTCCCGAACTGGGGAATGTCTGAAATCAACTGGAGAATGATCCCACACGGTGGGGGTGTTATCAGAGATTACCGAGAGAGGGATGCCACACTAGCGGGTGCCTGAAATCAAGTAGAGAAGGATCCCTTATTGGGGATGCTTCTGATCAATGAGAGTGTGAACCCACATTGTGGGAGTCAGAGATCAACTAGTGCGGGGCCCCAGATTGGGAGATGTCAGGGATCAACTAGTGAGGGATCTTGCATTGGGGAGTTTCTCTGATAAGCTGGAGAGGGATCCCACACTGGGGAGTCTCTGTGTTCAACTGGTGAGTGATCCAGTACGGGGGAAATATCAGAGATGAACTGGAGAGGGATGCCACATGAGGGGGGTGTCTGAATTCAATTAGAAAACGTATCTTTCTATTCCTTTCTGCCTGATGCATTTATCCAGCTCCCCCACCCCGCACCCCCCTTAAGTTCATCGTCACCATTCAGCTCCTCCAATCCCTTTGGGAGCTAGTTCCACATTCCCACCGCTTTCTGAGTGAAGAATTTCCTCCTCAAATACCCGACTGGATTAAAGGCTTAGATTTTGCTTGTCTCCAAAGCCATTCTTTGCAACCCAGTTGCACTGCAGCCCTACGTTACCATAGTGACTACTCATTAAGAACGAATCCATTGGTTTTCATTTGGGAACATTCTGAAATGGTGAAAGTCACTGAAGAAATGCAAAACTTTATTTATATTTTCCATTTGCAGAATCCTGCACTTTGATCCCTGGCTCTTCACTCAAGACTCGAAGTTGGGGAAATGTGATTTGTGCTGACGTCACACTGTCCAGCGCGAACCCATTGTGACATAGTCCTGTGTTGTCAAGGCACCCGCCATGTGTGTCGACACCAACCTGCATCGTCCGCTTCCATAGTTACACCCGTTCACTGAATGTTTACCGTTGTATCGATGTTCTACCTTCCAACTGTCTACAGGGGCAGCAGCTACTGCGGGTGAGTATTGCATTTTCCCCATCCCCACTGACCCCCACACCACCAACCCCACAACCACTGTCATCAAGGGTTATGTCAAGATAGATTATGTTTTTGTTTTTGAGGGCATGGGTTGTTTTTGGGGGCAAATAAATTCCGTCTCTGTTTCCCCATCGGTCAATTAGCTGGAAAGGTGCGGGGAGCGGTGGGGACGGTGAATGGAAGTTCCTGCCAAGCAGGTGGAAGTCACCGTTGTGTTATCGCGATCTGACGCTGAGGAGAAGAGAACTGCCCAGGCGCTGCATCGAGCCCAACTGAGCGAGGGGAGCCATGTGAGCTGGACAACGAATCAGATCATGATGACTTTTCAAAAGATGGGTTACGACCTAGTAGGCTGGGTTGGACATACAAGCGGCCCACTAGATGGTCTCACAGTTCCTCATAGTCTCTGTGACCCAGGGGATGAGGCAGGTATGTGCCCAACGATCTTGGCACGTCCTGCCACAGAGATTGAAGGTACACAGGAGCTCCGATCGCTGATTCAGTGGCATCTGCTAACTCACATGAGGCTAGTGGCCCAATCGCTGGTAGGAGTGTGGCTGCAAGCAAGCTGTAAGTGTCTACCGACTGGGGTTAAGATAGGGCTGATTTGGAGCAGGGCTACCCGACAACCTATGATTTGGTGACCGACCCCCCTCCCCCACTAATTCCCCAGCAGGTGTGGAAGTCTCTATCCCTGGACAGTGGGGCAGGAAGCTGCAATAGGCCAGGCCATACCACGTCAAGGTGGCTTTACAACCGCTGGGGAAACTCCAGACGTGAGCCCTTCTGACAGCATTGATGGTCTACCAAGTAGGGAAACTAATCTGGATGTCAGTCCCAGCTAGTTTGGAGCATCACACGATGACTTCTCCATGTCCACCCAATAGCAGTGCAGGTATAATGGAGGAAGAAGACAGACTGGTCAAACACAGAGACATTCACGACAGACATTGATTTCCCAATTGGAGCGTGTGGGGAAAAAAACCTTGCTGGACAAGGGACAGGTGAGCTGCAGGAGGAGGATATTGTACACCCCACAGGCACAGTCAGAAAGAATCTCAGCAACAGATCCTTGGCGCTGTGCCATTGCAAGATGGAGTGTGAGTACCTATGAGTAAGAATTCCTGCCGAAACGGGGCAATTTCAAAGCAATTCCGTTTACCGAATGCACTCATGGGAATGGATGCCCGATTAGCTCTGCAGCCAAAAGGTGGGGCAGAGCACAGAAAAGGCCCCTTGGTCTTGCTGAGCTTCTTTGAGCACTCTGCCATGCAGTTTCATACCTGTGAGGCTGGGATCTTGTACATCCCATGCAGGAGGCTGGGGATAGAGCCACAGGAACAATCAGACCACTGACATGGAACCCAGACCTGTGCCCAGTATTCCGAATGTGCTGCGGAAACTGGAATTGTGCAGAATACTCCAGTGAGGTCTAACCCAGGTTCTATATAAGTTCCAAACACTACTCTACTTTTCATTTGTACTTCACAAATTATCAACCCCAAAGCTTTGTTTGTGATTATTGTATCTTTGCTGACCCGTGTTGCCACTGTTAATGTTTTGGGAATCTGTAACCCGAGATTCCTTTACTCTAAAACCAGTTACGAGTCTTATTTGTGAAGGAGTGGTGGCGCCTTCCAGTTGCACATTCCAGTTCCATATCCACATTGAACTTCAGTTGCCATTTGCATGCATGTTCTGCAAGTTTGTTCATGCTGTCATGTATTTCGTGGCTGTCTTCCTGGGTATTCTCAATGAGGTGGGAAACACAAAGATTGATGGGACAACTAGAATTTCAACAGGGTAGACTTAGGGATGATGTTTCCACTTGTGTCCTGGGGGAGGGGCGTTGCTGAGGTGAAGAGACCAAAACATTAGGAGGCCATCAATATCATATACTCATTATTAAGTCCAATTGGGGAATTCAGGGGAAACTGCTTTACCCAGAGAGCGGTGAGAATGTGGAACTCACTTCCACAGGTTGAGCTGATTCGTGTCGATGTATTTAAGGGAGGGGTGGGTGATCTGGACAAACACGTGAGGGAGAAATGAATAGAAGGATATAAGGATGTGGAGAGATGAAGTGGGGGTGGGTGGAGACTAGTGTGGGGCAGGGATACAGGCAAGGAGCAGAGGGGCTGAATAGCCTGCTCTATTGTTGCGAATCCTCTGTAATCCTTTTAAACAGAGCAATGGGTGCATTATGTTCTATGGCACTGTGTGGTAGGTACAGTTAGTGGAAATCTTGGGCTTGTTGAGAGGTGAAATTTTGTATCTTGCCTTTATGAAAAGAGCTCAGTGGGGATTAGTGTCCTGTCGGGACTGTGTTGCGACACCATAATGGTGGGTGAAGCAGTACCTTCAAGTCCCTTCTGTGTCTCAATGAAGAAAGAGTCCTCAGTCATGTGATGGGCTTCGTCAAGCAAACATTGACCAAACCAGAATCGTGTTATTGAGCTCACACCAACTGCCAACAACGGGCTCCCATCTTCCTTGCATGCATACCGCCAGTAAGGTACTTTTCTGATTTGCAGTCAAGACGGTGGCCAGTTTTTGCAGAACAAGATCACATAGACAGCACTGGTTCACATATATGGCATGATGCATGTGTGGTCTGACTGATGGGATGTGATGGGTGTAGGAGTGTCATGATGGGATGTGATGGGTTTAATGAAAGTGATTAGGAGCACACGGCATGTCACTGTTTACCCCAAGGGCAATGGAATTTTAGAGCTGGGATAATTTGATAAAATTGTACATGGTGTTGGTGAGTCCACATCTGGAGCATGGTGCACAGTTTTGGTCTCCATATTTGGAAAGGGTATAATTGCATTAGCAGCAGTTCAGAGAAGTGCTCTGAAGTGATTGATTCCTGGGACGATGGGTTACTTTTTGTGGTGAGGTTGGACAGGTTGGGCCTGTATCCATTGGAGTTTAGAAGAATGAGCGGTGATCTTATTGAAACATGTAAGATTTAGAGGGTCTTGACAGAGTGGTTGTTGAGAGGATGTTTTCCCTTGTGGGAGAGAATAGACCTAATGGACACAGTTAATAAATCAGGGATATCAGATTTAAGACGGAGATTTGTTTTTTCTTTCAGAGGGTGGTTAGTCTGTGGAATTCTCTTCCACAGTGAACGGTGGAGTCTGGCTCATTGAATATGTTTAAGTCAGAGGTTGATAGACTCTTCACTAACAAGGGAGTCAAAGGTTATTGGAGGGAGGTGGAAATGTAGAGTTGTACACAATCAGATACTGTTGAATGACAGGAGCAGGCAAGAAGGCGATACTCCTGATCCTAATTCCTATTTCTGTATGTGTTGCGTTATCATTATATACATCAGTGATTGATTGCTGTATTTTTTGCCCCTCATTCGCTCAGCAGCCAATAAGTCGAGCTGACTGCGAGGATTATCGCCAGTGACAAATAGGAAGCCGAGCTGTAAGAGTGGGCGTGACCAAGGGTGCCTGTCTCACGGGAGGAGTGAGGGTGACGATTTCTCCATACGCAACAGGAGCATTTCAGCAAGATGGTGGGTGTCCACTGCGCGGGCGTGTCCCGCTCGGTCTTGTATGCCTGTGTGACTCTCCAATCCCTGCGGGGTTTCAGCCAGCACACCTGCTTGCAGGACCAGTTGCTGGCAATGCGCTTGCGCTCATCCCCTGTTCCTTCCCTCCTTCAGTGCCACATTCCTCACAGCCCAGGAGAGTCCTAAAGAGATTGGGTGGGATGGAATGAGGAGAAAGGGCATCTGATGCGACTGAGGCCGTAAATGGGAGAGGGCGTGAAAGGAGTGAAAAAAAAGTGTCACATTTTTGGTGTACAGACACATGTGGTAATGTTACTGCAATAGTCATCCAGTGCGCTGAACGAATGATCCACGATGTACACAAAGAATAACAGAAGGAGGCCATCCTGCCTGTCTTGTCCATGCTGGATTTCTACAAGAACAATTCAGCTCACCCCACTCTCCCTGCCCTTTCACTGTAGCTCTGCAAATTTCTTATCTTCAGATAATAATCCAATTCCTTCTTTAAAGCCTGGATCTAACCTACTTCCACCAGACACTCAGGCAGCTCGGTCCAGATCCTAACCACTCGCTGCATGAAAAAGTTTCTCCTCACATCTCCTTTGCTTCTTTTGCCAATCACCTTAAATCTGTGTCCCTCTGATTCTTGATCCTTCCGCCAATGGGAACAGCTTTTCTCAATTTACCCTGTCCAGACCCCTCATGATTGTGAACACCTCGGTCAAATCCCCTCTCAGCCTTCTCTTCTCCAAGGAGAACAATCCCAACTTCTCCAATCTAGCTACATAACTGAAGCTCCTCATCCCTGGAGCCATTCTTGTGACTCTTTGTTGCTCTCTCTCTCTCTCTCTCTGCAACCTTCACATTCTTCCCAAAGTGTGGTAGACAGAATTGAACACAGCTTCCCCCACTATCAACATCCCAGGGGTTACTATTGACCAGAAATTGAACTGCAACAGCCATATAAACACTGTGGCTACAAGAGCAGGTCAGAGGCTGGGAATTCTGCAGAGAGTAACCCATTTCCTGGCTCCCCAAAGTCTAAACAGCATCTACAAGACACAAGTCAGGAGTGTGATGGAATACTCTCCACTTGCCTGGATGAATGCAGCTCCAACATCATTTAGGAAGCTTGACACCGTGCAGGACAAAGCAGCCTGTGTGATTTGCGCTCCATCCACAAACATTCACTCCATCCACCAGTGATGCAATGTGGCAGCAGTGCGTACCATCTACAAGATGCACTGCAGCAACTCAGCAAGGCTGCTTCAGCATCACCGTCCAAACCTCTGACCTCTACCACATGGAAGGACAAGGGAAGCAGACACAGGGGAACACCACTACCTGGAAGGTCCTCTCCAAACCACACACGATCCTGACTTGGAAATATATCGGCCGTGCCTTCACTTTCAATGGGTCAAAATCCTGGAACTCCCACCCCAACAGCGCTGTGGGTGTACCTACACCACATGGTCTGCAGCAGTTCATGAAGACAGCACACCACCACCTTCACAAGAGGCACTTAGGGATGGGCAACAAATGCTGGCCTTGCAAGCGATGCCAACATCCCATGAATGATTTAAATAAGGAACTGAATGATGAGGGAAACGGGGCAAAAATGGCTTGGGGCATCAAATGATGAGGTATTGGAAGGAGTGAAGGTGGAGTGTGATTCTGAATGATGAGGAGGAATGAGGAAGGGCATGGGGCCAGGAATAGCTAAGGACACCAATAATGTTTCTCAGGAGCCATCGGAGGCTGCATCATTGAATTTATTGAAGATGGATTCTTGATGGAGAAGACGGTCAAGTGTTGTGGGGAGTGGCGAACAGGAAGGTGGGGTTGAGGCCACTGTCAGATCAGGCATGATCTTATCGTTTGGAGGATCAGACTTGAAGGGCTGAATGGCCTGCTCCTGCTCCTAAGCCTTCTATTTCTACACGTAAGTGTTGAGGCACAGAGTGAGAGAGATGCAGATCCATGATGTAAAGAGTACAGAGAGCGTGAGGCCGTGAATGATGAAGGGGACAGGGCAAAGAATGAGTTAGCCGGGCATAGGGTGATGGAGATTAGCACAGAGTAAGCTGTGCACGGGTAAGTGCGACTAAGGATGAAAGTGGCTTTGTGTACAGGCAGGGCAAGGAGGCAGTGTACAGTGAGTGGGGGTCTGGAAGGGCAGTGCATGGGACGGAGTGTGGGAGGTCATTTAATGGAATGGCGGGTACAGATTGTACACGGAGCGGCATGGAGGGAGTGGACAGGTAGTAAGTGGCCATCTGTGTAACATCTGCCTTTCACCCTCCCACTGAGCTGATAAATCACTGCCCACAATGACCCATGGAAATAATCAAATTTTCTCTCCACTGCAGCGCGAGTGTATTTCGCTCCACATTGGCCAGGCCGGTGTGCAGATTGGCAACGCTTGCTGGGAGCTGTACTGCCTGGAGCACCGGATCAAACCCGACGGGAAAATGCGCAGTTACAGGAGCACCAGAGGAGGTGACGACTCCTTCAACACCTTCTTCAGTGAGACGGGGGCGGGTAAACACATTCCCCGAGCCATGTTTGTCGATTTGGAGCCCACTGTGATTGGTAAGATTGCCCATGGATTTAGCTTAACTCATGGTCTGTACAACACATGGAGGAAGAAAGGACTGCGGTTTCTGGAGGAGCTTTCACAATGTCCCATATTGTTTTATAGACAATGATGTACATTGGAATTATACTCCCAGCTTTAATGTAGGAAAGAATACCTGAGATATAAAATTATATGATTTATAAAATAATATGATGTATAAAATAACGTAAGGAAATATGAAATCCTTGTTTAAAAACAGGTATAAATCCATTAGAAGCAGTTCAGGGAATGTTCACTCGAGTGATACCTGGGATGGTGGGGTTACCTCATGAGGGAAGGTTGGAGAGGCTGGGCCTGTATTCATTGGAAGTAAGAAGAATGAGAGGTGATCTTATTGAAACATTTAAGATCCGGAGGGGATTTGGCAGGATGGATGCCGCGAGGGTGGGATAGATTAAAACTGGGCGACACAGGTTAAAAATAAGACACCTGCTATTTCGGACAGAAATGAAGAGAATTCTCTTCTCTCAGTGGGTTGTTAGTTTTTGGAACTCTCTTCCGCGGAGAGCGGTGGAGGCAGCGTCATTGAGTATTTTTAAAGCAGAGGTGGATATCTTCTTGACAAAGGGAGGCAAAGGTTATCAGTGTAGCTGCGAATGTAGAGTTGAGCTTACAGTCAGATCAGCCATGATCTTATTGAATGGCAGAGCAGGCTCGAGGGGCTGAACAGCCTGCTCCTGTTCCTAATTCATGCGTTTGTATGTAGGTGGAACCCCTTTCTAAAAGCACTGTGGGTGTGCATATACCAGCTGGACTGTAACATTGAAGAAGGCAGCTCACCACCATCTTCTCAAGTGGAAATTAGGAACGGGCAATAAAGATTTTGTTTCCCAACGATAACCTCATCCCATGAAGAAATAAAAACAAATAGTTGTTTGTTAGCACAGAACTTGAGTATTGCTGAAAAAAGTGACATGCTGTCGAAGCTTTTCATCTTGCATTCATCAGGACAGATTCACAAGAATACCAATTGTAAAGGGAACGACAATGTATACTGCATGGAGAAGAGAATGCTGATTGGTTGGCAAGTGGACTCTGATTGGCAGAGGTGTTGCCATGGAAAATGCAACAGGGAACAATTAACTGCCAATATTTTGTTCAAATTCGAACCAGGCAGGTTGACTCTTAATTGTTCAAGGCATTGCCATGGGGAATGAACCAGGGAATGGCTGTCCCCCAAGTTTTTGGTTTGTTGAAAAAGTCACAGTGCATAGACATGATTCATCTATAATTAAATAAAGGCAAAATACTGTGGATGCTGGAAACCTGAAATAAAAACAAAAAAAGCTGGAAACGCTCAGCAGGTCTGATAGCATTTGTGGGGAGAAAGACAGAGTAAACGTTTCATGTCCGAATGGCTCTGGAGAAGAGTCAGGTGGACGCGAAGCTGTAACTCTGTCTTTCTCTTCACAGTTGCTGTCAGACGTGCTTCTTCTGTCTGTGTCCAACGTCAGATGTGATTCCGTGATAGGACAACACTTACAAAACAGCCCTGATTGTGCTCAGAATTACACTGAAAACCAGTTGAAGGTTATCAGCCGGGTTCGCAGTGCGGCTCACTTACACATGCTAGAAGCCACACACACTCACACACAGGGCCCTTTCCTGTGCTGACAGAAACGCAGTGGGGAGCATCCCTGCCTCTGAGCCAAAGCTCTAGGTTCAAGTCACAGTTGAGGAATTGATGGTCATGGGAGGCGGGCTCATGCTCCAATGGCAGGCAGTAAGAGCGGGAGAGAGTCCCAATCAGCTGCCTTCATAAGGCAATGGCAAACCTCTCCAGTATCTTGCCAAGCATAACCAATGGCCAATCCAATGGAACATAGGGAACAGGAGTAGGCTATTCGGCCCCTTGAACCTGGTCCGTCATTCAACAAGATTTTATCTGATCTGCTACCACAGCACCATTTTCCCACACTATCCCCATATCCCTTGATACATTTAATATCTAAATATGTCGATCTGTGTCTTGAACAGACTCCATAACTGAGCCGCCACAGACCTCTGGAATGGAGAATTCCAAAGACTCATTACCCCTCATCTCAGTCCTAAATGACCCAACTCTTATTTGGAAACTGTGTCCTCTGATTCTATGCCACCCGTCGCCTCCATTGCCAGGGCAAACACCTTTCTGCATCTGGCCTATTGAGCCAGATTTTGCACACTTCATGAAGTCACATCACATTATTTGAAACTCTAAAGAATCCAGGCCCAGTCTCCTCACTCTCTATAAGGACATAGGACAATTTTGTCATAGAAACATAGAAACTCGGATCAGGAGTAGGCCATTAGGCATTTCGCCATTCATTATGATCATGGCTGATCATCCAACTCAATAGCTTGCTCCCGCTTTCTACCCATACCCTTTGATCCCTTTCGTCCCAAGAGCTATATCTAACTCCTTCTTGAAAACACACAATGTTTTGGCCTCAACTTCTTTCTGTGGTAATGAATTCCACAGGCTCACCACGTCTGGGTGAAGAAAATTCTCCTCATCGCAGTCCAAAATGGCCTACCCCGTATCCTCAGTCTGGTTTCGGACTCCCCCACCATCGGGAATATCGTTCCTGTATCTATCCTGTCTAGTCCTGTCAGAATTTTATAGGTTTCTATGAGATTCCCCCCTCATTCTTCTGAACTCCAGCGAATATAATCCTAAACGACTCAATCTCTCCTCATATGTCAGTCCCACCATTGGAGGAATCAGTCAGGTAAACCTTCGCTGCACTCCCTCTATAGCAAGTACATCCTTCCTCAGATAAGGAGACCAAAACTGCACACAATATTCCAGGTGTGGCCTCAACAAGGCCCTGTACAATTGCAGCAAGACATCCCTGTTCCTGTACTCGAATCCTCTGGCTATGAAGGCCAACATACAATTTGACTTCTTTACCACCGGCTGCACCAGCATGCTTACCTTTAATGACTGGTGTACAAGGACACCCAGGTCTCGTTGCACATTCCCCTCTCTCAATTAATAGACATTCAGATAATAATCTGCCTTCCTGTTTTTGCTGCCAAAAAGGATAACCTCACATTTGTCCACATTATACTGCATCTGCCATGCATTTGCCCACTTACTCAGCTTGTCCAAATCACACCGAAGCATCTCTGCATCCTCCTCACAGCTCAACCACCCAACCAGCTTTGTGTCATCTGCAAATGTGGAGATATTACATTTAATTCCCTCATCTAAATCATTAATATATATTGTGAATAACTGGGATTCCAGCACCAATCCCTGCGGTACCCCACTAGTCACTGCCTGCCATTCGGAAAAAGACCCGTTTATTCCTACACTTTGTTTCCTGTCTGCCAACCAGTTTTCTATCCATCTCAAACCACTACCCTCAGTCCCATGTACTTTAATTTTACACGCCAATCTCTTATGTGGGACTTTGTCGAAAGCCTTCTGAAAGTCCAAATAAACCACATCCACTGGCTCCTTCTCATCAACTCTATTGGTTACATCCTCGAAAAAATCCAGTAGATATGTCAAGCATGATTTCCGTTTCATAAATGCATGCTGACTCTTTCCGATTCTGCCACTGTTTTCCATGTGTTCAACTATTAAATCTTTTATCATGGACTCTAGAATTTTCCCCACTACCGATGTCAGGCTGGTTGGTCTATAATTCCCTGTTTTCTCTCTGCCTCTCTTTTTAAATAGTAGGGTTACATTAGCTACCCTCCAATCTGTATGAACTGTTCCAGAGTCTATAGAATCTCGGAAGATGACCACCAATGCATCCACTATTTCTAGGGCCACTTCCCTAAGTACTCTGGGATGGAGATTATCAAGCCCCACGGATTTATCAGCCTTCGATCCCATTAATATCCCCAATGCCATTTCCCTACTAATATTCAGTTCTTTCAGTTCCTCCCTCTCACTAAACCCTGTGTTCCCCAACATTTCTGGTATGTTATTAGTGTCCTTCTTTGTGAAGACAGAACCAAAATATGTATTTAGTTGGTCAGCCGTCTCTTTGTTCCCCGTTATAAATTCCCCTGTTTCTGACTGTAAGGGACCAACATTTGTCTTCACCTATCTTTTTCTCTTCACATACCTATAGAAATATTTACAGTCACTTTTTATGTTCATGCAAGCTTACTCTCGTACTCTATTTTCCCCTTCTTAATCAATCCCTTGGTCTTCCTTTGCTGAATTCTAAACTGCGCCCAATCTTCAGGTCTGTTGTTTTTTTTTCTGGCCAAATTGTATGCCTCTTCCTTGCATCTAATACTATCTCTAATTTCCCTTGTAAGCCATGGTTTAGCTACCTTTCCTGTTTTACATTTGCGCCAGACAGGAATATACAATTGTTGCAGTTCACCCATGCGCTCTTTAAATGTTTGCTATTGCCTATCCAACGTCATCCCTTTAAGTAACGTTTCCCAATCCATCATAGCCAACTCGCGCCTCACACCATTGTAGTTTCCTTTATTAAGATTCAGGGCCGAAGCCTCAGAATCAACTATGTCACTCTCCATCTTGATGGAGAATTCTAATATATTATGGTCGTTCATCCCCAAGGAGCCTCGCACAACTAGATTGCCAATTATTCCTTTCTCATTACACAATAACCAGTCAAGGATGGCCTGTTCTCTCGTTGGTCCCTCAATGTATTGGTCCAGAAAAACATCCAGTGTACACTCCAGGAATTGCTCCTCTACTGTAATGTTACTAATTTGATTTGCCCAATCTATATGCATATTAAAGTCATCCATAAATACAGATGTTCCTTTATTACATGCGTCCTTAATTTCCTGTTTAATGCCATTCCCAACATTACCACTACAGTTTGGGGGTCTATATACAACCCCCACTAACATTTTTTTCCCCATAGTGTTTCTCAGCTCTACCCATACAGATTCCACATCGTCGGAGCTAATATCTTTCCTCACTATTGCGTTAATTTCCTCTTTAACCAGCAATGCAACTCTAACACCTTTTCTTTTTTGTCTGTCCTTTCTAAATACTGAATTCCCATGGATATTCAGTTCCCATCCCTGGTCAGCCTGCAGCCATGTCTCCGTAATCCCGACTATATCATACCTGTTTACATCTACTTGCGCGGTTAATTCATCCACTCTATTGCAACTGTTCCTCACGTTAAGGCACAAAGCCTTAAGGCTTGTCTTTTTAACATTACTTGTCCCGTTCCCACTATTTTTCACTGAGGCCCTGTTTGATTCTTGCCCTTTATTTGGCTGACTATCACTTCTTATTCCGCTTTCTGTCTTTTGTTCTTGTCTTTGAATCCCCTTCCTCCGACTCCTTGCATAGGTTCCCATCCCTCTGTCATTTTAGTTTAAACCCTCCCCAACCACTCTACAAATGTTCCCCCAGGATGTAAGCCCTGTTCCCACTTCCCCCAGAACTGGTCCCAATGCACCAGGAATCTGAAACCCTCCCCTCCACACCATCTCTTCAGCCACGTATTCATCCGATATATCCTGCTCTTTCTACTCTGCCTGGCATGTGGCACTAGTAGTAATCCTGATATCACTCTCTTTGAGGTCCTACTTTTCAACATGCATCCTAACTCCCTATATTCTGCTTTTAGGACCTCATCCCTTTTTCTACCTATGTAATTTGTAACAGTGTGTACCACGACCACTGGCTGTTCACACTCCACCTTCAGAATGTCCTCTAACCGTTCTGAGACATCCTTGACGCTAGCACCTGGGATCAGTGTGGTGAACATCTGCTGCACTCCCTCCATAGCAAGTATATACTCTCTTTAGGTAAGGAGACCAAAACTGTTACAATGCTCAAGTCGCAGGCTCTATATAATTGCAGCAAGACATCTATATTCCTGTACTCAAATCCATGGCCCATTTTCACCAACACCCTTTCTGGGCATGGTGCCTAGAGAGAGAGAGAGAAAGCTGGCAAGATTACAAGGGGGTAAAAGTCATGCTCCAGCTATACAAACCCTTGTTGGAACACACCTGGAATTACTGTGTGCAGCTCTGGGCACCACACCTGAGGAAGGGTACATCAACCTTGGAGGATGTTCAATGCAGATTTACCGGAATGATACATGAACCTCAAGAGTTAAATTACAAGGAAAGATTTTATTTTCTTTATTCTTTCATGGGGATGTGGGCATTGCCAACAAGGCCAACAGTTGTTCCCCATCTCTTAGGATGGAGTGCCTCACTGGGGCCCATTTCAGAGGGGCAGTTAAGAATCAACCACACTGATGTAGGTCTGGAGTCACGTGTAGTCCAGACCAGGTAAGAATGGCAGGCTTCCTTCCCAAAAGGGCATTAGTGAACCAGATGAGTTTTTACATCACTTGATGATGGTTGTCATGGTCACCATCACTGATGATCAGTTTTCAATTTCTGATTTATTATTTGAATTTAAACTCCACCAGATGCCAGGGTGGGATTTGAACCTGTGTCCCCAGAGCATTAGCCTAAGCTGCGGTATTATTAATCCAGTGACATTACCACTATGCCACCTAAATTATTACACAGACTAGGGTGATGTTCTACATTATCGAGGTGACTGCACTTCAGGAAACAAAACTCCATTGTCTGTAAAGTGCTTTGAGAAGTCCTGAGGTTGTGACAGGTGTTGTATAAATGCAAGACTTCTTTCCTCACATGACCTCCTGCCAAGACCATTGTAGTCAATGAGCGGCCGCTATTCAGAGCTAAATTTCCAGGACTAGACGGGGCATCTCTTGGTCAAGGAACAAGGTGAGAGATTCCCTCAGGCACTCTATTTATTTCTGGCTCCATGCATGGCCAATACTGATGGTTCAAGACATGGTCAGAGTGAAAAAGGCGTCAGCTGGCAAACTGGCACCTAGTCTTGCAAGTGAAAGCTTTGTGGTTTGAGTTGCTTTCATCAAAACATCAGGGACACTTCACTGCAAACCATACCTTCTGCAAAGGCAGCTGGCATAACCAGATCTTACATTTATATAGCGCCTTTAACGTAGCAGAAACATCTCCAAGGAGCTTCACGGGAGCACGAACCAGACAGAAATTCCAGAGCAAAGGGCCCCGGGCAGCTGAATGCAAGGCAGCCAATGTTCGAGCGAAGCGAATCGGGGGATGCACAAGAGGCTGGACTTGGAGCAGCGCAGAAGTCTTGGAGGGTTGTAGGAGCTTACAGAGATAGGGAGGGTTGTAGCGGCTGGAGGAGGTTACAGAGATAGGGAGGGGTGTAGGGGTTGGAGGAGGTGACAGAGATAGGGAGGGCTGTAGGGGCTGGAGGAGGTTACAGAGATAGGGAGGGGTGTAGTGGCTGGAGGGAGTTACAGAGGTAATGAGGGTTGTAGATGTTGCAGGAGGTACAGAGATCAGGAGGGTTGTAGGAGCTGGAGGAAGTTACAGAGATAGGGAGGAGGGTGTGCGAGTCCACGGAGGGATTTGAAAACTAGGGTGGGAGGTTTAAATTTGAATTCTACTTAACAGGACTTGATGTCGACCAACATGCACAGTGGGTGATGTGGGAACGGGCCTCAGTGCGAGTTTGGAGATAGGGCAGCAGAAGTTTAGATTCAATGTAGATCAGCGAGTTGGACACTCAGCTAACTATTGTCCATGCATTGCCCTGTCCTCCAGATGAGGTTCGTACCGGCACCTACCGGCAGCTCTTTCACCCCGAGCAGCTCATCACCGGGAAAGAGGATGCGGCAAATAACTACGCCCGGGGCCACTGCTCTATTGGCAAGGAGATTGTCGACCTGGTCTTGGATCGCATACGCAAGTTGGTAGGTTATTCATGAGCACTAAATTGTTTTGGAAGGGATGAGTTGGCAGGTCCTTTTTACCTTGCATTGGTTTGTTCATCGCGATGACCTCCATTTACACTCTGCAGACCTGGTTGGTGAGCAGTGGCAGCCTATTTCATCTTGGACACCAGTGCCAGTCACCACACGCTGCTCTACCCCCATGACACTGGTATGTACAGGTCCCGAGATCAGGGCGGGAATAATTGTTGTGCTGCTATCACTGCATTGCGAGTTGAGACCCTGTCTCAGCATTTCTCGACCTGAGCGGGATAATTAAGAGTTGTTGAAGATAACTTTAAAACTCCAGTCCCCATTTAAGCCACAATTCTGACATTTCTCCCCCTCTCTCTCTTTCCACATCTTCAGATATCAATCTGAGCAGCTTGCAAACTGCACAGTGCCATTAATGTAATGAAACAACCTTAAACCACTTCATGGGAGAGTTATCAAAGCACATTTGAAACTGAGCCACGTAACAAGATGTTAGAATGCTTAAGTAAAAGTTTGATCAAAGAGGTCAGCTTTAAAGAACATCTTAAAGGAGAAGTGAAGAGCAAAGATTTAGGGAAGGAATTCCAGAGCTTGGGACCCAGGCAGCAGAAGGCACGGCCGCCAGTTCAGAAACAGTGGCCTATTTTTCCTGTTGCACAGGAACAGGGGGAGGCCCGTTAATCACTCGAGCCTGTTACACAGAAACAGGAGGAGGTCCATTCAGCCGCACCAGCCTGTTCTGCCATTCAGTCAGATCATGGCTGATGTGTATCTTAACTCCATCTACCCCTTTATTCTGGACTCCTGGTCTGCCCCACCTCACCCCGCCCCCACCAGAGGAAATAGTTTCTCTCTATTGACCGTACCAAATCCTTTAATCATCTTAACCCCGTCGATCAGATCCTTAACCTTCAATACTCGAGGGAATACAAGCCCGACCTGTGCAAACAGTCCTTGAAATTTAAGCCTTTTCAACTTGATTTTCTTTCCTGTCCCCTACAGGCTGACCAATGCACAGGACTGCAGGGGTTCCTCATCTTCCATAGTTTTGGGGGTGGGACCGGCTCAGGCTTTACCTCCCTCCTGATGGAGAGACTCTCCGTCGACTATGGCAAGAAATCCAAGCTGGAGTTTTCTGTTTACCCTGCTCCCCAGATCTCCACCGCGGTGGTCGAGCCATACAACTCCGTGCTGGTCACCCACTGCACCCTCGAGCACTCTGACTGCGCCTTCTTGGTGGACAATGAGGCCATTTACGATGTCTGTCGGCGCAACCTTGAGATCAAGCAGCCAACCTACACCAACCTCAACCGCCTGGTGGCACAGATCGTCTCGTCCATCACGGCATCACTGCGGTTTGAGGGCACACTCAACGTGGACCTGGCTGAGTTCCAGACAAACCTGGTCCCTTACCCACGTATCCACTTCCCACTGGTGGCCTATGCACCCCTGATACCCAAAGAGGTGCAGTACACTAACCAACACAACACGCTGAAGATCACCAAGAGCTGCTTCAAGGCAGGCAGCCAGATGGTGAAGTGCGAACCCCACCATGGCAAGTACATGGCATGCTGCATGCTGTACCGAGGAGACGTGCAAGCTAAGGAGGTTAATGCCGCCATTACCACCATCAAGAGCATGCACACTATCAGTTTTGTTGATTGGTGCCCGACTGGATTCAAGGTAGGTCCTCTCCGAGTCCAGAAGCTGTTTTCTGTGGAAGGATCGAGAGCCAGAGGGCACAGATTTAAGGCAATTGGTAAAAGAAGCAATGGCAGCATCTGTTAGTATGATCTAAGCTGGTTAGTGAAGTTGACGCCAAGCTGCAGAGCTTTTCTTCATTGAGATAGTTTATTGAGTTGTTCAGATCTCATAGATCTCCCCTCACATCCAGTGTCCCAGCTGTCCCCTAGTCATACCAACAAAATAAAGTATACTAATTAATGCATTAACTAATTAAACAAATTCACGTATCCACTTCCCGCTGGTGACCTATGCACCCCTGATACCCAAAGAGGTGCAGTACACTAACCAACACAACACGCTGAAGATCACCAAGAGCTGCTTCAAGGCAGGCAGCCAGATGGTGAAGTGCGAACCCCACCATGGCAAGTGGCCCTTAAAGGGGCACTGTAACAAAAGTCAAAACTTCAAAGGAAACTTATCAAATCAAATTAAAATATCATTTGGGGAGCCAGTGATGCATTCCAGCCCCTGCAGTGTCCACCAGTCGGGGAAGGGTCCCCTATTTATATGTGCTCAAAGTACTAAACTAAACAATGCTGTTCACTTTTATATCCTAACAATATAATTAACATACCATGAACAGCATCAACATATGAACTGGGGCAGGAGTAAGCCATAGAAGATCCTGAGGGGAGCTGACAGGGTGGATGCTGAAAGGATGTTTCCCCTCATAGGCAGATTTCCTTCTATAAAGGAAATAAGTGGAGCAGATGGGCTTTTCCAGCAATCCAGGGTATTTTCCCCATTGTGGTTATTGAGATTACATTTTTATTACATATTTATTTAATCAATTGAATTTAAATTCCACCGGGACACTCCCCACCCCCTGCCCCAACTGCCGTGTTGGGGTTCGAACTCTCATCTCCGATTATTAACCTGGTCTCCCTGGATTATTCATCCAGTAACATATATTACAACTCTGTCACTGACCCGACAATTATCTCCAATATCTGGTTATCATTCCATAGCTGCCTCTGGGATATTGCTGTGCACAAATTGGCTGGTGCATTCCCGACTTCACAATAATGGCAACACTCGAAAAATATTACATTTGCGGCAAAGCACTTTGGGACATCCTGTGGCTGTGACAGGCACTGTATCAATGCAAATGTTTTTCCTTGGTGTAGAACTCTTGGTTACAGGACCCGTGGGTACAAGCTCTTACCAGTATCAGCTATCGTGGGTACAGGCTGTCGAGGGTATATCCACTCGTGGATACAGGATACCTTGTGCACAGGTTCACTTGAGTACAGGTTTGTGGGAAAGGGCTCTCAAGGGTACAGGGGATGCAAGTTCGTGGGTAGGGGCTGTCGAGGGTATGGGCTGCCAAGGATCTGGTGGGTACAGAATCACGTGGGTACAGGTTCATATGCTTACAGAACTTAAAAAGAGCTGAGATTATAGGGTCTTTAGTGTAGCAGACCCTCAACTGCAGTTCCTCTTGTGAGACAAACCTCACCTACAGAGTCTTCTGGATACAGGGTCACACTCTTCCCATGTGCACACAGTCTCACTGGTATAGCTTCCCGTGGGTACAGTCTCTCACTGGTATAGCTTCTGGTCGGTACAGTCTCTCACTGGTATAGCTTCCCCTGGGTACAGTACCACAATGGTATAGCTTCCCATTGGTCCTGAGGCTCACTGGTATAGCTTCTCATGGGTACAGATTCTCAGTGGTATTGCTTCTCTTTGGTACAGTGTCTCACTGGTATAGCTTCCCGTGGGTACAGAGTCTCACTTGTATCGATTCCCGAGGGTACAGAGTCTCACTGGTATCGATTCCTGTGGGTAGTGTCTCACTGGTATAGATTCCTGTGGGTACAGTGTCTCACTGGTAAGCTTCCCATGGGTACAGTACCACAATGGTATAGCTTCCCATGGGTACTGAGTCTCACTGGTATCGATTCCAGAGGGTACAGAGTCTCACTGGTATCAATTCCTGTGGGTACAGTGTCTCACTGGTTTGACTTCCCGTGGATACAGTGTCTCACTGGTATCAATTCCCGTGGGTACAGAGTCTCACTGGTATCAATTCCTGGGGGTAGAGTGTCTCACTGGTAAAGCTTCTTGTGGGTACAGAGTCTCACTGTTATAGCTTCTCATGGATACAGAGTCTCAGTGGTATTGCTTCCCGTGAGTATATGGTCTCACTGGTGTAGCTTCCTGTGGGTACAGATTTTCACTGTTATCGATTTCCGTGGGTACAGAGTCTCACTGGTATAGATTCCCGTGGGTACAGAGTCTCACTGGTGTAGGTTCTCGTGGGTTCAGAGTCTCACTGGTATGTATTCCCCTGTGTACAGAGTCCCACTCTTATAGATGCCCGTCGGTATAGAGTCTCACTGGTATAGATTCATGTGTTTACAGAGTCTCACTGCTGTGGCATCATGTGGGTACAGAGTCTCACTGGTATAGCTTCTCGTGGCTACAGTGTCTCACTGGTATAGATTCCGGTGGGTACAGAGTCTCACTGGTATCGCTTCCCTTGGCACAAGGTCTCACTGCCATAGCATCCCCTGGGTACTGAGTCTCACTGGTATAGCTTCCCGTGGTCACAGACTCTCACTGGTATAGCTTCCCATGGGCATAGACTCTCACTGGCATAGCTTTCTCGGGCTACAGTATCTCACTGGTATAGCTTCCCATGGGTACAGAGTCTCACTGGTATGTATTCCCCTGTGTACAGAGTCCCACTGGCATAGATTCCCGTGGGTATAGAGTGTCACTAGTATAGATTCCTGTGGGTACAGTCTCTCACCGGTATAACTTCCCGTGGGTTCAGAGTCTCGCTGGTATAGATTCCTGTGGGTACAGATTCTCAATGGGTAATAGTTACCCGTGGGTACAGGGTCACACTGGTATAGATTCCCGTGGGTACAGATTCTCACTGGTATAGCTTCCTGTGGGCACAGTGCCTCACTGGCATACATTCCGGTGGGTACAGAGTCTGACTGGTATAGCTTCCCCTGGGAACAAAGTCTCACTGCTATAGCTTCCCCTGGGTACTGAGTCTCACTGGTATAGCGTCCCGTGGGCACAGACTCTCACTGGTATAGCTTCCCGTGGGCACAGACTCTCACTGGCATAGCTTTCTCGGGCTACACTATCTCACTGGTATAACTTCCCATGGGTACAGAGTCTCACTGGTATGTATTCCCCTGTGTACAGATTCCCACCGACATAGATTCCCGTGGGTATAGAGTGTCACTGGTATAGATTCCTGTGGGTACAGTCTCTCGCTGGTATAACTTCCCGTGGATTGAGAGTCTCACTGGTATAGATTCCTGTTGGTACAGATTCTCAATGGACAATAGTTACCCATGGGCACAGAGTCTCACTGGTATAGCTTCCCGTGGGCACAGACTCTCACTGGCATAGCTTTCTCGGGCTACAGTATCTCACTGGTATAGCATCCCATGGGTACAAAGTCTCACTGGTATGTATTCCCCTGTGTACAGAGTCCCACCGATATAGATTCCCGTGGGTATAGAGTGTCACTGGTATAGATTCCTGTGTGTACAGATTCTCACTTGTATAGATTACTGTCGGTACAGAGTCTCGCTGGTATGGAATCACGTGGGAACATAGTCTCCCTGGTATAGCTTCTCGTGGGTACAGTCTCCTACTGGTATCGCTTCCTGTGGGTACTGTCTCGCCCTGGTATAGCTTCCCATGGGTTCAGAGTCTCACTGGTATAGATTCCTGTGGGTACGGATTCTCAATGGGTAATAGTTACCCATGGGTACAGGGTCACACTGGTATAGATTCCCATGGTACAGAGTCTCACTGGTATAGGTTCCCCTGTGTACAGAGTCCTGCTGGTATCGATTCCCATGTGTACAGGGTCTCATTGGTATCGGTTCCCATGGGTACAGAGCCCCGCTGGTATAGCTTCCCGTGTGTACAGTGTGTCACTGGTATAGCTTCCCGTGTGTACAGGGTCTCACTGGCGCAGCTACTTGTAGGTACAGAGCCTCACTGGAATCGATTCCCGTGGGTACAGTGTCTCACTGGTAAAGCTTCCCCTGGGTACAGATTCTTACTGGTATAGCTTCCCGCGGTTACAGAGTCTCACTGGTATACATTCCCGTGGGTACAGCGTTTCACTGGTATACATTCCCGTGGGTACAAAGTCTCACTGGTATATATTCCCATGGGTATTAGGTCTCACTGGTGTAGCTTCCCGTGGGTACAGTGTCTCACTGGTATTGCTTCCCATGGGTACAGTGCCTCACTGGTATAGCTTCCCGGGGGTACAGAGTCTCACTGGCATAGATTCCGGTGGGTACAGTGTCTCACTGGAATAGCTTCCCGTGGGTACAGTGTCACACTGGCATAGGTTCCGGTGTACATAGTCTCTTTGGCATAGCTTCCCGTGGGTACAGTGTCGCACTGGCATAGATTCTGATGGGCACACAGTCTCACTGGTAGAGCATCCCCTAGGCACAGAGTCTCACTGGCATAGCTTCCCATGCGTACAGTGTCTCACTGGTATAGCTTCCCGTGTGTACAGAGTCTCACTGGCACAGCTACACGTACGTACAGAGCCTCACTGGAATCGATTCCCGTCAGAGTCTCACTGGTGTAGGTTTCTGTTGGTTCAGAGTCTCACTGGTATGTATTCCCCTGTGTACAGAGTCCCGCTGATATAGTTTCCCATGGGTATAGAGTCTCACTGGTATAGATTCCTGTGGGTACAGAGTCTCGCTGGTATGGCATCACTTGGGTACAGATTCTCACTGGTACAGCTTCTCGTGGGTGCAGTGTCTCACTGGTATAGATTCCGGTGGGTACAGAGTCTGACTGGTATATCTTACCCTGGGCACAGAGTCTCACTGGCATAGCTTCACTTGGCACAAAGTCTCACTGCTTTTGCTTCCCCTGGGTACAGAGTCTCACTGGTATAGCTTCCCGTGGGCACAGACTCTCACTGGCATAGCTTTCTCGGGCTACACTATCTCACTGGTATAGCTTCCCATGGGTACAGAGTCTCACTGGTATGTATTCCCCTGTGTACAGAGTCCCACTCTTATAGATGCCTGTGGGTATAGAGTCCCACTGGTATAGATTCCTGTGTTTACAGAGTCTCACTGGTGTGGCATCATGTGGGTACAGAGTGTCACTGGTATAGCTTCTCGTGGCTACAGTGTCTCCCTGGTATAGTTTCTCGGGGGATAATCTCTCACTGGTATAGTTTCCCATGGGTACCGTCTCTCACAGGTATAGCTTCGAATGGGTCCAGTCTCTCACTGGTATCGCTTCCTGTGGGTCCAGTCTCTCACTGGTATATCTTACCATGGAGTCAGAGTCTCACTGGTATAGATTCCTGTGGGTATAGATTCTCAATGGATAATAGATACCCATGGGTACAGGGTCACACTGGTATAGATTCCTGTGGGTACAGATTCTCACTGGCATAGCTTTTTCGGGCTACAGTATCTCTCTTGTATTGCTTCCCATGGGTACAGAGTCTCACTGGTATGTATTCCCCTGTGTACAGAGTCCCACCGATATAGATTCCCGTGGGTATAGAGTGTCACTGGTATAGATTCCTGTGTGTACAGATTCTCACTTGTATAGATTACTGTCGGTGCAGAGTCTCGCTGGTATGGAATCACGTGGGTACATGGTCTCCCTGGTATAGCTACTCGTGGGTACAGTGTCTCCCTGGTATAGTTTCTCGGGGGATAAGTCTCTCACTGGTATAGTATCCCGTGGGTACCATCTCTCACAGGTATAGCTTCACATGGGTTCAGTCTCTCACTGGTGTCGCTTCCTGTGGGTACAGTCTCTCACTGGTATAGCTTCCCGTGGGTTCAGAGTCTCACTGGTATAGATTCCTGTGGGTACAGATTCTCAATGGGTAATAGTTACACATGGGTACAGGATTACACTTGTGTAGATTCCCTTGGGTACAGAGTCTCACAGGTATAAGTTCCCGCGTGTACAGAGTCTCACTGGTATCGGTTCCCGTGTGTATAGAGCCCCGCTGGTATAGCTTCCTGTGTGTACAGAGTATCGCTGGTATAGCTTCCACTGGGTAAAGAGTCTCACTGGTGTAGGTTCCCGTGTGTACAGAGTCTCACTGGTATCGGTTCCCGTGTGTATAGAGCCCCGCTGGTATAGTTTCCTGTGTGTACAGAGTATCGCTGGTGTAGCTTCCACTGGGTACAGAGTCTCACTGGTATAGGTTCCCGTGGGTTCAGAGTCTCACTGGTATGTATTCCCCTGTACACAGAGTCCCACTCTTATAGATGCCCGTGGATATAGAGTCTCACTGGTATAGATTCCTGTGTTTACAGAGTCTCACTGGTGTGGCATCATGTGGGTACAGAGTCTCAATGGAATAGCTTCTCATGGCCACAGTGTCTCACTGGTATAGCTTCGCATGGGTATAGTCTCTCACTGGTATAACTTCCCGTGGGTTCAGAGTCTCACTGGTATAGATTCCTGTGGGTACAGATTCTCAATGGGTAATAGTTACCCGTGGGTACAGGGTCACACTGGTATAGATTCCTGTGGGTACAGATTCTCACAGGTATAGCTTCCCGTGGGCACAGTGTCTCAGTGGCATAGCTTCCGGTGGGCACAGAGTCTCACTGGTATAGCTTCCCTTGGCACAAAGTCTCACTGCTATAGCTTCCCCTGGGTACTGAGTCTCACTGGTATAGCGTCCCGTGGGCACAGACTCTCACTGGTATAGCTTTCTCGGGCTACAGTATCTCACTGGTATAGCTTCCCATGGGCACAGAGTCTCACTGGTATGTATTCCCCTGTATACAGAGTCCCACTGATATAGATTCCTGTGGGTATAGAGTGTCACTGGTATAGATTCCTGTGTGTACAGATTCTCACTGGTATAGATTACTGTCGGTACAGAGTCTCACTGGTATGGAAACACCTGGGTACATAGTCTCCCTAGATAGCTTCTCGTGGGTACAGTGTCTCCCTGGTTAATAGTAACCCATGGGTACAGGATTACACTGGTATAGATTCCCTTGGGTACAGAGTCTCACTGGTATAGGTTCCCATGTGTACAGAGTCTCACTGGTATAGCTTCCTGTGTGTACAGAGTATCACTGGTATAACTTCCACTGGGTACAGAGTCTCACTGGTGTAGGTTCCCGTGGGTTCAGAGTCTCACTGGTATGTATTCCCCTGTGTATGATTCCCCCTCATATAGATTCCCATGGGTATAGAGTCTCACTGGTATAGATTCCTGTGTTTACAGAGTCTCACTGGTGTGGCATCATGTGGGTACAGAGTCTCACTGGTATAGCTTCTCGTGGCTACAGTGTCTCACTGGTATAGTTTCTCAGGGGAAAAGTCTCTCACAGGTATAGCTTCGCATGGGTACAGTCTCTCACTGATATTGCTTCCTGTGGGTACAATCTCTCACTGGTATAGCTTCCAGTGGGCACAGTGTCTCACTGGTATAACTTCCCGTGGGTTCAGAGTCTCACTGGTGTAGATTCCTGTGGGTACAGATTCTCAATGGGTAATAGTTACCCGTGGGTACAGGGTCACACTGGTATAGATTCTGGTGGGTACAGATTCTCACAGGTATAGCTTCCCGTGGGCGCAGTGTCTCACTGGCATAGATTCCGGTGGGTACAGATTCTCACTGCTATAGGTTCCCCTGGGCACAGAGTCTCACTGGCATAGCTTCACTTGGCACAAAGTCTCACTGCTATAGCTTCCCCTGGGTACTGAGTCTCACTGGTATAGTGTCCCATGGGCACAGAGTCTCACTGGTATGTATTCCCCTGTGTACAGGGTCCCACCGATATAGATTCCTGTGGGTATAGAGTGTCACTGGTATAGATTCCTGTGTGTCCAGAGTCTCACTGTTATCAATTCTTTTGGGTACAGAGCGTCACTGGTGTAGCTTCCCGTTGGTTCAGAATCTCACTGGTATAGATTCCCACGTGTATAGACTCTCACTGGTGTAGCTTCCCGCTGGTTCAGAATCTCACTGGTATAGATTCCCACGTGTATAGACTCTCACTGGTGTAGCTTCCAGTGGGTACAGAGTCTCACTTGCATAGATTCCTGTGGGTACAGACTCTCACTGATATGGCATCACCTGGGTACAATCTCAGTGGTATAGCTTGAAGTGGGTACAGTGTCGCACAGGTATAGCATCCCGTGTATACCATCTCTCACTGGTATAGTTTCGCATGGGTACAGTCTCTCGCTGGTATCGCTTCCTGTGGGTTCAGTCTCTCACTGGTATAGCTTCCCGTGGGATCAGAGTCTCACTGGTATAGATTCTTGTGGGTACAGATTCTGAATGGGTAATAGTAACCCGTGGGTACAGAGTCTCACTGGTACAGATTTCTGTGGGTACAGAGTCTCACTGGTATAGGTTCCCCTGTGTACAAAGTCCTGCTGGTATCGATTCCCGTGGGTACAGGGTCACATTGGTATCGGTTCCCATGGGTACAGAGCCAAACTGGTATAGCTTTCCGTGTGTACGGTGTCTCACTGGTATAGCTTCCCATGTGTACAGTGTCTCACTGATATAGCTTCCCGTGTGTACAGAGTCTCACTGGCACAGCTACTTGTAGGTACAGAGCCTCACTGGAATCGATTCCCGTGGGTACAGTGTCTCACTGATAAAGCTTCCCGTGGGTACAGATGCTCACTGGTATAGTTTCCCGCGGGTACAGAGTCTCACTGGTATACATTCCGTGTGTTCAAAGTCTCACCGGTATGTAGTCCCCTGTGTACAGGGTCCCCCTGATATAGATTCCCGTGGATATAGAGTCTCATTGGTATAGATTCCTGTGTGTACAGAGTCTCACTTGTATAGATTCCTGTGGGTACAGAGTCTCACTGGTATGGCATCACATGGGTACAGATTCTGACTGGTATAGCTTCTCGTGTGTGCACTGTCTCACTGGTATAGTTTCTCGGGGGAAAAGTCTGTCACTGGTATAGTTTCCCATGGGTGCCATCTCTCACAGGTATCGCTTCCTGTGGGTACAGTCTCTCATTAGTATAGCTTCCCGTGGGTTCAGAGTCTCACTGGTATAGATTCCTGTGGTACAGATTCTCAAAGGGTAATAGTTACCCATGGGTACCGCATCACACTAGTATAGATTCCCGTGGGTACAGAGTCTAACTAGTATAGGTTCCCATGGGTACCGAGCCTTACTGGTACAGTTTCCCATGGGTTCAGAGTCTCACTGGTATCGATTAACGTGTGTACCGAATCCTGCTAGTATAGCTTCACGTATGTACATAGTCTCACTGGCACAGCTACTCCTAGGTACAGAGCCTCACTGGAATCGATTCCCGTGCGTACAGTGTTTCATTGGTAAAGCTTCCCATGGGCATATAGTCTCACTGATATAGATTGCAATGGGCACAGAGTCTCACAGGCATAGATTCCTGTGTGTACAGTGTCTCACTGGTTTCGCTTCCCGTCTTTATAGAGTCTCAGTGGTATAGCAGATTTTCACTTGGATCGATTCCTGTGTGTACAGAGCCTCACTGCTATAGAATCCCTTGGGTTCAGAGTCTCATTGGTATCGATTCTTGTGGGTACAGGGTGTCATTGGTGTAGCTTCCCGTGGGTTCAGAGTCTCACTGGTATAGATTCCCATGGGTACCAAATCTCACTGCTGTAGGTTCCTGTGGGTTCAGAGTCTCACTGGTCTCGATTCCCCTGTGTACAGAGTCCCACTGATATAGATTCCCGTGTGTACAGAGTCATTGGTATAGATTCCCGTGTGTACAGAGTCTCATTGGTATAGATTGCCGTGTGTACAGATTCTCATTGGTATAGATTCCTGTGGGTACAGAGTCTCACTGCATTGCTTCCTGTGGGTACAGTGTCTCACTGGTATAGTTTCCCATTGGCACAGAGCCTCACTGATATAGTTTCCAATGGGCTCAGTGTCTCACTGGTATAGATTCCAGTGGGTACAGTCTCTCACTGGTTTCACTTCCCGTTGGTATAGAGTCTCATGTTTTAGCTATCTGTGGGTGCAGAGTTTTACTTGTATTAATTCCTCTGGGTACAGAGCCTCACTGGTGTAGCTTCCTGTGGGTTCAGTCTCTCACTGGTATCGATTCTTGTGGGCACAGAGCCTCACTGGTATAGTTTCCCTTGGATACAGTGTCTCACTGCTATAGCTTCCTGTGGGAACAGAATCTCACTGGTATTGCTTCCTGGGCGTTCTGTATCTCACTGGTATAACTTCACACGGGTACAATCTCTCACTGCTTTAGCTTCCCATGGATACAGAGTCTCGCTGGTATCAATTCCCATCTGCACAGAGTCTCAATGGTATCGGTTACTGTGGGTACAGGGTCTCACTAGTGTAGCATCCAGAGGGCACAGAGTCTCACTGGCATAGCTTCCCTTGTGTGCAGAGTCTCACTGGTATAGCTTCCCGTGGGTACAGAGTCTCACAGGCAGAGATTCCCGTGGGCACAGATTCTCACTGGTACAGCTACTCGAAGGTACAGAGCCTCATTGGAATTATACCCTGTGGGCTCTGTGTCTCTCTGGTTAGGCTTCCCGTGGGCAAACTGCCTCAATGCTATAGCTTCCCGGGGGACCTGAGCCTTACTGGCATAGATTCATGTGGGTACAGAGTCTTACTGGCATTGTTCCCATGGATACAGAATCTTACTGGAATAACTTCCCATTGGCACAGAGCCTTATTGGTATAGCTTCCCGTGGGTACAGCCTCTCACTGGTTTCACTTCCTGTCGATACAGAGTCTCACTGGTATAGATTCCTGTGGGTACAGTCTTTCACTGGTATAACTTCCTTTGGGTTCAGAATCTCATTGGTATAGATTCCTGTGGGTACAGATTCTCAAAGGGTAATAGTTACCCGTGGGTACAGGGTGACACTGGTATAGATTCCGGTGGGTACAGATTCTCACTGGTATTGCTTTCTCGGGCTACACAATCTCACTGGTATAGCTTTCCATGGGTACAGAGTCTCACTGGTATGTATTCCCCTGTGTACAGATTCCCACCGATATAGATTCCCATGGGTATAGAGTGTCACTGGTATAAATTCCTGTGTGTACAGATTCTCACTTGTATAGATTACTGTCGGTACAGAGTCTCGCTGATATGGAATCACGTGGGTACATGGTCTCCCTGGTATAGCTTCTCGTGGGTACAGTGTCTCCCTGGTATAGTTTCTCGGAGGATAATCTCTCACAGGTATAGTTTCCCATGGGTAGCGTCTCTCACAGGTGTAGCTTCGCATGGGTCCAGTCTCTTACTGGTATCGCTTCCTGTGGGTACAGTCTCTCCCTGGTATAGCTTCCCATGGGTTCAGAGTCTCACTGGTATAGATCCCTGTGGGTACAGATTCTCAATGGGTAATAGTTACCTGTGGGTACAGGGTCACATTGGTATAGATTCCTGTGGGTACAGATTCTCACAGGTATAGCTTCCCGTGGGCACCGTGTCTCACTGGCATAGATTCCGGTGGGTACAGAGTCTGACTGGTATAGCTTCCCCTGGGCACAGAGTCCTGCTGGTATCAGTGCCCGTGTGTACAGAGTCTCACTGGTATCGGTTCCCATGGTATAGAGCCCCGCTGGTATAGCTTCCTGTGTGTACAGAGTATCGCTGGTATAGCTTCCACTGGGCACAGAATCTCACTGGTGTAGGTTCCCATGTGTACAGAGTCTCACTGGAATCGGTTTCTGTGGGTACAGAGCCACGCTGGTATAGCTTCCTGTTTGTACTGAGTATCGCTGGTATAGCTTCCACTGGGTACAGAGTCGCACTGGTGTAGGTTCCCGTGGGTTCAGAGTCTCACTGGTATAGATTCCTGTGTTTACAGAGTCTCACTGGTGTAGCATCATGTGGGTACAGAGTCTCACTGGAATATCTTCTCGTGGCTACAGTGTCTCACTGGTATAGTTTCTCAGGGGAAAAGTCTCTCACAGGTGTAGCCTCACATGGGTACAGTCTCTCACTGGTATCGCTTCCTGTGGGTACAGTCTCTCACTGGTATAGCTTCCCGTGAGTTCAGAGTCTCACTGGTATAGATTCCTGTGGGTACAGATTCTCAATGGGTAATAGTTACCTGCGGGTACAGGATCACACTGGTATAGATTCCTGTGGGTACAGATTCTCAATGGGTAATAGTTACCCATGGGTACAGGGTCACACTGGTATAGATTCCTGTGGGTACAGATTCTCACTGGTATAACTTCCCGTGGACGCAGTGTCTCACTGGTATAGATTCCGGTGGGTACAGAGTCTGACTGGTATATCTTACCCTGGGCACAGAGTCTCACTGGCATAGCTTCACTTGGCACAAAGTCTCACTGCTTTTGCTTCCCCTGGGTACAGAGTCTCACTGGTATAGCTTCCCATGGGCACAGGCACTCACTGGCATAGCTTTCTCGGGCTACAGTATCTCACTGGTATAGCATCCCATGGGTACAAAGTCTCACTGGTATGTATTCCCCTGTGTACAGAGTCCCACTCTTATAGATGTCCGTGGGCATAGAGGTCCACTGGTATAGATTCCTGTGTTTACAGAGTCTCACTGGTATGGCATCATGTGGGTACATAGTGTCACTTGTATAGCTTCTCGTGGCTACAGTGTCTCCCTGGTATAGTTTCTCGGGGGATAATCTCTCACTGGTATAGTTTCCCATGGGTACCGTCTCTCACAGGTATAGCTTCGCATGGGTCCAGTCTCTCACTGGTATCGCTTCCTGTGGGTACAGTCTCTCACTGGTATATCTTACCGTGGAGTCAGAGTCTCACTGGTATAGATTCCTGTGGGTATGGATTCTCAATGGATAATAGTTACCCATGGGTACAGGGTCACACTGGTATAGATTCCGGTGGGTACAGATTCTCACAGGCATAGCTTTTTCGGGCTACAGTATCTCACTGGTATAGCTTCCCATGGGTACAGAGTCTCACTGGTATGTATTCCCCTGTGTACAGAGTCCCACCGATATAGATTCCCGTGGGTATAGAGTGTCACTGGTATAGATTCCTGTGTGTACAGATTCTCACTTGTATAGATTACTGTCGGTACAGAGTCTCGCTGATATGGAATCACGTGTGTACATGGTCTCCCTGGTATAGCTACTCGTGGGTACAGTGTCTCCCTGGTATAGTTTCTTGGGGGATAAGTCTCTCACTGGTATAGTATCCCATGGGTACCATCTCTCACAGGTATAGCTTCACATGGGACCAGTCTCTCACTGGTGTCGCTTCCTGTGGGTACAGTCTCTCACTGGTATAGCTTCCCGTGGGTTCAGAGTCTCACTGATATAGATTCCTGTGGGTACAGATTCTCAGTGGGTAATAGTTACCCATGGGTACAGGATTACACTTGTGTAGATTCCCTTGGGTACAGAGTCTCACTGGTATAGGTTCCCACGTGTACAGAGTCTCACTGGTATTGGTTCCCGTGTGTATAGAGCCCCGCTGGTATAGCTTCCTGTGTGTACAGAGTATCGCTGGTATAGCTTCCACTGGGTACAGAGTCTGACTGGTATCGGTTCCTGTGTGTATAGAGCCCCGCTGGTATAGCTTCCTGTGTGTACAGAGTATCGCTGGTATAGCTTCCACTGGGTACAGAGTCTCACTGGTGTAGGTTCCCGTGTGTTCAGAGTCTCACTGGTATGTATTCCCCTGTGCACAGAGTCCCACTCTTATAGATGCCCGTGGGTATAGAGTCTCACTGGTATAGATTCCTGTGTTTACAGAGTCTCACTGGTGTGGCATCATGTGGGTACAGAGTGTCACTGGTATAGCTTCTCGTGGCCACAGTGTCTCACTGGTATAGCTTCGCATGGGTACAGTCTCTCACTGGTATTGCTTCCTGTGGGTACAGTCTCTCACTGGTATAGATTCCTGTGGGTACAGTCTCTCACTGGTATAACTTCCCGTGGGTTCAGAGTCTCACTGGTATAGATTCCTGTGGATATAGATTCTCAATGGGTAATAGTTACCCGTGGGTACAGGGTCACACTGGTATAGTTTCCCATTGGCACAGAGCCTCACTGATATAGTTTCTCGGGCTACAGTATCTCACTGGTATAGCATCCCATGGGTACAGAGTCTCACTGGTATGTATTCCCCTGTGTACAGAGTCCCACTCTTATAGATGCCCGTGTGTATAGAGTCCCACTGGTATAGATTCCTGTGTTTACAGAGTCTCACTGGTGTGGCATCATGTGGGTACAGAGTGTCACTTGTATAGCTTCTCGTGGCTACAGTGTCTCCCCGGTATAGTTTCTCGGGGTTTAATCTCTCACTGGTATAGTTTCCCATGGGTACCGTCTCTCACAAGTATAGCTTCGCATGGGTCCAGTCTCTCACTTGTATAGATTCCTGTGGGTACAGATTCTCAATGGCTAATAGTTACCCGTGGGTACAGGATTACACTGGTATAGATTCCGGTGGGTACAGAGTCTCACTGGTATCGGTTCTCATGGGTATAGAGCCCCGCAGGTATAGCTTCCTGTGTGTACAGAGTATCGCTGGTATAGCTACCCATGGGTGCAGAGTTTCACTGGTATCGATTCCTGTGTGTACAGAGCCTTACTGATATAGATTCCTGTGTGTTCAGAGTCTCACTGGTATCAATTCTTGTGGGTACAGAGCTTCACTGGTGTAGGTTCCCATGGGTTCAGAGTCTCACTGGTATGTATTCCCCTGTGTACAGAGTCCCACTCTTATAGATGCCCGTGGGTATAGAGTCTCACTGGTATAGATTCCTGTGTTTACAGAGTCTCACTGGTGTGGCATCATGTGGGTACAGAGTGTCACTGGTATAGTTTCTGAGGGGAAAAGTCTCTAACAGGTGTAGCTTCGCATGGGTACAGTCTCTCACTGGTATTGCTTCCTGTGGGTACAGTCTCTCACTGGTATAGCTTCCCGTGGGATCAGAGTCTCACTGGTATAGATTCCTGTGGGTACAGATTCTCACTGGTATAGCTTCCAGTGTGTACAGAGTCTCACTGGCATAGCTTCACTTGGCACAAAGTCTCACTGCTATAGCTTCCCCTGGGTACTGAGTCTCACGGGTATAGCGTCCCGTGGGCACAGAGTCTCACTGGTATAGCTTCCTGTGGGTACAGACTCTCACTGGTATAGCTTCCTGTGGGTACAGACTCTCACTGGCATAGCTTTCTTGGGCTACAGTATCTCACTGGTATAGCTTCCCATGGGTACAGAGTCTCACTGGTATGTATTCCCCTGTGTACAGAGTCCCACCGACATAGATTCCCGTGGGTATAGAGTGTCACTGGTATAGATTCCTGTGTGTCCAGAGTCTCACTGGTATCAATTCTTGTGGGTACAGAGCGTCACTGGTGTAGCTTCCCGTTGGTTCAGAGTCTCACTGGTATAGTTTCCCATGTGTATAGACTGTCACTGGTGTAGCTTCCCGTTGGTTCAGAGTCTCACTGGTATAGTTTCCCATGTGTATAGACTCTCACTGGTGTAGCTTCCCATGAGTACAGAGTCTCACTTGCATAGATTCCTGTGGGTACAGACTCTCACTGATATGGCATCTCCTGGGTACAGACTCAGTGGTATAGCTTCAAGTGGGTACAGTGTCTCACAGGTATTGTATCCCGTGGGTACCATCTCTCACAGGTATAGCTTCACATGGGTACAGTCGATCCCTGGTATCACTTCCTGTGGGTACAGTCTCTCACTGGTATAGCTTCCCGTGGGATCAGAGTCTCACTGGTATAGATTCCTGTGGGTACGGATTCTCAATGGGTAATAGTTTCACGTGGTTACAGTGTCACACTGGTACAGATTCCTGTGGGTACAGAGTCTGACTGGTATAGGTTCCCCTGTGTACAAAGTCCTGCTGGTATCGATTCCCATGTGTACAGGGTTTCATTGGTATCGGTTCCCATGGGTACAGAGCCTCACTGGTATAGCTTCCCGTGGGTACAGTGTCTCACTGGTATAGCTTTCCATGGGTACAGCGTCTCACTGATATAGCTTCCCGTGGGTACAGTGTCTCACTGGTATAGCTTCCCGTGTGTACAGTGCCTCACTGGTATTGCTTCCCAAGTGTAAAGAGTGTCACTGGCGCTGCTACTTCTAGGTACAGAGCCTCACTGGAATCGATTCCCGTGGGTACAGTGTCTCACTGGTAAAGCTTTCCGTGGGTACTGATTCTCACTGGTATACATTCCCGTGGGTACAGGATCTCACTGGTGTAGCTTCCCGTGGGTACAGAGTCTCACTGGTATAGATTCTGGTGGACACAAATTCTCACTGGTATAGCTTCCCCTGGGCACAGAGTCTCATTGGAATGGCTTCCCCTGGGTACAGAGTATCACTGGCATAGCTTACCCTAGGTACAGTATCTCACTGGTATAGATTCCCATGGGTACAGAGTCTCACTGGTTTTGGTTCCCGTGTGTTCAAAGTCTCACTGGTATGTAGTCCCCTGTATACAGGGTCCCCCTGATAAAGATTCCCGTGGGTATAGAGTCCCATTGGTATAGATTCCTGTGTGCACAGAGTCTCACTTGTATAGATTCCTGTGGGTACAGAGTCTCGCTGGTATGGCATCACATGGGTACAGCTTCTCACTGGTATAGCTTCTCGTGGGTGCAGTGTCTTACTGGTATAGTTTCTCGGGGGAAAAGTCTCTCACTGGTATAGTTTCCCATGGGTGCCATCTCTCACAGGTATCGCTTCCTGTGGGTAGTCTCTCATTAGTATAACTTCCCGTGGGTTCAGAGTCTCACTGGTATAGATTCCTGTGGTACAGATTCTCAAAGGGTAATAGTTACCCGTGGGTACCGCGTCACACTGGCATAGATTCCCGTGAGTACAGAGTCTAACGAGTATAGGTTCCCATGGGTACCGAGCCTTACTGGTACAGTTTCCCGTGGGTTCAGAGTCTCACTGTTATCGATTCCCGTGTGTACAGAGTCCTGCTGGTATAGCTTCACGTGTGTACATAGTCGCACTGGCACAGCTACTCCTCGGTACAGAGCCTCACTGGAATCGATTCCCGTGCGTACATTGTCTCATTGGTAAAGCTTCCCATGGGCATATAGTCTCACTGATATAGATTGCAATGGGCACAGAGTCTCACTGGCATAGCTTCCTGTGTGTACAATGTCTCACTGGTTTCGCTTCCCATCTTTATAGGGTCTCAATGGTATAGCAGAGTTTCACTGGTATCGATTCCTGTGTGTCCAGAGCCTCACTGCTATAGATTCACGTGCGTTCAGAGTCTCATTGGTATCGATTCTTGTGGGTACAGGGCGTCATTGGTGTACCTTCCCGTGGGTTCAGAGTCTCACTGGTATAGATTCCCATGGGTACAGTATCTCACTGGTATAGCTTCCCATGGGTACAGAATCTCACTGCTGTAGGTTCCTGTGGGTTCAGAGTCTCACTGGTCTCGATTCCCCTGTGTACAGAGTCCCACTGATATAGATTCCCGTGTGTACAGAGTCTCATTGGTATAGATTCCTGTGGGCACAGTGTCTCACTGGTATAGATTCCCGTGGGTACAGCCTCTCACTGGTATAGCTTCCCATTGGCACAGAGCCTCACTGATATAGTTTCCAATGGGCTCAGAGTCTCACTGGTATAGATTCCAGTGGGTACAGCCTCTAACTGGTTTTCCTTCCCGTTGGTATGAGTCTCATGTTTTAGCCATCTGTGGGTGCAGAGTTTTACTTGTATTAATTGCTCTGGGTACAGAGCCTCACTGGTGTAGCTTCGGGTGGGTTCAGTCTCTCACTGGTATCGATTCTTGTGGGCACATAGTCTCTCTGGTATAGTTTCCCTTGGGTACAGTGTCTCACTGCTATAGTTTCCCGTGGGCACAGACTCTCACTGGCATAACTTCCCTTGTGTACAGAGTCTCACTGGCATTGCTTCCCTTGTGTACAGAGTCTCACTGGTATAGCTTCCCATGGATACGGATTCTCACAGGCAAATCTTCCCGTGGGCACAGATTCTCACTGGTACAGCTACTCGAAGGTACAGAGCCTCATTGGAATCATATCCTGTGGGCTCTGTGTCTCTTTGGTTAAGCTTCCCATGGGCAAAGAGCCTCAATGGTATAGCTTCCCATGGGACCTGAGCCTCACTGGCATAGATTCATGTGGGTACAGAGTCTTACTGGCATTGTTCCCACGGATACAGAATCTCACTGGAATAATTTCCCATTTGCACAGAGCCTTACTGGTATAGCTTCCCATGGGCTCAGTGTCTCACTGGAAAAGCTTATCGTGGGTACATCGTCTCACTGGTTTCGCTTCCCGTCGATATAGAGTCTCAATGCTATATCTTCCTGTGGGTGCAGAGTTTCACTGGTATTGATTCCTGTGGGTACAGAGCCTTACTGGTACAGATTCCCATGGGTACAGAGTATCACTTGTATAGATTCCTGTGTGTACAGACTCTCACTGGTATGGCATCACGTGGGTACAGAGTTTCAGTGGTATAAATTCTCCTGGGTACAGTATCTCACAGGTATAGCTTCTCGTGGGTACAGTTTTTCACTGGTATAGTTTCCCATGGGTACCGTCTCTCACAGGTATGACTTCACATGGGTACAGTATCTCACTGGTATAGCTTTCCGTGTGTACAATGTCTCACTGGTATAGCTTCCCATGTGTAAAGAGTCTCACTGGCGCAACTACTCGTAGGTACAGAGCCTCACTGGAATCGATTCCTATGGGTACAGTCTCTCACTTGTATAGTTACCCATGGGTACAGGGTCACACTGGTATAGGTTCCCCTGTGTACAAAGTCCTGCTGGTATCGATTCCTGTGTGTACAGGGTCTCATTGGTATCGATTCCCATGTGTACAGAGCCCCACTGGTATAGCTTTCCGTGTGTACAGTGTCTCACTGGTATAGCTTCCCGTGTGTACAGAGTCTCACTGGCGCAGCTACTCGTAGGTACAGAGCCTCACTGGGATCGATTCCTGTGGGTACAGTGTCTCACTGGTAAAGCTTCCCGTGGGTACAGATTCTCACTGGTATACATTCCCGATGGTAGAGGGTCTCACTGGTGTAGGTTCCCGTGGGTACAGCGTTTCACTGGTATACATTCCCGTGGGTACAAAGTCTCACTGGTATATATTCCCATGGGTATTAGGTCTCACTGGTGTAGCTTCCCGTGGGTACAGTGTCTCACTGGTATTGCTTCCCATGGGTACAGTGCCTCACTGGTATAGCTTCCCGGGGGTACAGAGTCTCACTGGCATAGATTCCGGTGGGTACAGTGTCTCACTGGAATAGCTTCCCGTGGGTACAGTGTCACACTGGCATAGGTTCCGGTGTACATAGTCTCTTTGGCATAGCTTCCCGTGGGTACAGTGTCGCACTGGCATAGATTCTGATGGGCACACAGTCTCACTGGTAGAGCATCCCCTAGGCACAGAGTCTCACTGGCATAGCTTCCCATGCGTACAGTGTCTCACTGGTATAGCTTCCCGTGTGTACAGAGTCTCACTGGCACAGCTACACGTACGTACAGAGCCTCACTGGAATCGATTCCCGTCAGAGTCTCACTGGTGTAGGTTTCTGTTGGTTCAGAGTCTCACTGGTATGTATTCCCCTGTGTACAGAGTCCCGCTGATATAGTTTCCCATGGGTATAGAGTCTCACTGGTATAGATTCCTGTGGGTACAGAGTCTCGCTGGTATGGCATCACTTGGGTACAGATTCTCACTGGTACAGCTTCTCGTGGGTGCAGTGTCTCACTGGTATAGATTCCGGTGGGTACAGAGTCTGACTGGTATATCTTACCCTGGGCACAGAGTCTCACTGGCATAGCTTCACTTGGCACAAAGTCTCACTGCTTTTGCTTCCCCTGGGTACAGAGTCTCACTGGTATAGCTTCCCGTGGGCACAGACTCTCACTGGCATAGCTTTCTCGGGCTACACTATCTCACTGGTATAGCTTCCCATGGGTACAGAGTCTCACTGGTATGTATTCCCCTGTGTACAGAGTCCCACTCTTATAGATGCCTGTGGGTATAGAGTCCCACTGGTATAGATTCCTGTGTTTACAGAGTCTCACTGGTGTGGCATCATGTGGGTACAGAGTGTCACTGGTATAGCTTCTCGTGGCTACAGTGTCTCCCTGGTATAGTTTCTCGGGGGATAATCTCTCACTGGTATAGTTTCCCATGGGTACCGTCTCTCACAGGTATAGCTTCGAATGGGTCCAGTCTCTCACTGGTATCGCTTCCTGTGGGTCCAGTCTCTCACTGGTATATCTTACCATGGAGTCAGAGTCTCACTGGTATAGATTCCTGTGGGTATAGATTCTCAATGGATAATAGATACCCATGGGTACAGGGTCACACTGGTATAGATTCCTGTGGGTACAGATTCTCACTGGCATAGCTTTTTCGGGCTACAGTATCTCTCTTGTATTGCTTCCCATGGGTACAGAGTCTCACTGGTATGTATTCCCCTGTGTACAGAGTCCCACCGATATAGATTCCCGTGGGTATAGAGTGTCACTGGTATAGATTCCTGTGTGTACAGATTCTCACTTGTATAGATTACTGTCGGTGCAGAGTCTCGCTGGTATGGAATCACGTGGGTACATGGTCTCCCTGGTATAGCTACTCGTGGGTACAGTGTCTCCCTGGTATAGTTTCTCGGGGGATAAGTCTCTCACTGGTATAGTATCCCGTGGGTACCATCTCTCACAGGTATAGCTTCACATGGGTTCAGTCTCTCACTGGTGTCGCTTCCTGTGGGTACAGTCTCTCACTGGTATAGCTTCCCGGGGGTACAGAGTCTCACTGGCATAGATTCTGGTGGGCACAAATTCTCACGGGTATAGCTTCCCCTGGGCACAGAGTCTCCCTGGCATATCTTCCCTTGGCACAGAGTCTCACTAGCATAGCTTCCCCTGGGTACAGTATCTCACTGGTATAGGTTCCCATGGGTACAGAGTCTCACTGGTGTAGGTTCCCGTGTGTTCAGAGTCTCACTGGTATGTATTCCCGTGTACAGAGTCCCCCTGATAAAGATTCCCGTGGATCTAGAGTCTCATTGGTATAGATTCCTGTGTGTACAGATTCTCACTTGTATAGATTCCTCTGGGTACAGAGTCTCACTGGTATGGCAACACATGGGTACAGATTCTCACTTGTATAGATTCCTCTGGGTACAGAGTCTCACTGGTATGGCATCACATGGGTACAGATTCTCACTGGTATAGCTTCTCGTGGGTGCAGTGTCTCACTGGTATAGTTTCTCGGGGGAAAAGTCTCTCACTGGTATAGATGGGTGCCATCTCTCACAGGTATCGCTTCCTGTGGGTACAGTCTCTCATTAGTATAGCTTCTCATGGGTTCAGAGTCTTACTGGTATAGATTCCTGTGGTACAGATTCTCAAAGGGTAACAGTTACCCGTGGGTACCGGGTCTCACAGGTATAGATTCCCGTGGGTACAGAGTCTAACTAGTATAGGTTCCCGTGGGTACCGAGCCTTAATGGTACAGTTTCCCGTGGGTTCAGAGACTCACTGGTATCGATTCCCGTGTGTACAGAGTCCTGCTGGTATAACTTCACGTATGTACATAGTCTCACTGGCACAGCTACTCCTAGGTACAGAGCCTCACTGGAATCGATTCCCGTGCGTACAGTGTCTCATTGGTAAAGCTTCCCATGGGCGTATAGTCTCACTGATATAGATTCCTATGGGCACGGAGTCTCACTGGCATAGCTTCCCGTGTGTACAGTGTCTCACTGGTTTCGCTTCCCTTCTTTATAGGGTTTCAGTGGTATAGCAGAGTTTCACTGGTATCGATTCCTGTGTGTCCAGAGTCTCACTGCTATAGATTCCCGTGCGTTCAGAGTCTCGTTGGTATCGATTCCCGTGTGTACAGAGACGCATTGGTATAGATTGCCGTGTGTACAGATTCTCATTGGTATAGATTCCTGTGGGTACAGAGTCTCACTGGTATAGCTTTCAGTGGGTACAGTGTCTCACTGGTATAGATTCCTGTGTGTACAGGGTCTCACTGGCGCTGCTACTTCTAGGTACAGAGCCTCACTGGAATCGATTCCCGTGGGTTACAGGGTCTCACTGGTGTAGCTTCCCGTGGGTACAGAGTCTCACTGGCATAGATTCTGGTGGACACAAATTCTCACTGGCATAGATTCTGGTGGACACAAATTCTCACTGGTATAGCTTCCCCAGGGCACAGAGTCTCCCTGGCATATCTTCCCTTGGCACAGAGTCTCACTAGCATAGCTTCCCCTGGGTACAGAGTATCACTGGCATATCTTCCCTTGGCACAGAGTCTCACTACCATAGCTTCCCCTGGGTACAGAGTATCACTGGCACAGCTTCCCCTGGGCACAGTCTCACTGGCATAGCTTCCCCTGGGCACAGAGTCTCACTGGCATAGCTTCCCCTAGGTACAGAGTCTCACTGGCATAGCTTCCCCTGCGTACAGAGTATCACCGACATAGCTTCCCCTGGGTACAGAGTCTCACTAGCATAGCTTCCCCTGGGTACAGAGTATCACTGGCATAGCTTACCCTGGGTACAGTATCTCACTGGTATAGGTTCCCATGGGTACAGAGTCTCACTGGTTTTGGTTCCCGTGGGTTCAAAGTCTCACTGGTATGTATTCCCGTGTACAGAGTCCCCCTGATATAGAATCCCGTGGATATAGAGTCTCATTGGTATAGATTCCTGTGTGTCCAGAGCCTCACTGCTATAGATTCCCGTGCGTTCAGAGTCTCATTGGTATCGATTCTTATGGGTACAGGGCGTCATTGGTGTAGCTTCCCGTGGGTTCAGAGTCTCACTGGTATAGATTCCCATGGGTACAGTATCTCACTGATATAGCTTCCCATGGGTACAGAATCTCACTGCTGTAGGTTCCTGTGGGTTCAGAGTCTCACTGGTCTCGATTCCCCTGTGTACAAAGTCCCACTGATATAGATTCCCGTGTGTACAGAGTCTCATTGGTATAGATTGCCGTGTGTACAGATTCTCATTGGTATAGATTCCTGTGGGTACAGAGTCTCACTGGTATAGATTCCTGTGGGCACAGTGTCTCACTGGTATAGCTTCCCGTGTGTACAGAGTCTCACTGATATAGCTTCCCATTGGCACAGAGCCTCACTGATATAGTTTCCAATGGGCTCAGTGTCTCACTGGTATACATTCCAATGGGTACAGCCTCTAACTGGTTTTCCTTCCCGTTGGTATAGAGTCTCATGTTTTAGCCATCTGTGGGTGCAGAGTTTTACTTGTATTAATTGCTCTGGGTACAGAGCCTCACTGGTGTAGCTTCGGGTGGGTTCAGTCTCTCACTGGTATCGATTCTTGTGGGCACATAGTCTCTCTGGTATAGTTTCCCTTGGATACAGTGTCTCACTGCTATAGTTTCCCGTGGGAACAGAATCTCACTGGTATTGCTTCCTGGGCGTTCTGTATCTCACTGGTATAGCTTCACACAGGTACAGTCTCTCACTGGTTTAGCTTCCCATGGATACAGAGTCTTGCTGGTATCAATTCCCATCTGCACAGAGTCTCAATGGTATCGGTTACTGTGGGTACAGTGTCTCACTGCTATAGTTTCCCGTGGGCACAGACTCTCACTGGCATAACTTCCCTTGTGTACAGAGTCTCACTGGCATAGCTTCCCTTGTGTACAGAGTCTCACTGGTATAGCTTCCCGTGGATACAGAGTCTCACAGGCAAAGCTTCCCGTGGGCACAGATTCTCACTGGTACAGCTACTCGTAGGTACAGAGCCTTATTGAAATCATATCCTGTGGGCTCTGTGTCTCTCTGGTTAAGCTTCTCATGGGCAAAGAGCCTCAATGGTATAGCTTCCTGTGGGACCTGAGCCTCACTGGCATAGATTCATGTGGGTACAGAGTCTTACTGGCATTGTTCCCACGGATACAGAATCTTACGGGAAAACTTCCCATTGGCACAGAGCCTTACTGGTATAGCTTCCCATGGGCTCAGTGTCTCACTGGAAAAGCTTCCCGTGGGTACATCGTCTCACTGGTTTCGCTTCCCGTCGATATAGAGTCTCAATGCTATATCTTCCTGTGGGTGCAGAGTTTCACTGGTATCGATTCTTGTGGGTACAGAGCCTTACTGGTACAGATTCCCGTGGGTTCAGGGTCTCGCTGGTATCAATGCTTGTGGGTACAGAGCGTCACTGGTGTAGCTTCCCATGGGTACAGAGTATCACTTGTATAGATTCCTGTGTGTACAGACTCTCACTGGTATGGCATCACATGGGTACAGAGTTTCAGTGGTATAAATTCTCCTGGGTACAGTGTCTCACAGGTATAGCTTCTTGTGGGTACAGTCTTTCACTGGTATAGTTTCCCATGGGTGCGGTCTCTCACAGGTATGACTTCACATGGGTACAGTATCTCACTGGTATAGCTTCCTATGGGTTCAGTCTCTCACTGGTATAGTTTCCCATGGGTACTGTCTCTCACAAGTATGGCTTTGCATGAGTACAGTCTCTCAGTGGTATAGCTTCCTATGGGTACAGTCTCTCACTTGTATAGTTACCCGTGGGTACAGGGTCACACTAGTATAGGTTCCCCTGTGTACAAAGTCCTGCTGGTATCGATTGCCGTGTGTACAGGGTCTCATTGGTATCGATTCCCATGTGTACAGAGCCCTACTGGTATAGCTTTCCGTGTGTACAGTGTCTCACTGGTATAGCTTCCCGTGTGTAAAGAGTCTCACTGGCGCAGCTACTCGTAGGTACAGAGCCTCACTGGAATCGATTCCTGTGGGTACAGTGTCTCACTGTCAGAGCTTCCCTTGGCATAGAGTCTCACTAGCATAGTTTCCCCTGGGTACAGTATCTCACTGTTATAGGTTCCCATGGGCACAGAGTCTCACTGGCATAGCTTCCCCTAGGTACAGAGTCTCACTGGCATAGCTTCCCCTGCGTACAGAGTATCACCGACATAGCTTCCCCTGGGTACAGAGTCTCACTAGCATAGCTTCCCCTGGGTACAGAGTATCACTGGCATAGCTTCCCCATGGGCACAGAGTCTCACTGGCATAGCTTACCCTGGGTACAGTATCTCACTGGTATAGGTTCCCATGGGTACAGAGTCTCACTGGTTTTGGTTCCCGTGGGTTCAAAGTCTCACTGGTATGTATTCCCGTGTACAGAGTCCCCCTGATATAGAATCCCGTGGATATAGAGTCTCATTGGTATAGATTCCTGTGTGTCCAGAGCCTCACTGCTATAGATTCCCGTGCGTTCAGAGTCTCATTGGTATCGATTCTTATGGGTACAGGGCGTCATTGGTGTAGCTTCCCGTGGGTTCAGAGTCTCACTGGTATAGATTCCCATGGGTACAGTATCTCACTGATATAGCTTCCCATGGGTACAGAATCTCACTGCTGTAGGTTCCTGTGGGTTCAGAGTCTCACTGGTCTCGATTCCCCTGTGTACAAAGTCCCACTGATATAGATTCCCGTGTGTACAGAGTCTCATTGGTATAGATTGCCGTGTGTACAGATTCTCATTGGTATAGATTCCTGTGGGTACAGAGTCTCACTGGTATAGATTCCTGTGGGCACAGTGTCTCACTGGTATAGCTTCCCGTGTGTACAGAGTCTCACTGATATAGCTTCCCATTGGCACAGAGCCTCACTGATATAGTTTCCAATGGGCTCAGTGTCTCACTGGTATACATTCCAATGGGTACAGCCTCTAACTGGTTTTCCTTCCCGTTGGTATAGAGTCTCATGTTTTAGCCATCTGTGGGTGCAGAGTTTTACTTGTATTAATTGCTCTGGGTACAGAGCCTCACTGGTGTAGCTTCGGGTGGGTTCAGTCTCTCACTGGTATCGATTCTTGTGGGCACATAGTCTCTCTGGTATAGTTTCCCTTGGATACAGTGTCTCACTGCTATAGTTTCCCGTGGGAACAGAATCTCACTGGTATTGCTTCCTGGGCGTTCTGTATCTCACTGGTATAGCTTCACACAGGTACAGTCTCTCACTGGTTTAGCTTCCCATGGATACAGAGTCTTGCTGGTATCAATTCCCATCTGCACAGAGTCTCAATGGTATCGGTTACTGTGGGTACAGTGTCTCACTGCTATAGTTTCCCGTGGGCACAGACTCTCACTGGCATAACTTCCCTTGTGTACAGAGTCTCACTGGCATAGCTTCCCTTGTGTACAGAGTCTCACTGGTATAGCTTCCCGTGGATACAGAGTCTCACAGGCAAAGCTTCCCGTGGGCACAGATTCTCACTGGTACAGCTACTCGTAGGTACAGAGCCTTATTGAAATCATATCCTGTGGGCTCTGTGTCTCTCTGGTTAAGCTTCTCATGGGCAAAGAGCCTCAATGGTATAGCTTCCTGTGGGACCTGAGCCTCACTGGCATAGATTCATGTGGGTACAGAGTCTTACTGGCATTGTTCCCACGGATACAGAATCTTACGGGAAAACTTCCCATTGGCACAGAGCCTTACTGGTATAGCTTCCCATGGGCTCAGTGTCTCACTGGAAAAGCTTCCCGTGGGTACATCGTCTCACTGGTTTCGCTTCCCGTCGATATAGAGTCTCAATGCTATATCTTCCTGTGGGTGCAGAGTTTCACTGGTATCGATTCTTGTGGGTACAGAGCCTTACTGGTACAGATTCCCGTGGGTTCAGGGTCTCGCTGGTATCGATTCCCGTGTGTACAGAGTCCTGCTGGTATAGCTTCACGTATGTACATAGTCTCACTGGCACAGCTACTCCTAGGTACAGAGCCTCACTGGAATCGATTCCCGTGCGTACAGTGTCTCATTGGTAAAGCTTCCCATGGGCGTATAGTCTCACTGATATAGATTCCTATGGGCACGGGGTCTCACTGGCATAGCTTCCCGTGTGTACAGTGTCTCACTGGTTTCGCTTCCCTTCTTTATAGGGTTTCAGTGGTATAGCAGAGTTTCACTGGTATCGATTCCTGTGTGTCCAGAGCCTCACTGCTATAGATTCCCGTGCGTTCAGAGTCTCGTTGGTATCGATTCCCGTGTGTACAGAGACGCATTGGTATAGATTGCCGTGTGTACAGATTCTCATTGGTATAGATTCCTGTGGGTACAGAGTCTCACTGGTATAGCTTTCAGTGGGTACAGTGTCTCACTGGTATAGATTCCTGTGTGTACAGGGTCTCACTGGCGCTGCTACTTCTAGGTACAGAGCCTCACTGGAATCGATTCCTGTGGGTTACAGTGTCTCACTGGTGTAGCTTCCCGTGGGTACAGAGTCTCACTGGCATAGATTCTGGTGGACACAAATTCTCACTGGCATAGATTCTGGTGGACACAAATTCTCACTGGTATAGCTTCCCCAGGGCACAGAGTCTCCCTGGCATATCTTCCCTTGGCACAGAGTCTCACTAGCATAGCTTCCCCTGGGTACAGAGTATCACTGGCATATCTTCCCTTGGCACAGAGTCTCACTACCATAGCTTCCCCTGGGTACAGAGTATCACTGGCACAGCTTCCCCTGGGCACAGTCTCACTGGCATAGCTTCCCCTGGGCACAGAGTCTCACTGGCATAGCTTCCCCTAGGTACAGAGTCTCACTGGCATAGCTTCCCCTGCGTACAGAGTATCACCGACATAGCTTCCCCTGGGTACAGAGTCTCACTAGCATAGCTTCCCCTGGGTACAGAGTATCACTGGCATAGCTTACCCTGGGTACAGTATCTCACTGGTATAGGTTCCCATGGGTACAGAGTCTCACTGGTTTTGGTTCCCGTGGGTTCAAAGTCTCACTGGTATGTATTCCCGTGTACAGAGTCCCCCTGATATAGAATCCCGTGGATATAGAGTCTCATTGGTATAGATTCCTGTGTGTCCAGAGCCTCACTGCTATAGATTCCCGTGCGTTCAGAGTCTCATTGGTATCGATTCTTATGGGTACAGGGCGTCATTGGTGTAGCTTCCCGTGGGTTCAGAGTCTCACTGGTATAGATTCCCATGGGTACAGTATCTCACTGATATAGCTTCCCATGGGTACAGAATCTCACTGCTGTAGGTTCCTGTGGGTTCAGAGTCTCACTGGTCTCGATTCCCCTGTGTACAAAGTCCCACTGATATAGATTCCCGTGTGTACAGAGTCTCATTGGTATAGATTGCCGTGTGTACAGATTCTCATTGGTATAGATTCCTGTGGGTACAGAGTCTCACTGGTATAGATTCCTGTGGGCACAGTGTCTCACTGGTATAGCTTCCCGTGTGTACAGAGTCTCACTGATATAGCTTCCCTTTGGCACAGAGCCTCACTGATATAGTTTCCAATGGGCTCAGTGTCTCACTGGTATACATTCCAATGGGTACAGCCTCTAACTGGTTTTCCTTCCCGTTGGTATAGAGTCTCATGTTTTAGCCATCTGTGGGTGCAGAGTTTTACTTGTATTAATTGCTCTGGGTACAGAGCCTCACTGGTGTAGCTTCGGGTGGGTTCAGTCTCTCACTGGTATCGATTCTTGTGGGCACATAGTCTCTCTGGTATAGTTTCCCTTGGATACAGTGTCTCACTGCTATAGTTTCCCGTGGGAACAGAATCTCACTGGTATTGCTTCCTGGGCGTTCTGTATCTCACTGGTATAGCTTCACACAGGTACAGTCTCTCACTGGTTTAGCTTCCCATGGATACAGAGTCTTGCTGGTATCAATTCCCATCTGCACAGAGTCTCAATGGTATCGGTTACTGTGGGTACAGTGTCTCACTGCTATAGTTTCCCGTGGGCACAGACTCTCACTGGCATAACTTCCCTTGTGTACAGAGTCTCACTGGCATAGCTTCCCTTGTGTACAGAGTCTCACTGGTATAGCTTCCCGTGGATACAGAGTCTCACAGGCAAAGCTTCCCGTGGGCACAGATTCTCACTGGTACAGCTACTCGTAGGTACAGAGCCTTATTGAAATCATATCCTGTGGGCTCTGTGTCTCTCTGGTTAAGCTTCTCATGGGCAAAGAGCCTCAATGGTATAGCTTCCTGTGGGACCTGAGCCTCACTGGCATAGATTCATGTGGGTACAGAGTCTTACTGGCATTGTTCCCACGGATACAGAATCTTACGGGAAAACTTCCCATTGGCACAGAGCCTTACTGGTATAGCTTCCCATGGGCTCAGTGTCTCACTGGAAAAGCTTCCCGTGGGTACATCGTCTCACTGGTTTCGCTTCCCGTCGATATAGAGTCTCAATGCTATATCTTCCTGTGGGTGCAGAGTTTCACTGGTATCGATTCTTGTGGGTACAGAGCCTTACTGGTACAGATTCCCGTGGGTTCAGGGTCTCGCTGGTATCAATGCTTGTGGGTACAGAGCGTCACTGGTGTAGCTTCCCATGGGTACAGAGTATCACTTGTATAGATTCCTGTGTGTACAGACTCTCACTGGTATGGCATCACATGGGTACAGAGTTTCAGTGGTATAAATTCTCCTGGGTACAGTGTCTCACAGGTATAGCTTCTTGTGGGTACAGTCTTTCACTGGTATAGTTTCCCATGGGTGCGGTCTCTCACAGGTATGACTTCACATGGGTACAGTATCTCACTGGTATAGCTTCCTATGGGTTCAGTCTCTCACTGGTATAGTTTCCCATGGGTACTGTCTCTCACAAGTATGGCTTTGCATGAGTACAGTCTCTCAGTGGTATAGCTTCCTATGGGTACAGTCTCTCACTTGTATAGTTACCCGTGGGTACAGGGTCACACTAGTATAGGTTCCCCTGTGTACAAAGTCCTGCTGGTATCGATTGCCGTGTGTACAGGGTCTCATTGGTATCGATTCCCATGGGTACAGAGCCCTACTGGTATAGCTTTCCGTGTGTACAGTGTCTCACTGGTATAGCTTCCCGTGTGTAAAGAGTCTCACTGGCGCAGCTACTCGTAGGTACAGAGCCTCACTGGAATCGATTCCTGTGGGTACAGTGTCTCACTGTCAGAGCTTCCCTTGGCATAGAGTCTCACTAGCATAGTTTCCCCTGGGTACAGTATCTCACTGTTATAGGTTCCCATGGGCACAGAGTCTCACTGGCATAGCTTCCTGTGTGTACAGTGTCTCACTGGTTTCTCTTCCCGTCATTATAGGGTCTCAGTGGTATAGCAGAGTTTCACTTGTCTCGATTCCTGTGTGTACAGAGCCTCACTGCTATAGATTCCGGTGGGGTCAGAGTCTCATTGGTATCGATTCTTGTGGGTACAGGGCGTCATTGGTGTAGCTTCCCGTGGGTTCAGAGTCTCATTGGTGTAGCTTCCCGTGGGTTCAGAGTCTCACTGGTATAGATTCCCATGGGTACAGTATCTCACTGGTATAGCTTCCCGGGGGTACAGAGTCTCACTGGCATAGATTCTGGTGGGCACAAATTCTCACGGGTATAGCTTCCCCTGGGCACAGAGTCTCCCTGGCATATCTTCCCTTGGCACAGAGTCTCACTAGCATAGCTTCCCCTGGGTACAGTATCTCACTGGTATAGGTTCCCATGGGTACAGAGTCTCACTGGTGTAGGTTCCCGTGTGTTCAGAGTCTCACTGGTATGTATTCCCATGTACAGAGTCCCCCTGATAAAGATTCCCGTGGATCTAGAGTCTCATTGGTATAGATTCCTGTGTGTACAGATTCTCACTTGTATAGATTCCTCTGGGTACAGAGTCTCACTGGTATGGCAACACATGGGTACAGATTCTCACTTGTATAGATTCCTCTGGGTACAGAGTCTCACTGGTATGGCATCACATGGGTACAGATTCTCACTGGTATAGCTTCTCGTGGGTGCAGTGTCTCACTGGTATAGTTTCTCGGGGGAAAAGTCTCTCACTGGTATAGATGGGTGCCATCTCTCACAGGTATCGCTTCCTGTGGGTACAGTCTCTCATTAGTATAGCTTCTCATGGGTTCAGAGTCTTACTGGTATAGATTCCTGTGGTACAGATTCTCAAAGGGTAACAGTTACCCGTGGGTACCGGGTCTCACAGGTATAGATTCCCGTGGGTACAGAGTCTAACTAGTATAGGTTCCCGTGGGTACCGAGCCTTAATGGTACAGTTTCCCGTGGGTTCAGAGACTCACTGGTATCGATTCCCGTGTGTACAGAGTCCTGCTGGTATAGCTTCACGTATGTACATAGTCTCACTGGCACAGCTACTCCTAGGTACAGAGCCTCACTGGAATCGATTCCCGTGCGTACAGTGTCTCATTGGTAAAGCTTCCCATGGGCGTATAGTCTCACTGATATAGATTCCTATGGGCACGGGGTCTCACTGGCATAGCTTCCCGTGTGTACAGTGTCTCACTGGTTTCGCTTCCCTTCTTTATAGGGTTTCAGTGGTATAGCAGAGTTTCACTGGTATCGATTCCTGTGTGTCCAGAGCCTCACTGCTATAGATTCCCGTGCGTTCAGAGTCTCGTTGGTATCGATTCCCGTGTGTACAGAGACGCATTGGTATAGATTGCCGTGTGTACAGATTCTCATTGGTATAGATTCCTGTGGGTACAGAGTCTCACTGGTATAGCTTTCAGTGGGTACAGTGTCTCACTGGTATAGATTCCTGTGTGTACAGGGTCTCACTGGCGCTGCTACTTCTAGGTACAGAGCCTCACTGGAATCGATTCCCGTGGGTTACAGGGTCTCACTGGTGTAGCTTCCCGTGGGTACAGAGTCTCACTGGCATAGATTCTGGTGGACACAAATTCTCACTGGCATAGATTCTGGTGGACACAAATTCTCACTGGTATAGCTTCCCCAGGGCACAGAGTCTCCCTGGCATATCTTCCCTTGGCACAGAGTCTCACTAGCATAGCTTCCCCTGGGTACAGAGTATCACTGGCATATCTTCCCTTGGCACAGAGTCTCACTACCATAGCTTCCCCTGGGTACAGAGTATCACTGGCACAGCTTCCCCTGGGCACAGTCTCACTGGCATAGCTTCCCCTGGGCACAGAGTCTCACTGGCATAGCTTCCCCTAGGTACAGAGTCTCACTGGCATAGCTTCCCCTGCGTACAGAGTATCACCGACATAGCTTCCCCTGGGTACAGAGTCTCACTAGCATAGCTTCCCCTGGGTACAGAGTATCACTGGCATAGCTTCCCCATGGGCACAGAGTCTCACTGGCATAGCTTACCCTGGGTACAGTATCTCACTGGTATAGGTTCCCATGGGTACAGAGTCTCACTGGTTTTGGTTCCCGTGGGTTCAAAGTCTCACTGGTATGTATTCCCGTGTACAGAGTCCCCCTGATATAGAATCCCGTGGATATAGAGTCTCATTGGTATAGATTCCTGTGTGTCCAGAGCCTCACTGCTATAGATTCCCGTGCGTTCAGAGTCTCATTGGTATCGATTCTTATGGGTACAGGGCGTCATTGGTGTAGCTTCCCGTGGGTTCAGAGTCTCACTGGTATAGATTCCCATGGGTACAGTATCTCACTGATATAGCTTCCCATGGGTACAGAATCTCACTGCTGTAGGTTCCTGTGGGTTCAGAGTCTCACTGGTCTCGATTCCCCTGTGTACAAAGTCCCACTGATATAGATTCCCGTGTGTACAGAGTCTCATTGGTATAGATTGCCGTGTGTACAGATTCTCATTGGTATAGATTCCTGTGGGTACAGAGTCTCACTGGTATAGATTCCTGTGGGCACAGTGTCTCACTGGTATAGCTTCCCGTGTGTACAGAGTCTCACTGATATAGCTTCCCATTGGCACAGAGCCTCACTGATATAGTTTCCAATGGGCTCAGTGTCTCACTGGTATACATTCCAATGGGTACAGCCTCTAACTGGTTTTCCTTCCCGTTGGTATAGAGTCTCATGTTTTAGCCATCTGTGGGTGCAGAGTTTTACTTGTATTAATTGCTCTGGGTACAGAGCCTCACTGGTGTAGCTTCGGGTGGGTTCAGTCTCTCACTGGTATCGATTCTTGTGGGCACATAGTCTCTCTGGTATAGTTTCCCTTGGATACAGTGTCTCACTGCTATAGTTTCCCGTGGGAACAGAATCTCACTGGTATTGCTTCCTGGGCGTTCTGTATCTCACTGGTATAGCTTCACACAGGTACAGTCTCTCACTGGTTTAGCTTCCCGTGGATACAGAGTCTTGCTGGTTTCAATTCCCATCTGCACAGAGTCTCAATGGTATCGGTTACTGTGGGTACAGTGTCTCACTGCTATAGTTTCCCGTGGGCACAGACTCTCACTGGCATAACTTCCCTTGTGTACAGAGTCTCACTGGCATAGCTTCCCTTGTGTACAGAGTCTCACTGGTATAGCTTCCCGTGGATACAGAGTCTCACAGGCAAAGCTTCCCGTGGGCACAGATTCTCACTGGTACAGCTACTCGTAGGTACAGAGCCTTATTGAAATCATATCCTGTGGGCTCTGTGTCTCTCTGGTTAAGCTTCTCATGGGCAAAGAGCCTCAATGGTATAGCTTCCTGTGGGACCTGAGCCTCACTGGCATAGATTCATGTGGGTACAGAGTCTTACTGGCATTGTTCCCACGGATACAGAATCTTACGGGAAAACTTCCCATTGGCACAGAGCCTTACTGGTATAGCTTCCCATGGGCTCAGTGTCTCACTGGAAAAGCTTCCCGTGGGTACATCGTCTCACTGGTTTCGCTTCCCGTCGATATAGAGTCTCAATGCTATATCTTCCTGTGGGTGCAGAGTTTCACTGGTATCGATTCTTGTGGGTACAGAGCCTTACTGGTACAGATTCCCGTGGGTTCAGGGTCTCGCTGGTATCAATGCTTGTGGGTACAGAGCGTCACTGGTGTAGCTTCCCATGGGTACAGAGTATCACTTGTATAGATTCCTGTGTGTACAGACTCTCACTGGTATGGCATCACATGGGTACAGAGTTTCAGTGGTATAAATTCTCCTGGGTACAGTGTCTCACAGGTATAGCTTCTTGTGGGTACAGTCTTTCACTGGTATAGTTTCCCATGGGTGCGGTCTCTCACAGGTATGACTTCACATGGGTACAGTATCTCACTGGTATAGCTTCCTATGGGTTCAGTCTCTCACTGGTATAGTTTCCCATGGGTACTGTCTCTCACAAGTATGGCTTTGCATGAGTACAGTCTCTCAGTGGTATAGCTTCCTATGGGTACAGTCTCTCACTTGTATAGTTACCCGTGGGTACAGGGTCACACTAGTATAGGTTCCCCTGTGTACAAAGTCCTGCTGGTATCGATTGCCGTGTGTACAGGGTCTCATTGGTATCGATTCCCATGGGTACAGAGCCCTACTGGTATAGCTTTCCGTGTGTACAGTGTCTCACTGGTATAGCTTCCCGTGTGTAAAGAGTCTCACTGGCGCAGCTACTCGTAGGTACAGAGCCTCACTGGAATCGATTCCTGTGGGTACAGTGTCTCACTGTCAGAGCTTCCCTTGGCATAGAGTCTCACTAGCATAGTTTCCCCTGGGTACAGTATCTCACTGTTATAGGTTCCCATGGGCACAGAGTCTCACTGGCATAGCTTCCTGTGTGTACAGAGTCTCACTGGCATAGCTTCCCCTGCGTACAGAGTATCACCGACATAGCTTCCCCTGGGTACAGAGTCTCACTAGCATAGCTTCCCCTGGGTACAGAGTATCACTGGCATAGCTTCCCCATGGGCACAGAGTCTCACTGGCATAGCTTACCCTGGGTACAGTATCTCACTGGTATAGGTTCCCATGGGTACAGAGTCTCACTGGTTTTGGTTCCCGTGGGTTCAAAGTCTCACTGGTATGTATTCCCGTGTACAGAGTCCCCCTGATATATAATCCCGTGGATATAGAGTCTCATTGGTATAGATTCCTGTGTGTCCAGAGCCTCACTGCTATAGATTCCCGTGCGTTCAGAGTCTCATTGGTATCGATTCTTATGGGTACAGGGCGTCATTGGTGTAGCTTCCCGTGGGTTCAGAGTCTCACTGGTATAGATTCCCATGGGTACAGTATCTCACTGATATAGCTTCCCATGGGTACAGAATCTCACTGCTGTAGGTTCCTGTGGGTTCAGAGTCTCACTGGTCTCGATTCCCCTGTGTACAAAGTCCCACTGATATAGATTCCCGTGTGTACAGAGTCTCATTGGTATAGATTGCCGTGTGTACAGATTCTCATTGGTATAGATTCCTGTGGGTACAGAGTCTCACTGGTATAGATTCCTGTGGGCACAGTGTCTCACTGGTATAGCTTCCCGTGTGTACAGAGTCTCACTGATATAGCTTCCCATTGGCACAGAGCCTCACTGATATAGTTTCCAATGGGCTCAGTGTCTCACTGGTATACATTCCAATGGGTACAGCCTCTAACTGGTTTTCCTTCCCGTTGGTATAGAGTCTCATGTTTTAGCCATCTGTGGGTGCAGAGTTTTACTTGTATTAATTGCTCTGGGTACAGAGCCTCACTGGTGTAGCTTCGGGTGGGTTCAGTCTCTCACTGGTATCGATTCTTGTGGGCACATAGTCTCTCTGGTATAGTTTCCCTTGGATACAGTGTCTCACTGCTATAGTTTCCCGTGGGAACAGAATCTCACTGGTATTGCTTCCTGGGCGTTCTGTATCTCACTGGTATAGCTTCACACAGGTACAGTCTCTCACTGGTTTAGCTTCCCATGGATACAGAGTCTTGCTGGTATCAATTCCCATCTGCACAGAGTCTCAATGGTATCGGTTACTGTGGGTACAGTGTCTCACTGCTATAGTTTCCCGTGGGCACAGACTCTCACTGGCATAACTTCCCTTGTGTACAGAGTCTCACTGGCATAGCTTCCCTTGTGTACAGAGTCTCACTGGTATAGCTTCCCGTGGATACAGAGTCTCACAGGCAAAGCTTCCCGTGGGCACAGATTCTCACTGGTACAGCTACTCGTAGGTACAGAGCCTTATTGAAATCATATCCTGTGGGCTCTGTGTCTCTCTGGTTAAGCTTCTCATGGGCAAAGAGCCTCAATGGTATAGCTTCCTGTGGGACCTGAGCCTCACTGGCATAGATTCATGTGGGTACAGAGTCTTACTGGCATTGTTCCCACGGATACAGAATCTTACGGGAAAACTTCCCATTGGCACAGAGCCTTACTGGTATAGCTTCCCATGGGCTCAGTGTCTCACTGGAAAAGCTTCCCGTGGGTACATCGTCTCACTGGTTTCGCTTCCCGTCGATATAGAGTCTCAATGCTATATCTTCCTGTGGGTGCAGAGTTTCACTGGTATCGATTCTTGTGGGTACAGAGCCTTACTGGTACAGATTCCCGTGGGTTCAGGGTCTCGCTGGTATCAATGCTTGTGGGTACAGAGCGTCACTGGTGTAGCTTCCCATGGGTACAGAGTATCACTTGTATAGATTCCTGTGTGTACAGACTCTCACTGGTATGGCATCACATGGGTACAGAGTTTCAGTGGTATAAATTCTCCTGGGTACAGTGTCTCACAGGTATAGCTTCTTGTGGGTACAGTCTTTCACTGGTATAGTTTCCCATGGGTGCGGTCTCTCACAGGTATGACTTCACATGGGTACAGTATCTCACTGGTATAGCTTCCTATGGGTTCAGTCTCTCACTGGTATAGTTTCCCATGGGTACTGTCTCTCACAAGTATGGCTTTGCATGAGTACAGTCTCTCAGTGGTATAGCTTCCTATGGGTACAGTCTCTCACTTGTATAGTTACCCGTGGGTACAGGGTCACACTAGTATAGGTTCCCCTGTGTACAAAGTCCTGCTGGTATCGATTGCCGTGTGTACAGGGTCTCATTGGTATCGATTCCCATGGGTACAGAGCCCTACTGGTATAGCTTTCCGTGTGTACAGTGTCTCACTGGTATAGCTTCCCGTGTGTAAAGAGTCTCACTGGCGCAGCTACTCGTAGGTACAGAGCCTCACTGGAATCGATTCCTGTGGGTACAGTGTCTCACTGTCAGAGCTTCCCTTGGCATAGAGTCTCACTAGCATAGTTTCCCCTGGGTACAGTATCTCACTGTTATAGGTTCCCATGGGCACAGAGTCTCACTGGCATAGCTTCCTGTGTGTACAGTGTCTCACTGGTTTCTCTTCCCGTCATTATAGGGTCTCAGTGGTATAGCAGAGTTTCACTTGTCTCGATTCCTGTGTGTACAGAGCCTCACTGCTATAGATTCCGGTGGGGTCAGAGTCTCATTGGTATCGATTCTTGTGGGTACAGGGCGTCATTGGTGTAGCTTCCCGTGGGTTCAGAGTCTCATTGGTGTAGCTTCCCGTGGGTTCAGAGTCTCACTGGTATAGATTCCCATGGGTACAGTATCTCACTGGTATAGCTTCCCGGGGGTACAGAGTCTCACTGGCATAGATTCTGGTGGGCACAAATTCTCACGGGTATAGCTTCCCCTGGGCACAGAGTCTCCCTGGCATATCTTCCCTTGGCACAGAGTCTCACTAGCATAGCTTCCCCTGGGTACAGTATCTCACTGGTATAGGTTCCCATGGGTACAGAGTCTCACTGGTGTAGGTTCCCGTGTGTTCAGAGTCTCACTGGTATGTATTCCCATGTACAGAGTCCCCCTGATAAAGATTCCCGTGGATCTAGAGTCTCATTGGTATAGATTCCTGTGTGTACAGATTCTCACTTGTATAGATTCCTCTGGGTACAGAGTCTCACTGGTATGGCATCACATGGGTACAGATTCTCACTGGTATAGCTTCTCGTGGGTGCAGTGTCTCACTGGTATAGTTTCTCGGGGGAAAAGTCTCTCACTGGTATAGATGGGTGCCATCTCTCACAGGTATCGCTTCCTGTGGGTACAGTCTCTCATTAGTATAGCTTCTCATGGGTTCAGAGTCTTACTGGTATAGATTCCTGTGGTACAGATTCTCAAAGGGTAACAGTTACCCGTGGGTACCGGGTCTCACAGGTATAGATTCCCGTGGGTACAGAGTCTAACTAGTATAGGTTCCCGTGGGTACCGAGCCTTAATGGTACAGTTTCCCGTGGGTTCAGAGACTCACTGGTATCGATTCCCGTGTGTACAGAGTCCTGCTGGTATAGCTTCACGTATGTACATAGTCTCACTGGCACAGCTACTCCTAGGTACAGAGCCTCACTGGAATCGATTCCCGTGCGTACAGTGTCTCATTGGTAAAGCTTCCCATGGGCGTATAGTCTCACTGATATAGATTCCTATGGGCACGGGGTCTCACTGGCATAGCTTCCCGTGTGTACAGTGTCTCACTGGTTTCGCTTCCCTTCTTTATAGGGTTTCAGTGGTATAGCAGAGTTTCACTGGTATCGATTCCTGTGTGTCCAGAGCCTCACTGCTATAGATTCCCGTGCGTTCAGAGTCTCGTTGGTATCGATTCCCGTGTGTACAGAGACGCATTGGTATAGATTGCCGTGTGTACAGATTCTCATTGGTATAGATTCCTGTGGGTACAGAGTCTCACTGGTATAGCTTTCAGTGGGTACAGTGTCTCACTGGTATAGATTCCTGTGTGTACAGGGTCTCACTGGCGCTGCTACTTCTAGGTACAGAGCCTCACTGGAATCGATTCCCGTGGGTTACAGGGTCTCACTGGTGTAGCTTCCCGTGGGTACAGAGTCTCACTGGCATAGATTCTGGTGGACACAAATTCTCACTGGCATAGATTCTGGTGGACACAAATTCTCACTGGTATAGCTTCCCCAGGGCACAGAGTCTCCCTGGCATATCTTCCCTTGGCACAGAGTCTCACTAGCATAGCTTCCCCTGGGTACAGAGTATCACTGGCATATCTTCCCTTGGCACAGAGTCTCACTACCATAGCTTCCCCTGGGTACAGAGTATCACTGGCACAGCTTCCCCTGGGCACAGTCTCACTGGCATAGCTTCCCCTGGGCACAGAGTCTCACTGGCATAGCTTCCCCTAGGTACAGAGTCTCACTGGCATAGCTTCCCCTGCGTACAGAGTATCACCGACATAGCTTCCCCTGGGTACAGAGTCTCACTAGCATAGCTTCCCCTGGGTACAGAGTATCACTGGCATAGCTTCCCCATGGGCACAGAGTCTCACTGGCATAGCTTACCCTGGGTACAGTATCTCACTGGTATAGGTTCCCATGGGTACAGAGTCTCACTGGTTTTGGTTCCCGTGGGTTCAAAGTCTCACTGGTATGTATTCCCGTGTACAGAGTCCCCCTGATATAGAATCCCGTGGATATAGAGTCTCATTGGTATAGATTCCTGTGTGTCCAGAGCCTCACTGCTATAGATTCCCGTGCGTTCAGAGTCTCATTGGTATCGATTCTTATGGGTACAGGGCGTCATTGGTGTAGCTTCCCGTGGGTTCAGAGTCTCACTGGTATAGATTCCCATGGGTACAGTATCTCACTGATATAGCTTCCCATGGGTACAGAATCTCACTGCTGTAGGTTCCTGTGGGTTCAGAGTCTCACTGGTCTCGATTCCCCTGTGTACAAAGTCCCACTGATATAGATTCCCGTGTGTACAGAGTCTCATTGGTATAGATTGCCGTGTGTACAGATTCTCATTGGTATAGATTCCTGTGGGTACAGAGTCTCACTGGTATAGATTCCTGTGGGCACAGTGTCTCACTGGTATAGCTTCCCGTGTGTACAGAGTCTCACTGATATAGCTTCCCATTGGCACAGAGCCTCACTGATATAGTTTCCAATGGGCTCAGTGTCTCACTGGTATACATTCCAATGGGTACAGTCTCTAACTGGTTTTCCTTCCTGTTGGTATAGAGTCTCATGTTTTAGCCATCTGTGGGTGCAGAGTTTTACTTGTATTAATTGCTCTGGGTACAGAGCCTCACTGGTGTAGCTTCGGGTGGGTTCAGTCTCTCACTGGTATCGATTCTTGTGGGCACATAGTCTCTCTGGTATAGTTTCCCTTGGATACAGTGTCTCACTGCTATAGTTTCCCGTGGGAACAGAATCTCACTGGTATTGCTTCCTGGGCGTTCTGTATCTCACTGGTATAGCTTCACACAGGTACAGTCTCTCACTGGTTTAGCTTCCCATGGATACAGAGTCTTGCTGGTATCAATTCCCATCTGCACAGAGTCTCAATGGTATCGGTTACTGTGGGTACAGTGTCTCACTGCTATAGTTTCCCGTGGGCACAGACTCTCACTGGCATAACTTCCCTTGTGTACAGAGTCTCACTGGCATAGCTTCCCTTGTGTACAGAGTCTCACTGATATAGCTTCCCGTGGATACAGAGTCTCACAGGCAAAGCTTCCCGTGGGCACAGATTCTCACTGGTACAGCTACTCGTAGGTACAGAGCCTTATTGAAATCATATCCTGTGGGCTCTGTGTCTCTCTGGTTAAGCTTCTCATGGGCAAAGAGCCTCAATGGTATAGCTTCCTGTGGGACCTGAGCCTCACTGGCATAGATTCATGTGGGTACAGAGTCTTACTGGCATTGTTCCCACGGATACAGAATCTTACGGGAAAACTTCCCATTGGCACAGAGCCTTACTGGTATAGCTTCCCATGGGCTCAGTGTCTCACTGGAAAAGCTTCCCGTGGGTACATCGTCTCACTGGTTTCGCTTCCCGTCGATATAGAGTCTCAATGCTATATCTTCCTGTGGGTGCAGAGTTTCACTGGTATCGATTCTTGTGGGTACAGAGCCTTACTGGTACAGATTCCCGTGGGTTCAGGGTCTCGCTGGTATCAATGCTTGTGGGTACAGAGCGTCACTGGTGTAGCTTCCCATGGGTACAGAGTATCACTTGTATAGATTCCTGTGTGTACAGACTCTCACTGGTATGGCATCACATGGGTACAGAGTTTCAGTGGTATAAATTCTCCTGGGTACAGTGTCTCACAGGTATAGCTTCTTGTGGGTACAGTCTTTCACTGGTATAGTTTCCCATGGGTGCGGTCTCTCACAGGTATGACTTCACATGGGTACAGTATCTCACTGGTATAGCTTCCTATGGGTTCAGTCTCTCACTGGTATAGTTTCCCATGGGTACTGTCTCTCACAAGTATGGCTTTGCATGAGTACAGTCTCTCAGTGGTATAGCTTCCTATGGGTACAGTCTCTCACTTGTATAGTTACCCGTGGGTACAGGGTCACACTAGTATAGGTTCCCCTGTGTACAAAGTCCTGCTGGTATCGATTGCCGTGTGTACAGGGTCTCATTGGTATCGATTCCCATGGGTACAGAGCCCTACTGGTATAGCTTTCCGTGTGTACAGTGTCTCACTGGTATAGCTTCCCGTGTGTAAAGAGTCTCACTGGCGCAGCTACTCGTAGGTACAGAGCCTCACTGGAATCGATTCCTGTGGGTACAGTGTCTCACTGTCAGAGCTTCCCTTGGCATAGAGTCTCACTAGCATAGTTTCCCCTGGGTACAGTATCTCACTGTTATAGGTTCCCATGGGCACAGAGTCTCACTGGCATAGCTTCCTGTGTGTACAGTGTCTCACTGGTTTCTCTTCCGTCATTATAGGGTCTCAGTGGTATAGCAGAGTTTCACTTGTCTCGATTCCTGTGTGTACAGAGCCTCACTGCTATAGATTCCGGTGGGGTCAGAGTCTCATTGGTATCGATTCTTGTGGGTACAGGGCGTCATTGGTGTAGCTTCCCGTGGGTTCAGAGTCTCATTGGTGTAGCTTCCCGTGGGTTCAGAGTCTCACTGGTATAGCTTCCCATGGGTACAGAATCTCACTGCTGTAGGTTCCTGTGGGTTCAGAGTCTTCCTGGTCTCGATTCCCCTGTGTACAGAGTCCCACTGATATAGATTCCCGTGTGTACAGAGTCTCATTGGTATAGATTCTTGTGGGTACAGAGTCTCACTGGCATTGCTTCCTGTGGGTACAGTGTCTCACTGGTGTAGCTTCCCATGTGTACAGAGTCTCACTGGTATAGCTTCCCATTGGCACAGAGCCTCACTGATATAGTTTCCAATGGGCTCAGTGTCTCACTGGTATAGATTCCCGTGGTTACAGCCCCTCACTGGTTTCGCTTCCGGTTGGTATAGAGTCTCATGTTTTAGCCATCTGTGGGTGCAGAGTTTTACTTGTATTAATTGCTCTGGGTACAGAGCCTCACTGGTGTAGCTTCCTGTGGGTTCACTTTCTCACTGGTATCGATTCTTGTGGGCACAGAGCCTCACTGGTATAGTTTCCCTTGGATACAGTGTCTCACTGCTATAGCTTCCCGTGGGAACAGAATCTCACTGGTATTGCTTCCCGGGCGTTCTGTATCTCACTGGTATAGCTTCACACGGGTACAGTCTCTCACTGGTATCGATTCCCATGGGTACAGTATCTCACTGGTACAGCTTCCCATGGGTACATAGTCTCGCAGGTATCAATTCCCAACTGCACAGAGTCTCAATGGTATCGGTTACTGTGGGTACAGGGTCTCACTAGTGTAGCTTCCAGAGGGCACAGAGTTTCACTGGCATAGCTTCCCTTGTGTACAGAGTCTCACTGGTATAGCTTCCCATGGATACAGAGTCTCACAGGCAAAGCTTCCCGTGGGCACAGATTCTCACTGGTACAGCTACGCGTAGGTACAGAGCCTCATTGGAATCATATCCTGTGGGCTCTGTGTCTCTCTGGTTAAGCTTCCCGTGGGCACAGATTCTCACTGGTATAGCTTCCCATGGGACCTGAGCCTCACTGGCATAGATTCATGTGGGTACAGAATATTACTGGCATTGTTCCCACGGATACAGAATCTTACTGGAATAACTTCCCATTGGCACAGAGCCTCACTGGTATAGCTTCCTGTGGGCTCAGTGTCTCACTGGAAAAGCTTCCTGTGGGTACATCCTCTCACAGGTTTCGCTTCCCATCGATATAGAGTCTCAATGGTATATCTTCCTGTAATTGTAGAGTTTCACTGGTATGATTCCTGTGGGTACAGAGCCTTACTGGTACAGATTCCCGTGGGTTCAGGGTCTCACTGGTATCAATTCTTATGGGTACAGAGCGTCACTGGTGTCGCTTCCCATGGATACAGAGTCTCACTTGTATAGGTTCCTGTGTGTACAGACTCTCACTGGTAAGGCATCACGTGGGTACAGAGTTTCAGTGGTATAAATTCTCCTGGGTACAGTGTCTCACAGGTATAGCTTCCTATGGGTACAGTCTCTCATTGGTATAGTTTCCCATGGGTACTGTCTCTCACAAGTATGGCTTTGCATGGGTACAGTCTCTCTGTGGTATAGCTTCCTATGGGTACAGTCTCTCACTTGTATAGTTACCCGTGGGTACAGGGTCACACTGGTATAGATTCCTGTGGGTACAGAGTCTCACTGGTATAGGTTCCCCTGTGTACAAAGTCCCACTGGTATCAATTCCCATGTGTACAGGGTCTCATTGGTATCGATTCCCATGGGTACAGAGCCCCTACTGGTATAGCTTTCCGTGTGTACAGTGTCTCACTGGTATAGCTCCCCGTGTGTAAAGAGTCTCACTGGCACAGCTACTCGTAGGTACAGAGCCTCACTGGAATCGATTCCTGTGGGTACAGTGTCTCACTGGTAAAGCTTCCCATGTGTACAGAGACTCATTGGTATAGATTGCCGCGTGTACAGATTCTCATTGGTATAGATTCTTGTGCGTACAGTGTCTCACTGGCATTGCTTCCTGTGGGTACAGTGTCTCACTGGCATAGCTTCCTGTGTGTACAGTGTCTCACTGGTTTCGCTTCCCGTCTTTATAGGGTCTCAATGGTATAGCACTTGTATCGATTCCTGTGTGTACAGAGCCTCACTGCTATAGATTCCCGTGCGTTCAGAGTCTCATTGGTATCGATTCTTGTGGGTACAGGGCGTCATTGGTGTAGCTTCCCGTGGGTTCAGAGTCTCACTGGTATAGATTCCCATGGGTACAGTATCTCACTGATATAGCTTCCCATGGGTACAGAATCTCACTGCTGTAGGTTCCTGTGGGTTCAGAGTCTCACTGGTCTCGATTCCCCTGTGTACAGAGTCCCACTGATATAGATTCCCGTGTGTACAGAGACTGATTGGTATAGATTGCAGTGTGTACAGATTCTCAATGGTATAGATTCCTGTGGGTACAGAGTCTCAGTGGCATTGCATCCTGTGGGTACAGTGTCTCACTGATATAGCTTCCCATTGGCACAGAGCCTCACTGATATAGTTTCCAATGGGCTCAGTGTCTCACTGGTATAGATTCCCGTGGGTACAGTCTCTCACTGGTTTCGCTTCCCGTTGGTATAGAGTCTCATGTTTTAGCTATCTGTGGGTGCAGAGTTTTACTGGTATTAATTCCTCTGGGTACAGAGCCTCACTGGTGTAGCTTCCTGTGGGTTCAGTCTCTCACTGGTATTGATTCTTGTGGGCACAGAGCCTCACTGGTATAGTTTCCCTTGGGTACAGTGTCTCACTGCTATAGCTTCCTGTGGGAACAGAATCTCACTGGTATTGCTTCCCGGGCGCTCTGTATCTCACTGGTATAGCTTCACACGGGTACAGTCTCTCACTGGTATAGCTTCCCATGGATACAGAGTCTCGCTGGTATCAATTCCCATCTGCACAGAGTCTCAATGGTATCAGTTACTGTGGGTACAGGGTCTCACTAGTGTAGCATCCAGAGGGCATAGAGTCTCACTGGCATAACTTCCCTTGTGTACAGAGTCTCACTGGCATTGCTTCCCTTGTGTACAGAGTCTCACTGGTATAGCTTCCCATGGATACGGATTCTCACAGGCAAATCTTCCCGTGGGCACAGATTCTCACTGGTACAGCTACTCGTAGGTACAGAGTCTCATTGGAATCATATCCTGTGGGCTCTGTGTCTCTCTGGTTAAGCTTCCCGTGGGCAAAGAGCCTCAATGGTATAGCTTCCCATGGGACCTGAGCCTCACTGGCATAGATTCATGTGGGTACAGAGTCTTACTGGCATTGTTCCCACGGATACAGAATCTCACTGGAATAACTTCCCATTGGCACAGAACCTTACTGGTATAGCTTCCCATGGGCTCAGTGTCTCACTGGAAAAGCTTCCCGTGGGTACATCATCTCACTGGTTTCGCATCCCGTCGATATAGAGTCTCAATGGTATATCTTCCTGTAATTGTAGAGTTTCACTGGTATGATCCCTGTGGGTACAGTGCCTTACTGGTACAGATTCCTGTGGGTTCAGGGTCTCACTGGTATCAATTCTTGTGGGTACAGAGCGTCACTGGTGTCGCTTCCCATGGGTACAGAGTCTCACTTGTATAGATTCCTGTGTGTACAGACTCTCACTGGTATGGCGTCACGTGGGTACAGAGTTTCAGTTGTATAAATTCTCCTGGGTACAGTGTCTCACAGGTATAGCTTCTCATGGGTACAGTCTCTTATTTGTATAGTTTCCCATGGGTACCGTCTCTCACACGTATGGCTTCACATGGGTACAGTATCTCACTGGTATAGCTTCCTATGGGTACAGTCTCTCACTGGTATAGCTTCCTATGGGTACAGTCTCTCACAAATATGGCTTCGCATGAGTACAGTCTCTCAGTGGTATAGCTTCCTATGGGTACAGTCTCTCACTTGTATAGTTACCCGTGGGTACAGGGTCACACTGGTATAGGTTCCCCTGTGTACAAAGTCCTGCTGGTATCGATTCCCGTGTGTACAGGGTCTCATTGGTATCGATTCCCATGTGTACAGAGACCCGCTGGTATAGCTTTCCGTGTGTACAGTGTCTCACTGGTATAGCTTCCCGTGTGTACAGAGTCTCACTGGCGCAGCTACTCGTAGGTACAGAGCCTCACTGGGATCGATTCCCGTGGGTACAGTGTCACACTGGTAAAGCCTCCCGTGGGTACAGATTCTCACTGGTATAGTTTCCCGCGGGTACAGAGTCTCACTGGCATACATTCCCGATGGTAGAGGGTCTCACTAATGTAGGTTCCCTTGGGTACAGTATCTCACTGGTATATCTTCCCGGGGTTACAGAGTCTCACTGGCATAGATTCTGGTGGGCACAAATTCTCATGGGTATAGCTTCCCCTGGGCACAGAGTCTCCCTGGCATATCTTCCCTTGGCACAGAGTCTCACTAGCATAGCTTTCCCTGGGTACAGTATCTCACTGGTATAGGTTCCCGTGGGTTCAAAGTCTCACCGGTATGTATTCCCGTGTACAGAGTCCCCCTGATAAAGATTCCCGTGGATCTAGAGTCTCATTGGTATAGATTCCTGTGTGTACAGAGTCTCACTTGTATAGATTCCTCTGGGTACAGACTCTCACTGGTATGGCATCACATGGGTACAGATTCTCACTGGTATAGCTTCTCGTGGGTGCAGTGTCTCACTGGTACAGTTTCTCGGGGGAAAATTTTCTCACTGCTATAGATGGGTGCCATCTCTCACAGGTATCGCTTCCTGTGGGTACAGTCTCTCATTAGTATAGCTTCTCATGGGTTCAGAGTCTTACTGGTATAGATTCCTGTGGTACAGATTCTCAAAGGGTAATAGTTACCCGTGGGTACCGGGTCACACAGGCATATATTCCCGTGGGTACAGAGTCTAACTAGTATAGGTTCCCGTGGGTACCGAGCCTTAATGGTACAGTTTCCCGTGGGTTCAGAGTCTCACAGGTATCGATTCCAGTGTGTACAGAGTCCTGCTGGTATAGCTTCACGTGTGTACATAGTCTCACTGGCACAGCTACTCCTAGGTACAGAGCCTCACTGGAATCGATTCCCGTGCGTACAGTGTCTTATTGGTAAAGCTTCCCATGGGCATATAGTCTCACTGATATAGATTCCTATGGGCACAGAGTCTCACTGGCATAGCTTCCCGTGTGTACAGTGTCTCACTGGTTTCGCTTCCCTTCTTTATAGGGTCTCAGTGGTATAGCAGAGTTTCACTGGTATCGATTCCTGTGTGTCCAGAGCCTCACTGCTATAGATTCCCGTGCGTTCAGAGTCTCATTGGTATCGATTCTTGTGGGTACAGGGCGTCATTGGTGTAGCTTCCCGTGGGTTCAGAGTCTCACTGGTGTAGCTTCCCGTGAGTTCAGAGTCTCACTGGTATAGCTTCCCATGGGTACAGAATCTCACTGCTGTAGCTTCCCGTGGGTTCAGAGTCTCACTGGTATAGATTGCCATGGGTACAGTATCTCACTGGTATAGCTTCCCATGGGTAAAGAATCTCAGTGCTGTAGGTTCCTGTGGGTTCAGAGTCTCACTGGTATAGATTGCCATGGGTACAGTATCTCACTGGTATAGCTTCCCATGGGTAAAGAATCTCACTGCTGTAGGTTCCTGTGGGTTCAGAGTCTTCCTGGTCTCGATTCCCCTGTGTACACAGTCCCACTGATATAGATTCCCATGTGTACAGAGTCTCATTGGTATAGATTCCCATGTGTACAGAGTCTCATTGGTATAGATTGCCATGTGTACAGATTCTCATTGGTGTGGATTCCTGTGGGTACAGAGTCTCACTGGCTTTGCTTCCTGTGGGTACAGCCTCTCACTGGTATATCTTCCCATTGGCACAGAGCCTCACTGATATAGTTTCCAATGGGCTCAGTGTCTCACTGGTATAGATTCCCGTGGGTACAGTCTCTCACTGGTTTCGCTTCCCGTTGGTATAGAGTCTCATGTTTTAGCTATCTGTGGGTGCAGAGTTTTACTTGTATTAATTCCTCTGGGTACAGAACCTCACTGGTGTAGCTTCCTGTGGGTTCAGTCTCTCACTGGTATCGATTCTTGTGGGCACAGAGCCTCACTGGTATAGTTTCCCTTGGATATAGTGTCTCACTGCTATAGCTTCCTGTGGGAACAGAATCTCACTGGTATTGCTTCGCGGGCGTTCTGTATCTCACTGGTATAACTTCACACGGGTACAGTCTCTCACTGGTTTAGCTTCCCATGGATACAGAGTCTCGCTGGTATCAATTCCCATCTGCACAGAGTCTCAATGGTATTGGTTACTGTGGGTACAGGGTCTCACTAGTGTAGCTTCCAGAGGGCACAGAGTCTCACTGACATAACTTCCCTTGTGTACAGAGTCTCACTGGTATAGCTTCCCATGGATACAGAGTCTCGCTGGTATCAATTTCCATCTGCACAGAGTCTCAATGGTATCGGTTACTGTGGGTACAGGGTCTCACTTTTATAGATTCCAGTGGGTACAGAGTCTCACTGCTATGGCATCACATGGGTACAGATTCTCACTGGTATAGCTTCTCGTGGGTGCAGTATCTCACTGGTATAGTTTCTCGGGGGAAAAGTCTCGCACTGTTATAGATTCCCATGGGTACCATCTCTCACAGGTATCGCTTCCTGTGGGTACAGTCTCTCATTAGTATAGCTTCCTGTGGGTTCAGAGTCTCACTGGTATATATTCCTGTGGTACAGATTCTCAAAGGTTAATAGTTACCCGTGGGTACCGGGTCACACTGGTATTGATTCCCGTGGGTACAGATTCTCCCTAGTATAGGTTCCCATATGTACCGAGCCTTTCTGGTACAGATTCCCGTGGGTTCAGAGTCTCACTGGTATCAATTCCCGGGTGTACAGAGTCTCACTGGTATCAGTTCCAGTGGGTACAGAGACCCGCTGGTTTAGCTTCCCGTGTATACAGAATCCTGTTTGTATAGCTTCATGTGTGTACATAGTCTCACTGGCACAGCTACTCCTAGGTACAGAGCCTCACTGGAATCGATTCCCATGGGTACAGTGTCTCATTGGTAAAGCTTCCCATGGGCATATAGTCTCACTGATATAGATTCCTATGGGCACAGAGTCTCACTGGCATAGCTTCCTGTGTGTACAGTGTCTCACTGGTTTTGCTTCCCGTCTTTATAGGGTCTCAATGATATAGCAGAGTTTCACTGGTATCGATTCCTGTGTGTACAGAGCCTCACTGCTATAGATTCCCGTGCGTTCAGAGTCTCATTGGTATCGATTCTTGTGGGTACAGGGCGTCATTGGTGTAGCTTCCCGTGGGTTCAGAGTCTCACTGGTGTAGCTTCCCGTGGGTTCAGAGTCTCACTGGTATAGCTTCCCATGGGTACAGAATCTCACTGCTGTAGCTTCCCGTGGGTTCAGAGTCTCACTGGTATAGATTGCCATGGGTACAGTATCTCACTGGTATAGCTTCCCATGGGTAAAGAATCTCACTGCTGTAGGTTCCTGTGGGTTCAGAGTCTTCCTGGTCTCGATTCCCCTGTGTACAGAGTCCCACTGATATAGATTCCCGTGTGTACAGAGTCTCATTGGTATAGATTCCCGTGTGTACAGAGTCTCATTGGTATAGATTGCCATGTGTACAGATTCTCATTGGTATAGATTCCTGTGGGTACAGAGTCTCACTGGCTTTGCTTCCTGTGGGTACAGTATCTCACTGGTATAGCTTCCCATGGGTAAAGAATCTCACTGCTGTAGGTTCCTGTGGGTTCAGAGTCTCACTGGCCTCGAGCCCACTGATATAGATTCCTGTGTGTACATAGTCTCATTGGTATAGATTCCCGTGTGTACAGATTCTCATTGGTTTAGATTCCTGTGGGTACAGCTTATTGTGGGTACAGTGTCTCACTGGTATAGCTTCCCGTGGGTACAGTGTCTCATTGGTAAAGCTTCCCATGGGCACATAGTCTCACTGATATAGATTCCTATGGGCACCGAGTCTCACTGGCAGAGCTTCCTGTGTGTACAGTGACTCACTGGTTTCGCTTCCCATCTTTATAGGGTCTCCATGCTATAGCAGAGTTTCACTGGTATCGATTCCTGTGTGTACAGAGCCTCATTGATATAGATTCCCGTGAGTTCTGTGTCTCATTGGTATAGCTTCCCGTGGGTACAGAGCCTCACTGATATAGTTTCCAATGGGCTCAGTGTCTCACTGGTATAGATTCCAGTGGGTACAGCCTCTCACTGGTTTTGCTTCTTGTTGGTATAGAGTCTCATGTTTTAGCTATCTGTGGGTGCAGAGTTTTACTGGTATTGATTCCTGTGGGTACAGAGCCTCACTGGTGTAACTTCTCACTGGTATAGATTCCTGTGGGTATGGATTCTCAGTGGGTAATAGTTACCCGTGGGTACAGGGGCACACTGCTATAGATTCCTGTGGGTACAGAGTCTGACTGGTATAGGTTCCCCTGTGTACAAAGTCCTGCTGGTATCGATTCCCATGTGTACAGGGTCTCACTGGTATCGATTCTTGTGGGCACAGAGCCTCACTGGTATAGATTCCCTTGGGTACAGTGTCTCACTGCTATAGCTTCCCGTGGGAACAGAATCTCACTGGTATTGCTTCCCGGGCATTCTGTATCTCACTGGTATAGCTTCACACGGGTACAGTCTCTCACTGGTTTAGCTTCCCATGGATACAGAGTCTCGCTGGTATCAATTCCCATGGGTACAGTATCTCACTGGTATAGCTTCCCATGGGTACAGAATCTCACTGATGTAGGTTCCCGTGGGTTCAGTGTCTCACTGGTCTCGATTCCCCTGTGTACAGAGGACAACTAATATAGATTCCCATGGGTACAGTATCTCACTGGTATAGCTTCCCATGGGTACAGAATCTCACTGCTGTAGGTTCCTGTGGGTTCAGAGTCTCACTGGTCTCGAGTCCCACTGATATAGATTCCCGTGTGTACAGATTCTCATTGGTATAGATTCCTGTGGGTACAGAGTCTCACTGGTATAGATTCCTATTGGCACAGAGCCTCACTGATCTAGTTTCCCATGGGCTCAGTGTCTCACTGGTATAGCTTCCCGTGAGTACAGCCTCTCACTGGTTTGTTTTCCCATTGGTATAGAGTCTCAATGGTCTATCTGTCTGTGGGTGCAGAGTTTTACTGGTATTGATTCCAGTGGGTACAGGGCCTCACTGGTGTAGCTTCCCGTGGGTTCAGTCACTCACTGGTAACGATTCTTGTGGGTACAGAGCCTCACTGGTATAGTTTCCCTTGGGTCCAGTGTCTCACTGCTATAGCTTCCGTGGGAACAGAATCTCACTGGTATTGCTTCCCGGGCGTTCTGTATCTCACTGGTATAGCTTCACACGGGTACAGTCTCTCACTGGTTTAGCTTCCCATGGATACAGAGTCTCACTGGTATCGATTTCCGTCTGCACAGAGTCTCAATGATATCGGTTCCTGTGGGTACAGGGTCTCACTAATATAGCTTCCCGTGGGTACAGAGTCTCACAGGCAGAGATTCCCGTGGGCACAGATTCTCACTGGTACAGCTACTCGTAGGTACAGAGCCTCATTGGAATCAAATCCCGTGGGCTCTGTGTCTCTCTGGTTAAGCTTCCCGTGGGCAAACTGCCTCAATGTTATTGCTTCCCATGGGAACTGAGTCTCACTGGCAGATTCCTGTGGGTACAGAGTCTTACTGGCATTGTTCCCACGGATACAGAATCTCACTGGAATAACTTCCCATTGGTACAGAGCCTCACTGGTATAGCTTCCCATGGGCTCAGTGTCTCACTGGAAAAGCTTCCCGTGGGTACATCGTCTCACTGGTTTCGCTTCCCGTCGATATAGAGTCTCAATGCTATATCTTCCTGTGGGTGCAGAGTTTCACTGGTATCGATTCTTGTGGGTACAGAGCCTTACTGGTACAGATTCCCGTGGGTTCAGGGTCTCACTGGTATCAATTCTTGTGGGCACAGAGCGTCACTGGTGTAGCTTCCCATGGGTACAGAGTCTCACTTGTATAGATTCCTGTGTGTACAGACTCTCACTGGTATGGCATCACGTGGGTACAGAGTTTCAGTGGTATAGCTTCTCGTGGGTAAAGTATCTCACTGGTATAACTTCTCATGGGTACAGTCTCTCACTGGTATAGTTTCCCATGGATACCGTCTCTCATAGGTATGGCTTCCATGGGTACAGTATCTCACTGGTATAGCTTCCTATGGGTTCAGTCTCTCACTGGTATAGTTTCCCACGGGTACCGTCTCTCACAAGTATGGCTTTGCATGGGTACAGTCTCTCACTGGTATAGCTTCCCGTGGGTTCAGAGTCTCACTGGTATAGATTACTGTGGGTACAGATTCTCAATGGGTAATAGTTACCCGTGGGTACAGAGTGACACTAGTATCGATTCCCATGGGTACAAAGTCTCACTGGCATAGCTTCCCATGGGCACAATCTCACTGGTTTTGCTTGCGTTGCCTACAGAGTCTCACTGGTGCAACTTCTTGTAGGTACAGAGGCTCACTGGAATCGATTCCCATGTCTCACTGGTAAAGATCCCCGTGGTCACAGAGCCTCAATGGTATAGCTTCCCGTTGGAACTGAGCTTCACTGGTGTAGGTTCCCGTGGGTTCAGGGTCTCACTGGCATGTATTCCCCTGTGTGCAGAGTCCCCTTGTATAGATTCCCATGGGCATAGAGTCTCACTTGTATAGATTCCTGTGGGTATAGAGTCTCACTGGTATGGCATCACGTGGGTACAGAATCTCACTGGTATCGATTCTTGTGGGTACAGAGCGTCACTGGTGTAGCTTCCCGTGGTTTCATAGTCGCACTGGTATCGTTCCCCTGTGTACAGTGTCCCACTGATATAGATTCCCGTGGGTAGAGATTCTCATTGGTATAGATTCCCATGTGTACAGATTTTCATTGGTATAGATGCCTGTGGGTACAGTCTCACTGGCATTGCTTCCTGTGGGTACAGTGTCTCACTGGTATAGCTTCCCCTGGGTACAGTGTCTCACTGGTATAGCTTCCTGTGGGTACAGAGTCTTACTGATATAGCTTCCCGTGGGTATAGAGTCTCACTGGTATAGATTCCTATTGGCACAGAGCCTCACTGATATAGTTTACCATGGGCTCAGTGTCTCACTGGTATAGCTTCCCGTGAGTACAGCCTCTCACTGGTTTGTTTTCCCATTGGTATAGAGTCTCAATGATTTATCTGTCTGTGGGTGCAGAGTTTTACTGGTATTGATTCCTGTGGGTACAGGGCCTCACTGGTGTAGCTTCCCGTGGGTTCAGTCGCTCACTGGTAATGATTCTTGTGGGTACAGAGCCTCACTGGTATAGTTTCCCTTGGGTACAGTGTCGCACTGCTATAGCTTCCCATGGGAACAGAATCTCACTGGTATTGCTTCCCGAGCGATCTGTGTCTCACTGGTATAGCTTCACACGGATACAGTCTCTCACTGGTATAGCTTCCCATGGATACAGAGTCTCACAGGTATCGATTCCCGTGTGCATGGAGTCTCACTGGTATCGGTTCCTGTGGGTACAGACTCTCACTGGTGCAACTTTCTGTGGGCACAGAGCATCAATGATATAGCTTCCCTTGGGTACAGTGTCTCACTGGTATAGCTTCCCGTAGACACAGATTCTCACTGGTATAGCTTCCCACGGGTACAGAGTCTCACTGGTATACATTCCCGTGGGCACAGGTTCTCACTGGTACAGCTATTCGTAGGTACAGAGCCTCATTGGAATCGAATCCCTCAATGGTTTAGCTTCCCGTGGAACCTGAGCCTCACTGGCATAGATTCCTGTGGGTACAGAGTCTCACTGGCATAGATTCATGTGGGTACAGAGTCTTACTGGCAATGCTGCCCATGGATACAGAGTCTCACTGGTATAGCTTCCCATTGGCACAGAGCCTCACTGTTATAGCTTCCCACGGGCTCAGTGTCTCACTGGAATAGCTTCCCGTGGGTAAAGAGTCTCAATGGTATAGCTTCCCATGGGTGCAGAGTTTCACTGGTATCGTTTCCAGTGGGTATACAGCCTCACTGGTACAGATTCTCGTGTGTTCAGAGTCTCACTGGTATCAATTCTTGTGGGTACAGAGCGTCACTGGTGTAGCTTCCCGTAGGTTCAGGGTCTCACTGGTATAGATTCCCGTGGGTACAGTATCTCAGTGGTATCGCTTCCCATGGGTGCAGATTCTCACTGGTATAGCTTCCCATGGGTACAGAGTCTCACTTGTATAGATTCCTGTGGGTACAGACTCTCACTGGTATGGCATCACGTGGGTACAGAGTCTCAGTGGTATAGCTTCTCGTGGGTACAGTCTCTCACTGGTATAGTTTCCCATTGGTACGGTCTCTGACTGGTATAGGTTCCCGTGGGTTCAGAGTCTCACTGGTATAGATTCCTGTGGGTACAGATTCTCAATGGGTAATAGTTACCTGTGGGTACAGGGTGACACTGGCATAGAATCCCATGGGTACAGAGTCTCACTGGTATTGTTTCCCATGGGTACAGACCCTCACTGGAATCGATTCCCTTGGGTACAGTGTCTCACTGGTAAAGCTTCCCGTGGGCACAGGGTCTCACTGGTATAGCTTCCCGTGGGCACAGGGTCTCACTGGTATAGCTTCCTGTGGGCACAGAGTCTCACTGGTACAGCTTCTTGTAGGTACAGAGCCTCATTAGAATCGAATCCCATGGGCTCTGTGTCTCTCTGGTTAAGCTTCCCGTGGGCAAAGAGCCTCAATGGTTTAGCTTCCCGTGGAACCTGAGCCTCACTGGCATAGATTCCTGTGGGTACAGAGTCTTACTGGCATTGCTTCCCATGGATAAAGAGTCTCACTGGTATAGCTTCCCATTATCACAGAGCCTCACTGGTATAGCTTCCCGTGGGCTCAGTGTCTCACTGGAATAGTTTCCTGTGGTTACAGCCTCTCAGTGGTTTCGTATCCCGTCGGTATAGAGTCTCCATGGGTATTGGTTACCCATGGGTACACGGTCACACTGGTATAGATACCCGTGGGTACAGAATCTCACTGGTATAGGTTCCCCTGTGTATAGAGTCCTGCTGGTATCGATTCCCGTGTGTACAAAGTCTCACTGGTACAGATTCCCGTGGTTTCAGAGTCTCACTGGTATCAATTCTTGTGAGTACAGAGCGTCACTGGTGTAGCTTCCCGTGGGTCCAGTGTCTCACTGGTATAGATTCCCGTGGGTACAGTATCTCACTGGTCCAACTTCCCATGGGTACAGAGTCTCACTGGTGTAGGTTCCCGTGGGTTCAGATTCTCACTGGTATCAATTCCCCTGTGTACAGAGTCCCACTGATATAAATTCCAGTGGGTACAGAGACTCACTGGTATGTATTCCCCTCTGTACTGAGGCCCACTGATATAGATTCCTGTCGGTACAGACTCTCACTGGTATGGCATCACGTGGGTACAGAATCTCAGTGGTATAGCTTCTCCTGGGTACAGTGTCTCACAAGTATAGCTTCTCGTGGGTACAGTCTCTCACTGGTATAGTTTTCCATGGGTAATGTCTCTCACAAGGAATAGCTTTGCATGGGTACAGTCTCTCACTGGCATAGCTTCCTATGGGTACAGTCTCTCACTGGTATAGATTCCTGTGGGTACAGTATCTCACTGGTATAGCTTCCCATGGGTATAGAATCTCACTGGTATAGGTTCCCCTGTGTATAGAGTCCTGCTGGTATCGATTCCCTTGTGTACAGAGTCTCACTGGTATACATTTCCGTGGGTACAATGTCTCACCGGTGTAGCTTCCCGTGGGAACAAGGTCTCACTGGTATAGCTTCCCATGGGTACAGAGTCTCACTGGTGTAGGTTCCTATGGGTTCAAAGTCTCACTGGTATCGATTCCCCTGTGTACAGAGGCCCACTGATATAGATTCCCGTGGGTACAGAGACTCACTGGTATGTATTTCCCTGTGTACAGCGGCCCACTGTTATAGATTCCCGTGGGTATAGCGTCTCACTTGCATAGATTCCTGTGGGTACAGACTCTCACTGGTATGGCATCATGTGGGTATAGAGTTTCAGTGGTATAGCTTCTCCTGGGTACAGTGTCTCACAGGGATAGCTGCTCATGGGTACAGTCTCTCAGTGGTATAGTTTCCTGTGGGTACAGTCTCTCACAGGTGTAGCTTCCCATGGGTTCAGAGTCTCACTGGTATAGATTCCTGTGGGTACAGATTCTCAATGGGTAATAGTTACACGTGTGTACAGTGTCTCACTGGTATAGATTCCCGTGGCCCAGAGTCTCACTGGTATAGGTTCCCCTGTGTATAGAGTCCTGCTGGTATTGATTCCCTTGTGTACAGAGTCTCACTGGTATCAATTCCCGTGTGTACAGAGTCTCACTGGTATAGCTTCCTGTGTGTACAGAGTCTCACTGGCTCAGCTACTCGTAGGTACAGAGCCTCACTGGAATCGATTCTCATGGGTACAGTGTCTCACTGGTAAAGCTTCCCATGGGCACAGAGGCTCAATGTTACAGTTTTCCGTGGGACCTGAGTCTCACTGGTATAAGTTCCCGTGGGGACAGAGTCTCACTGATATAGATTCCTATGGGCACAGAATCTCACTGGTATAGCTTCCCGCGGGTACAGAGTCTCACTGGTATACATTCCCATGGGTACAGGGTCTCACTGATGTAGCTTCCCGTGGGCACAATGTCTCACGGGTATAGCTTCTCGTTGGTACAGGGTCTCTCTGGTGTAGCTTCTCATGGGTACAGTGTCTCACTGGTATAGCGTCTCGGAGGAAAAGTCTCTCACAGGTATAGTTTCCCATGTGTACAGTTTTTCACTGGAATAGCTTCCCGTGCGTACAGTCTATCACTGGTATAGCTTCCCGTGGGTTCAGAGTCTCACTGGTATAGATTCCTGTGGGTACAGATTCTCAATGGGTAATAGTTACCCGTGGGTACAGGGTGACACTAGTATAGATTCCCGTGGGTACAAAGTCTCACTGATATCGATTCCCATGTGTACAGTGTCTCACTGGTATAGATTCCCGTGGCCCAGAGTCTCACTGGTATAGGTTCCCCTGTGTACAGAGTCCTGCTGATATCGATTCCCGTGTGTACAGAGTCTCACTGGTATCAGTTCCCATGGGTACAGTGTCCTGCTGGTATAGCTTCCCGTGTGTACAGATTCCCGCTGGTATAGCTTCACGTGTGTACAGTGTCTCACTGGTAGTTATTCGTAGGTACAGAGCCTCACTGGAATCGATTCCCGTGGGTACAGTGTCTCACTGGTAAAGATTCCCGTGGGCACAGAGCCACAATGGTATAGCTTCCCGTTGGACCTGAGTCTCACTGGCATAGCTTCCCGTGGCTCCTGATTCTCACTGGTATAGTTTCCCATGGGTACTGAGTCTCACTGGTATACATTTCCGTGGGTACAACGTCTCATCGGTGTAGCTTCCCGTGGGCACAGTGTCTCACTGGTATAGCTTCCTATGGGTACAGTGCCTCACTGGTATAGTTTGGCGTGGGTTCAGAGTCTTACTAGTTTACCTTCCCACGGGTGCAGTGTCTTACTGATATAGCTTCCCGTGGGTACAGAGTCTCACTGGTATAGCTTCCAATGGGTACAGAGTCTCACTGATATAGCTTCCCGTGGGTACAGTGTCTCACTGGTATAGATTCCCGTGGGTACAGTGTCTCACTGGTATAGATTCCCGTGGGCACAGAGTCTCACTGGTATAGCTTCCCATGGGTACAGAGTGTCAATGATATAGATTCCCATCAGTACAGAGTCTCAATGTTATAGCTTCCCATGGGTACAGAGTCTCACTGGCATAGCTTCCCATGGGTACAGAGCCTCACTGGAATTGATTCCCGTGGGCTCAGTGTCTCACTGGTAAAGATTCCCGTGGGCACAGAGCCTCAATGATTTTGCTTCCCGTTGGACCTCCGTCTCACTAGTATAAATTCCCACGGATACAGAGTCTCACTGGTATAGAATACTGTGGACACAGAGTCTTACTGGTATAGAATACTGTGGACACCGAGTCTTACTGGCATTGCTTCCCATGGGTACAGAGTCTCACTGGTATAGCTTCCTGTGGGTTTAGCCTCTCACTGGTATAGCTTCCCATGGGTACAGATTCTCACTGGTATAGCTTCCCGTGGGTACAGATTCTCAATCGGTAATAGTTACCCACGGGTACAGGGTCACACTGCTTTAGCTTCCCATGGGTACAGAGTCGCATTGCTTCAGATTCCCGTGAGTACTGAATATCACTGGTTTAGCTTCCCATGGGTACAGACTCTCACTGGTATAAATTCCCCAGTGTACAGAGTGTCACTGGAATCGATTCCCGTGGGCTCAATGTCTCACTGGTAAAGATTCCCTTGGGCACAGAGCCTCAATGGTATAGTTTCCCATGGGACTTAGTCTCACCGGTATCAGCTCCCGTGTGTACAGAGTCTCACTGTCATAGCTTCCCTGGGTACAGAATCTCACTGATATAGCTTCCCGTTGGCACAGAGCCTCACTGTTATAGCTTCCCGTGAATACAGAGTCTCACTGGTAAAGCTTCCCGTGGGCACAGAGTCTCACTGGCATAGCTTCCCATGGGCACAGAGTCTCACTGGTTTTGCTTCTGTTGCCTACAGAGTCTCACTGATGCAGCTTCTTGTAGGTACAGAGGCTCACTGGAATTGTTTCCCATGGGCTCAGTGTCTCACTGGTTTTGCTTCCGTTGCCTACAGAGCCTCACTGGTGCAGCTTCTTGTAGGTACAGAGGCTCACTGGAATCGATTCCCTTGGGTTCAGTTTCTCACTGGTGAAGATTACCGTGGGCACCAAGCCTCAATGGTATAGCTTGCCATGGGTACAGAGTCTCACTAATTTACCTTCCCACGGGTACAGTGTCTTACTAATATAGCTTCCCAAGGGTACAGTGTCTCACTGGCATAGATTCCGGTGAGTACAGACTCTCACTGATATAGCTTCCCTTGTGTACAGAGTCTCAGTGTTGTTGCTTCCTATGGGTACAGATTCTCACTGGCATAGCTCCCGTGGGTACAGAGTCTCACTGGAATAGCTTCCCCTGGGCACAGAGTCTCACTGGCATAGCTTCCCTTGGACACAGATTCTCACTGGCATAGGTTCCTGTGGGCATAGAGGCTCACCAGTATATCTTCCCATGGGCACAGAGTCTCATTGGTTTTGCTTGTGTTGCCTACAGAGTCTCACTGGTGCAGCTTCTCATTGGTACAGAGGCTCACTGGAATCGATTCCCGTGGGTTCAGTGTCTCATTGATAAAGCTTCCCATGGGCACAGAGCCTTAATGGTATAGCTTCCCGTGGGACCTGAGTCTCACTGACATAGCTTCCCGTGGGTACAGAATCTCACTGGCATAGCTTCCCGTTGGTACAGAATCTCACTGGTATATCTTCCCATGGGACAGAATCTCACTGGCATAGCTTCCAATGGGTACAGCCTCTCACTGATATAGCTTTTCATGGGTACAGAGTCTCACTGGTATAGCTTCCCATGGGTACAGAATGTCAATGATATAGATTCCTATCAGTCCAGAGTCTCAATATTATAGCTTCTAATGGGTACAGAGTCTTACTAGTATAGCTTCTAGTGGGTACAGTGTCTCACTGGTATAGCTTCCTGTGGTCACAGACTGTCACTGGCATAGCTTCCTGTGGGTACAGAGTCTCACTGGCATAGTTTCCCATGGGCACAGAGTCTCACTAGTTTTGCTTCCTTTGCCTACAGAGTCTCACTGGAATTGATTCCCGTGGGCTCAGAGTCTCACAGGTAAAGATTCCCGTGGGCACAGAGCCTTAATGGTACAGCTTCCCATTGGACCTCAGTCTCACTGGTATAAGTTCCCGTGGATACAGAGTCTCACTGGCATAGATTCCTGTGGACAGAGAGTCTTACTGGCATTGCTTCTCACGGGTACAGAGTCTCATTGGTATAGCTTCCCATTGGCACAGAGCCTCGCTGGTATATCTTCCTATGGGCTCAGTGTCTCACTGGAATAGCTTCCTGTGCGTACATTCATTGGTTTCACTTCCCATGGGTATAGAGTCTCAATGGTGTAGCTTGCCGTGGGTACAGAGTCTCACTAGTTTACCTTCCCACGGGTACAGTGTCTTATTAATATAGCTTACTGTGGGCACAGTTTCTCACTGGCATAGATTCTGGTGAGTACAGAGTCTCACTGATATAGCTTCCCTTGTGTACAGCGTCTCAGTGTTGTTGCTTCCTGTGGGTACAGATTCTCACTGGCATAGCTTCCCATGGCTAGAGTCTCACTGGAATAGCTTCACCTGGGCACAGAGTCTCACTGGAATAGCTTCCCCTGGGCACTGAGTCTTACTGGTATAGCTTCCCGTGGGTACAGAGTCTCACTGGCATAGCTTCCCATGGGCACAGAGTCTCACTGGTTTTGCTTCCATTGCCTACAGAGTCTCACTGGTGCTGCTTTTCGTTGGTACAGAGGCTCAATGGAATCGATTCCCGTGGGCTCAGTGTCTCACTGGTAAAGCTTCCTGTGGGCACAGAGTCTTACTGGCATAGCTTCCCATGGGCACAGAGTCTCACTAGTTTTGCTTGCGTTGCCTACAGAGTCTCACTGGTGCAGCTTCTCGTTGGTACAGAGGCTCACTGGAATCGATTCCCGTGGGCTCAGTGTCTCACTGATAAAGATTCCCGTGGGCACCAAGCCTCAATGGTATAGCTTCCCGTTGGACCTCAGTCTCACTGGTATAATTTCCTGTGGATACAGAGTCTCACTGGCGTAGATTCTTGTGGGCACAGAGTCTTACTGGCATAGCTTCCCGTGGGTAGAGTCTCACTGGTATAGCTTCCCATTGGGACAGATCCTCACTGGTATATCCTCCCATGGGCTCAGTGTCTCACTGGTAAAGCTTCCTTTGGCACAGAGTCTTACTGGCATAGCTTCCCATGGGCAGAGTCTCACTGGTTTTGCTTCTGTTGCCTACAGAGTCTCACTGGTGCAGCTTCTCGTAGGTACAGAGGCTCACTGGAATCGATTCCCGTGGGCTCATTGTCTCACTGGTAAAGATTCCCGTGAGCACCAAGCCTCAATGGTGTAGCTTGCCATGGGTACAGAGTCTCACTAGTTTACCTTCCCACGGGTACAGTGTCTTACTGATATAGCTTCCCGTGGGTACAGTGTCTCACTGGCATAGATTCCGGCGAGTACAGAGTCTCACTGATATAGCTTCCCTTGTGTACAGAGTCTCAGTGTTGTTGCTTCCTGTGGGTACAGATTCTCACTGGCATAGCTTCCCATGGCTAAGAGTCTCACTGGAATAGCTTTCGCTGGGCACAGAGTCTCACTAGCATAGCTTCCCTTGGCACAGATTCTCACTGGCATAGTTTCCCATGGGTACAGAGTCTCACTGGAATAGCTTCCGCTGGGCACAGAGTCTCACTGGTATAGCTTCCCTTGGGTACAGAGTCTCACTGTCATAGCTTCCCATGGGCACAGAGTCTCACTGGCATAATTTCCTGTGGATACAGTCGCACTGGCATAGATTCCTGTGGGCAGAGAGTCTCACGGGTATATCTTCCCATGGGCTCAGTGTCTCACTGGTATAGCTTCCCGTAGGTACAGCCTCTCACTGGTTTTGCTTCCCATAGGTACAGGGTCTCACTGGTACAGCTTCTCCTAGGTACAGAGCCTCACTGGAATCGATTCCCGTGGGCTCAGTGTCTCACTGGTAAAGCTTCCCATGGGCACAGAGCCTAAATGGTATAGCTTCCCGTGGGACCTGAGTCTCACTGACATAGCTTCCCGTGGGTACAGAATCTCACTGGCATAGCTTCCCGTTGGTACAGAATCTCACTGGTATAGCTTCCCATGGGTACAGAATCTCACTGGTATAGCTTCCCATGGGTACAGAATGTCAATGATATAGATTCCAGTCAGTCCAGAGTCTCAATATTATAGCTTCCAATGGGTACAGAGTCTTACTAGTATAGCTTCTAGTGAGTACAGTGTCTCACTGGTATAGCTTTCTGTTGGCACAGACTCTCACTGGCATAGTTTCCCATGGGTACAGAGTCTCACTGGCATAGCTTCCCATGGGCACAGAGTCTCACTGGTTTTGCTTCCATTGCCTACAGAGTCTCACTGGTGCTGCTTTTCGTTGGTACAGAGGCTCAATGGAATCGATTCCCGTGGGCTCAGTGTCTCACTGGTAAAGCTTCCTGTGGGCACAGAGTCTTACTGGCATAGCTTCCCATGGGTACAGAGTCTCACTGGAATAGCTTCCGCTGGGCACAGAGTCTCACTGGTATAGCTTCCCTTGGGTACAGAGTCTCACTGTCATAGCTTCCCATGGGCACAGAGTCTCACTGGCATAATTTCCTGTGGATACAGTCGCACTGGCATAGATTCCTGTGGGCAGAGAGTCTCACGGGTATATCTTCCCATGGGCTCAGTGTCTCACTGGTATAGCTTCCCGTAGGTACAGCCTCTCACTGGTTTTGCTTCCCATAGGTACAGGGTCTCACTGGTACAGCTTCTCCTAGGTACAGAGCCTCACTGGAATCGATTCCCGTGGGCTCAGTGTCTCACTGGTAAAGCTTCCCATGGGCACAGAGCCTAAATGGTATAGCTTCCCGTGGGACCTGAGTCTCACTGACATAGCTTCCCGTGGGTACAGAATCTCACTGGCATAGCTTCCCGTTGGTACAGAATCTCACTGGTATAGCTTCCCATGGGTACAGAATCTCACTGGTATAGCTTCCCATGGGTACAGAATGTCAATGATATAGATTCCAGTCAGTCCAGAGTCTCAATATTATAGCTTCCAATGGGTACAGAGTCTTACTAGTATAGCTTCTAGTGAGTACAGTGTCTCACTGGTATAGCTTTCTGTTGGCACAGACTCTCACTGGCATAGTTTCCCATGGGTACAGAGTCTCACTGGCATAGCTTCCCATGGGCACAGAGTCTCACTGGTTTTGCTTCCATTGCCTACAGAGTCTCACTGGTGCTGCTTTTCGTTGGTACAGAGGCTCAATGGAATCGATTCCCGTGGGCTCAGTGTCTCACTGGTAAAGCTTCCTGTGGGCACAGAGTCTTACTGGCATAGCTTCCCATGGGCACAGAGTCTCACTAGTTTTGCTTGCGTTGCCTACAGAGTCTCACTGGTGCAGCTTCTCGTTGGTACAGAGGCTCACTGGAATCGATTCCCGTGGGCTCAGTGTCTCACTGATAAAGATTCCCGTGGGCACCAAGCCTCAATGGTATAGCTTCCCGTTGGACCTCAGTCTCACTGGTATAATTTCCTGTGGATACAGAGTCTCACTGGCGTAGATTCTTGTGGGCACAGAGTCTTACTGGCATAGCTTCCCGTGGGTAGAGTCTCACTGGTATAGCTTCCCATTGGGACAGATCCTCACTGGTATATCCTCCCATGGGCTCAGTGTCTCACTGGTAAAGCTTCCTTTGGCACAGAGTCTTACTGGCATAGCTTCCCATGGGCAGAGTCTCACTGGTTTTGCTTCTGTTGCCTACAGAGCCTCACTGGTGCAGCTTCTTGTAGGTACAGAGGCTCACTGGAATCGATTCCCGTGGGCTCATTGTCTCACTGGTAAAGATTCCCGTGAGCACCAAGCCTCAATGGTGTAGCTTGCCATGGGTACAGAGTCTCACTAGTTTACCTTCCCACGGGTACAGTGTCTTACTGATATAGCTTCCCGTGGGTACAGTGTCTCACTGGCATAGATTCCGGCGAGTACAGAGTCTCACTGATATAGCTTCCCTTGTGTACAGAGTCTCAGTGTTGTTGCTTCCTGTGGGTACAGATTCTCACTGGCATAGCTTCCCATGGCTAAGAGTCTCACTGGAATAGCTTCCGCTGGGCACATAGTCTCACTGGCATAGCTTCCCATGGGTACAGAATCTCACTGGTATAGCTTCCCATGGGTACAGAATGTCAATGATATAGATTCCAGTCAGTCCAGAGTCTCAATATTATAGCTTCCAATGGGTACAGAGTCTTACTAGTATAGCTTCTAGTGAGTACAGTGTCTCACTGGTATAGCTTTCTGTTGGCACAGACTCTCACTGGCATAGTTTCCCATGGGTACAGAGTCTCACTGGCATAGCTTCCCATGGGCACAGAGTCTCACTGGTTTTGCTTCCATTGCCTACAGAGTCTCACTGGTGCTGCTTTTCGTTGGTACAGAGGCTCAATGGAATCGATTCCCGTGGGCTCAGTGTCTCACTGGTAAAGCTTCCTGTGGGCACAGAGTCTTACTGGCATAGCTTCCCATGGGTACAGAGTCTCACTGGAATAGCTTCCGCTGGGCACAGAGTCTCACTGGTATAGCTTCCCTTGGGTACAGAGTCTCACTGTCATAGCTTCCCATGGGCACAGAGTCTCACTGGCATAATTTCCTGTGGATACAGTCGCACTGGCATAGATTCCTGTGGGCAGAGAGTCTCACGGGTATATCTTCCCATGGGCTCAGTGTCTCACTGGTATAGCTTCCCGTAGGTACAGCCTCTCACTGGTTTTGCTTCCCATAGGTACAGGGTCTCACTGGTACAGCTTCTCCTAGGTACAGAGCCTCACTGGAATCGATTCCCGTGGGCTCAGTGTCTCACTGGTAAAGCTTCCCATGGGCACAGAGCCTAAATGGTATAGCTTCCCGTGGGACCTGAGTCTCACTGACATAGCTTCCCGTGGGTACAGAATCTCACTGGCATAGCTTCCCGTTGGTACAGAATCTCACTGGTATAGCTTCCCATGGGTACAGAATCTCACTGGTATAGCTTCCCATGGGTACAGAATGTCAATGATATAGATTCCAGTCAGTCCAGAGTCTCAATATTATAGCTTCCAATGGGTACAGAGTCTTACTAGTATAGCTTCTAGTGAGTACAGTGTCTCACTGGTATAGCTTTCTGTTGGCACAGACTCTCACTGGCATAGTTTCCCATGGGTACAGAGTCTCACTGGCATAGCTTCCCATGGGCACAGAGTCTCACTGGTTTTGCTTCCATTGCCTACAGAGTCTCACTGGTGCTGCTTTTCGTTGGTACAGAGGCTCAATGGAATCGATTCCCGTGGGCTCAGTGTCTCACTGGTAAAGCTTCCTGTGGGCACAGAGTCTTACTGGCATAGCTTCCCATGGGCACAGAGTCTCACTAGTTTTGCTTGCGTTGCCTACAGAGTCTCACTGGTGCAGCTTCTCGTTGGTACAGAGGCTCACTGGAATCGATTCCCGTGGGCTCAGTGTCTCACTGATAAAGATTCCCGTGGGCACCAAGCCTCAATGGTATAGCTTCCCGTTGGACCTCAGTCTCACTGGTATAATTTCCTGTGGATACAGAGTCTCACTGGCGTAGATTCTTGTGGGCACAGAGTCTTACTGGCATAGCTTCCCGTGGGTAGAGTCTCACTGGTATAGCTTCCCATTGGGACAGATCCTCACTGGTATATCCTCCCATGGGCTCAGTGTCTCACTGGTAAAGCTTCCTTTGGCACAGAGTCTTACTGGCATAGCTTCCCATGGGCAGAGTCTCACTGGTTTTGCTTCTGTTGCCTACAGAGCCTCACTGGTGCAGCTTCTTGTAGGTACAGAGGCTCACTGGAATCGATTCCCGTGGGCTCATTGTCTCACTGGTAAAGATTCCCGTGAGCACCAAGCCTCAATGGTGTAGCTTGCCATGGGTACAGAGTCTCACTAGTTTACCTTCCCACGGGTACAGTGTCTTACTGATATAGCTTCCCGTGGGTACAGTGTCTCACTGGCATAGATTCCGGCGAGTACAGAGTCTCACTGATATAGCTTCCCTTGTGTACAGAGTCTCAGTGTTGTTGCTTCCTGTGGGTACAGATTCTCACTGGCATAGCTTCCCATGGCTAAGAGTCTCACTGGAATAGCTTCCGCTGGGCACATAGTCTCACTGGCATAGCTTCCCATGGGTACAGAGTCTCACTGGAATAGCTTCCGCTGGGCACAGAGTCTCACTGGTATAGCTTCCCTTGGGTACAGAGTCTCACTGTCATAGCTTCCCATGGGCACAGAGTCTCACTGGCATAATTTCCTGTGGATACAGTCGCACTGGCATAGATTCCTGTGGGCAGAGAGTCTCACGGGTATATCTTCCCATGGGCTCAGTGTCTCACTGGTATAGCTTCCCGTAGGTACAGCCTCTCACAGGTTTTGCTTCCCATAGGTACAGGGTCTCACTGGTACAGCTTCTCCTAGGTACAGAGCCTCACTGGAATCGATTCCCGTGGGCTCAGTGTCTCACTGGTAAAGCTTCCCATGGGCACAGAGCCTAAGTGGTATAGCTTCCCGTGGGACCTGAGTCTCACTGACATAGCTTCCCGTGGGTACAGAATCTCACTGGCATAGCTTCCCGTTGGTACAGAATCTCACTGGTATAGCTTCCCATGGGTACAGAATCTCACTGGTATAGCTTCCCATGGGTACAGAATGTCAATGATATAGATTCCAGTCAGTCCAGAGTCTCAATATTATAGCTTCCAATGGGTACAGAGTCTTACTAGTATAGCTTCTAGTGAGTACAGTGTCTCACTGGTATAGCTTTCTGTTGGCACAGACTCTCACTGGCATAGTTTCCCATGGGTACAGAGTCTCACTGGCATAGCTTCCCATGGGCACAGAGTCTCACTAGTTTTGCTTCCTTTGCCTACAGAGTCTCACTGGTGCAGTTTCTCGTAGGTACAGATCCTCACTGGAATTGATTCCCGTGGGCTCAGAGTCTCACAGGTAATGATTCCCGTGGGCACAGAGCCTTAATGGTATAGCTTCCCATTGGACCTCAGTCTCACTGGTATAAGTTCCTGTGGATATAGAGTGTCACTGGCATAGATTCCTGTGGACAGAGAGTCTTACTGGCATTGCTTCCCATGGGTACAGAGTCTCATTGGTATAGCTTCCCATTGGCACAGAGCCTCGCTGGTATATCTTCCTATGGGCTCAATGTCTCACTGGAATAGCTTCCTGTGCGTACATTCTCTCATTGGTTTCACTTCCCATGGGTATAGAGTCTCAATGGTGTAGCTTGCCGTGGGTACAGAGTCTCACTCGTTTACCTTCCCACGGGTACAGTGTCTTACTAATATAGCTTCCCGTGGGCACAATTTCTCACTGGCATAGTTTCTGGTGAGTACAGAGTCTCACTGATATAGCTTCCCTTGTGTACAGAGTCTCAGTGTTGTTGCTTCCTGTGGGTACAGATTCTCACTGGCATAGCTTCCCATGGGTACAGAGTCTCACTGGAATAGCTTCGCCTGGGCACAGAGTCTTACTGGTATAGCTTCCCGTGAGTACAGAGTCTCACTGGTATAGCTTCCCATGGGCACAGAGTCTCACTGGTTTTGCTTCCGTTGCCTACAGAGTCTCATTGGTGCAGCTTCTCGTTGGTACAGAGGCTCAATGGAATCGATTCCCGTGGGCTCAGTGTCTCACTGATAAAGATTCCCGTGGGCACCAAGCCTCAATGGTATAGCTTCCCGTTGGACCTCAGTCTCACTGGTATAATTTCCTGTGGATACAGAGTCTCACTGGCGTAGATTCCTGTGGGCACAGAGTCTTACTGGCATAGATTCATGTGGGTACAGAGGCTCGCTGGTATAGCTTCCCATTGGGACAGATCCTCACTGGTATATCCTCCCATGGGCTCAGTGTCTCATTGGTAAAGCTTCCTTTGGCACAGAGTCTTACTGGCATAGCTTCCCGTGGGTACAGTTTCTCACTGGTATACCTTCCCATGGACTCAGTGTCTCACTGGTATAGCTTCCCGTAGGTACAGCCTCTCAATGGTTTTGCTTCCCATGAGTACAGAGTCTCACTGGTACAGCTTCTCCTAGGTACAGAGCCGCACTGGAATCAATTCCCGTAGGCTCAGTGTCTCGCTGGTAAAGCTTCCCACGCACAAAGAGCCTCAATAGTCTAGTTTCTCGTGGGACCTGAGTCTCACTGGTATAAGTTCCAGTGGGTACAGTCTCTCACTGATATAGCTTCCCGTGGGTACAAAGTCTCACTGGCATAGCTTCCCGTGGGTACAGTGTCTCACTGGTATAGTTTCCAATGGGCAAAGAGTGTCACTGATATCGCTTCCCGTGGGTACAGTGTCTCACTGGTATAGATTCCCGTGGGCACAGAGTCTCACTGATATAGTTTCCCCTGGGTACAGAGTCTCACTGGCATAGCTTCCCATGGGTACAGAATCTCACTGGTATATCTTCCCGTGGGTTCAGAGCCTCACTGGTATAGATTCCCATGGGCACAGTATCTCACTGATATAGCTTTTCATGGGTACAGAGTCTCACTGGTGTTGCTTCCCATGGGTACAGAGTCTCACTGGTGTTGCTTCCCATGGGTACAGAGTCTCACTGGTATAGCTTCCTGTGGCTACAGTGTCTTACTGGTATAGCTTCCTGTGGTCACAGACTGTCACTGGCATAGCTTCCTGTGGGTACAGAGTCTCACTGGCATAGTTTCCCATGGGCACAGAGTCTCACTGGTTTTGCTTCCTTTGCCTACAGAGTCTCACTGGTACAGCTTCTCGTAGGTACAGATCCTCACTGGAATTGATTCCCGTGGGCTCAGAGTCTCACTGATAAAGATTCCCATGGGCACAGAGCCTTAATGGTATAGCTTCCCATTGGACCTCAGTCTCACTGGTATAAGTTCCCGTGGATACAGAGTCTCACTGGCATAGATTCCTGTGGATACAGAGTCTTACTGGCATTGCTTCCCATGGGTACAGAGTCTCACTGGTATATCTTTCCGTGGGTACAGAATCTCACTGGCATAGCTTCCCATGGGCACTCAGTCTTACTGATATAGCTTCCCGTGGGCACAGAGCCTCACTGATATAGCTTCCCGTGGGCACAGAGCCTCACTGATATAGTTTCCCGTGGGTACAGAGCCTCACTGATATAGCTTCCCGTGGGCACAGAGCCTCACTGATATAGCTTCCCGTGGGCACAGAGCCTCACTGATATAGTTTCCCGTGGGTACAGTGTCTCACTGGTATAACTTCCAGTGGGCACAGAGTCTCACTGATACAGCTTCCCATGGGTACAGAGTCTCACTGGTATAGCTTCCCATGGGTACAGTCTCACAGGTATAGATTCCCGTGGGACCTGAGTCTCACTGGTATAAGTTCCAGTGGGTACAGTGTCTCACTGGTATAGATTCCCGTGGGTACAGAGTGTCTCTGATATGAAATCCTGTGGGTACAGAGTCTCACTCATCTCGATTCCTCTGGTATGGATTCTCTCTGGTATCAAATCGAGTGGGTACAGACTCTCACTTGTATCGCTTCCCATGGGTACAGTGTCTCACTGGTATCGATTTCCATGGGTACATTGTTTGACTGGTAAAGTTTCCTATGGGTACAAAGTCTCAGTGGTATAGCTTCCCCTGGGTACAGTGTTTTTTTGGTACGGTTCTCTATGGTACAGATTAGTCGCACAAGTGGTGCTTGTGTCCTGGAGTGTGCTTTTCATTCCTGATATTCACTTCAATGAAACCAGGGCCATGCGGCTGGAATAATGACCAACATTTGCCATGTGCGCTGAATCCTGGGATCTCGCACACGACACCTGGCGTGTTTTCCCAGCTAGAAAGAAAGTTCTCTATTACTCCAGCTCCTTTCAAGATCTCAGCTTGTCCCCAAAGTGCTTCACTGCCAATGAAGCAGCTTTGAAGTGCAGTATTGGAAACGCAGCTGCCATTTGTGCGCTGCCAGCTCACCCAAAAGCAGTGAGACATTGACCAGTTTAGTAATTGTGCAGAACTTCTTCCAATTGTGGCCATGGGATCTTTCACATCCACCTGAGTGGGCAGACAGAGGTCGCAGGTTTAACACCGCTTCCCAAAAACACTCTCTCATCACTCCATTGGGAAGATTATGTATATAATTAGACCCACTTACTCAAAGGTGTGAGGGCGACACACAAAGCCACTGCCAACACCTTTCTTTCAGAAGGTGGATTCATAAACTCTGTGCTTTCAATTTCAGCTGTGTCTCAGTGGCTAACACTTGTAGATAAGTAGAGAAAGACATATAACGAGACGGACAGACAGATAGATAGATGGACAAATCGGTAGATAGACAAGACAGGTAGAGAGACAGGTAGATAGATGGACAGATATCGAAACAGATGCGGATAGATAAATGAACAGAGAGAGAGATAGATAGATGTACAGATAGAGATAGATAGAACGACAGACAGACAGATGCAGATAGATAGACAGATGCTGATAGATAGACAGACAGACGGACATAGATGGACAGATGCAGATAGATAGAGCGACAGACAGATAGACTGATGGCCAGATACAGCGAGACAGATAGAAAGGTGGAGAGATATACAGACAGATAGACAGACAGATGCCAGATGCAGATAAAGTGGTAGACAGACAGGCAGATAAATAGATCGATGGATAGAGAAAGAGATAGATAGACAGATAGATAAATAGACAGACAGGGAAAGATAGACAGACAGATACAGATAGATAAAATGGTAGACAGACAGGCAGATAGATAGACAGACAGGTAATTAGACAGAGGGACAGACAGATACAGATAGATAGATAGATGGACAGAGAAAGAGATAGATAGACAGATAGATAGAAAATTAGACAGACAGACAGAGAAAGATAAATAGATGGACAGATAGGTGGATAGGCAGATAGAGACAGACAGATGCAGATAGATAGATAGACGGACAGAGAGGCAGATGAATAGACAGACAGACAGAAAAAAGTATACAGACAGAAGCAGATAGATGGATAGATAGACAGACAGGCATCCTGATAGATAGATAGACGGATGGATAGACAGACAGGTAGATAGATAATATATGGACAGAAGGAGGGCAAGAGATGGATAGATGGTAATAACATATGGATCGGGAGAGAGATAGGTCTGTTGCATAAACAGATTTTGAGGGTCACTGACTCGCGCAGCAGAAAATCTTAACACCATGGCTTCTGCCCAACAGGTTGGTATCAACCAGCGGCCCCCGACGGTGGTGCCAGGGGGTGACCTGTCCAGGGTGCCCCGCGCCATCTGCGTGCTGAGCAACACCACCGCCATCGCTGGGGCTTGGACCCGCCTGAGCGTCAAATTCGATAAGATGTACGCCAAGCGGGCCTTCGTCCACTGGTACGTGGGGGAGGGGCTGGAGGAAGGGGAGTTCCAGGACGCACGAGAGGACATGGCCTCCCTCGAGAAGGATTACGAGGAAGTGGGAATCGATTCTCGGTGTCTCGACGTCATGGCAGAGAAGGGCGAGTGAGAAAAGACCGATAGCTCGACTAAAAATATTTAACATCTGCAGTTGACCCCCATGCTACTAATGTGAAAGAAATACTTAATGAACCATATATAATATTGAGGTGCCTTCAGTTTGAATAACCAACAGAGACCCTGCTGGACGGCCTGTTTACCTGGGAAGTCGCAGTTACTTAGAACTGGGATCCAGTGATACGAGGAACTCGATCCCAGCAGGAATGCCAGCCCCCTCCACCTCCCCCCTACCCCCGGCTTTCCTCCTGCGCCTCTCACCACCTCAGCACATCCAAAAGTGCCATGTCGCCGCCTGGAGTGTTTTATCTGGGAAACGTTGTGAACGTAGGAAAGGGCGGCAGCCAGTTTCTCCACAGTAAGACCCCACAAATGGCAACATGATAAGATTGAGCAACTTTTGTCCATTTTGATTCACCAATGTCGGTTGTGGGGGTGAATATTTGGCCGCAAGGCACCAACCCTGCCTCCACACTGCCCGCCCACCCACCACTGTTCTTCTCGTAGCAGCCGTGAGATCTTTTGACGCCCATCTGATTGCTCAGAAGTGGGGTAGGGAGAGGGGGCTAAGGTTAATGTCTCATCTGAAGGACAACCCCTCTGACTGCACCCCCCTGCCCGCACCTGCACCGCCATACCCCAGCCTGGCACTGGGGCCTGGAGTGGGACTTGAACCCACAGCCCTTTCTGACAGAGAAGTGAGGGCTGCTGCATGCTGATCCACGACCGACATGGACAAAACCCTGCCCCCCGCAGACGCTGATGAGCAGCAGCAATACGGCCAGACAACATGACAAGCCCGCGGAGAGGTCATCACGATGTTGGGACCCCATGCTTTCCGGCAGGAAGTGTTCTGAAGTTGCTCAATTCTCCTCGTTGCCTTGACCGCAGTTAAAGCAGCATCTGATAAAAACATCACACGGCGTTACACACTGAGGCCGTTCAAAGGAAGAGTGGGGGGGCCGAAGATCCTCCCAGTGCCTCGGTCAATATTAGTCCCTCAGTAAACATCATTATCTGGCCATTCTCGCGGTTTATGGGAACTTGCTGTGAACAAATTGACTGCCATGCTCCCCTACATTACTAGAATGACGATACTTCAAGAAGGAGCTGTAAAGTGCTTTGGGATGCCCAGAGGTTCTGAAAGGCGCTATATAAATGCAAGTCTTTTTTTTTACTTTTGTTTGAATAGCCACATTTGTACCCATGTTGTACTTGTGTCTTTGTTGGTAAACCGTTTGCCGAAAAACAGAGTGTGTGAGCATTTTTTTTTTAAATCATCGAGTCTACTTTACTTCCTTTGGTTACCTGCTATAACAGGGCGTAATACCGGCAAAGAACCTAGACTTCAGCAGCAAAATCTGAAAAGAAGAGATATCAGTCTTACTGAAAGATCAACCAAGCTTTTCAATCCAAGTTAATTCAGCTCAAAATTCAAAGATAAATCAACTTGTTTGGTTTTAATAATAGACAAACTTGAAGCAAGTTTTTTGTTAATTCTTTCATGAGATGTAGGCATCGCTGGCTGGGCCAGCATTTGTTGTCCATCCCTAATTGCCCCTTGAGAAGGTGGTGGTGGTGAGCCGCCTTCTTGAACCGCTGCAGCCCCTGTGGCACAGGTACACCCATAGCGCTGTTAGGGAGGGAGTTCCAGGATTTTGACCCAGCGACAGTGAAGGTACCAGACCCCATATCCGGGAAGCTAGGGACCGGACGTGTACAGGACACGGAGATTTTCCGGATTTTGGGTCCTGTGGTGTAGATGCTGGTAGCCTGAAATAAAGCAGCCTTTCCTACATTTTTCTGTTTTTATTTCTTATTAATATACAGGTTTTCTCATATAAAAGCAAAATACTGCAGATGCTGGAAATCTGAAACAAAAACTGAAAATGCTGGAAAAATTCAGCAGGTCTAACAGCATCTGTGGAGAGAGAAAAAAACAGTGTTAACGCTTCATGTCAGCATGAGACTTCTTCAGAGCCAACAGGTTTTCTCATAATCATCAGTGCTGCTGAAGGTTATACCCGAAACGTCATGACTTGTTTTACTCCCTGAATGGATGCTGATTGATCTGTGTACTTCAAAAAAGGTCACTGTAGTCTCCAGCACAGGACCCAGTGTTCGGCTCCTTCCGAATTTTGGTGCGCCGGATAAGGGGTCCGGTACCTCTATAGTTCCAGGTCAGGATGGTGTGTGGTTCGGAGGGGAACTTGCTGGTGGTGGCATTCCCATGCATATGCCACCCTTGTCCTCCAGGTGGCAGAGGTTGCAGATTTGGGTGGCATTGTCGAAGGAGCCTTGGCGAGTTGCTGCAGTGCATCTTGTAGATGGTACACACACTGCTGCCCCTGTGCCTTGGGTGGTGGAGGGAGTGGATGTTGAAGGTGGTGCATAGGGTACCAATCAAGCAGGGCTGCTTTGCCCTGGATGCTGTTAAGCTTCTTGAGCGTTGTTGGAGCTGCACTCATCCAGGCAAGTGGAGAGTATGCCATCACACGTCTGACACATGAGTTGTAGATGGAGGACAGGCTTTGGAGGGTCAGGAGGTGAGTTACTCGCCACTGAATTCCCAGCCTCTGACCTGCCCTTGTAGCCACAGTATTTATATGGATGGTCCAGTTTAGTTTCTGATCAATGGTAACCCCCCCCACAGGATGTTGATACGTGGGCAATATGGCGATGGTAATGCCATTGAATGTCAAGGGGAGATGGTTTGCTTCTCTCTTGTTGGAGATGGGCATTGCCTGGCACTTGTGGCGTGAATGTTAGTTGCCACATATCAGCCCAAACCTGAATCTTGTTCCATATGGACACAGACTGCTTCAGTGTCTGAGAAGTTGTGAATGGTGCTGTTCGTTGTGCAATCACCAGCGAACATCCCCACATCTGACTTTTACGATGGAGGGAAGGTCATTGATGAAGCAGCTGAAGATGGTTGGGCCTGGGACACTACCCTGAGGAACTCACCTGTCTATATACTTACCAGTAGGATATCTACAGGGCCTGGTTGCTACAATCTAATCCAGACAATTTCCCAGCAATGAATACCAATCAATTCATGAAAGTGAGCCTATTTATACTCAGAGAGACCTTGGGCAGAATTTTATGTTGGCGGGGTTTTGTGATCCCACCGAAGTCAATGGACTTTTGAACAGTTCGCTGCATTTTATGGCCCCTCCCCCGCCATGATGGGGCTGTAAAATTCCACCCCACGTCTCATGATTTGCTCTGAACCTGTTAATTCGAAGATTTACAGTAAAAAGAAAGACATGTTGTTAAAGTGTTTCATCTCAACCAGCTCAGGCTTGCAAAACCCAAAACAAAATGCCGACTGTTAGACGTGATTCCGCGATTGGGCAGCACTTGCTGAACAATCCTGAGTGTGCTAATAGCTACACTACCAACCAATATCAAAGCAATAAGTCGAGCTTGCAACATGGCTCATGGATGCTTACTAGAGGGAACACACATTCATACACAAGGACCCGTCCACTGCAGACAAAAGGAATATGTTAAAACCTCGCGCCAATTTTGAATTGCCCGGGAGCTACAGGTTTCCTTTGCTTTCTCCATGGCGATGCCTTAGCCAATCAGGCTTGCTAACCAATCAGCACCCCGTTTCTCCTGCCACATAAATCGTTGTGGTCGTCTGAAATATGACGTTCTTGTGTTTGTCCTGTCGAGTTCAAGACCTAAAGCTTCAGCAGCATGTCTCTCTTTTCAACAATGTGCTGCCCAAGGACAATTCCAAGATAATTGTTGCATGATCTTTACCTGTCACACAGTTAGGTCACTAGATGGCAATGTTGCACCTCATTTAACCCTGCCACCTTATCGCTCGAGTGTACGCTTTGTTTTCAGAGATGACGAGATAATTTTTGCATAATCATAAACATCAGAGTTTAACAGCTGGAACCCAGACATGTTGACTCCAAGCTCTTTCATGCCTCTTAAGTTGATTTAACCTGACACTTCCTGCCGACACAGCATTCTGCTCCTTACAGAGCCTTCCCCTGCCATATCCGAACAGACTTAAGCTAATCAATGTGTTAACCCTTCTCACAATACATTCTCTGACTGGCCATCCAACAGAGAGCAGAAGGCAGGACGCGGAGCACAGGCTGGGAAGGTCTAGTCAACAACCTCACTCAACAACACAATGCATTTCTGCAGCAGCAGGAGCTCAGACCAGGCAACATTTTGACAGGAGCCACATAGCGAGGTATTAGGACCAGTGGCCAAAGGCATGTTCAAAGAGGCCAGTTTGCAGGAAAATACAGATCAGGAGGAAGTCTGGAGCTTTGGACCACCAGGCAGCTGAAGGCACGGCGCCAACGGTGGAGCGATGGGAATCAGGGGCTGCTCAAGAGGCCGCAATTGGAGGAGTGCAGAGATCTTGGAGGATGGTAGGGGATGGAGGAAGTTACAGAGATAGGGAGGGCTGTAGGGGCTGGAGGAGGTTACAGAGATAGGGAGGGTTGTAGGGGCAGGAGGAGGTTACAAAGATAGGGAGGTGTGTAGGGGCTGGAGGAGGTTACAGAGATAGGGAGGGTTGTAGGGGCTGGAGGAGGTTACAGAGACAGGGAGGATTGTAGGGACTGGAGGAGGTGACAGAGATAGGGATGGTTGTAGGAGGTTACAGGGATAGGGAGCGTTGTAAGGGCTGGAGGAGGTTACAGAGATAGGGAGGGTTGTAGGGGCTGGAGGAGGTTACAGAGATAGGGAGGGGTGTAGGGGCTGGATGAGGTGACAAAGATAGGGAGGGGTGTAGGGGCTGGAGGAGTTCACAGAGATAGGGAGGGGTGTAGGGGCTGGAGGAGGTTACAGAGATAGGAAGGGTTGTAGGTGCTCGAGGAGGTTACAGAGATGGGGAGGGGTGTACGGGCTGGAGGAGGTTACAGAGATAGGGAGGGGTGTAGGGGCTGGAGGAGGTTACAGAGATAGGGAGGTCTGTAGGGGTTGGAGGAAGTGACAGAGATAGGGAGGGGTGTAGTGGCTGGAGGATGTTACTGAGATAGGGAGGGTTGTAGGGGCTGGAGGAGTTTACAGAGATAGGGAGGGTTGTAGGGGCTGGAGGAGTTTGCAGAGATAGGGAAGGGTGTAGGGGCTGGTGGAGGTTACAGAGATAGGGAAGGGTGCAGGGGCTGGAGGAGGTTAGAGATAGGGAGGGGAGTAGGGGTTGGAGGAGGTTACAGAGCGAGGGAGGATTGTAGGGGCTGGAGGAGTTTACAGAGATAGGGAGGGGTGTAGGGGCTGGAGGAGGTTACAGATATCGGGAGGGCTGTAGGGGCTGGAGGAGGTTACAGAGATAGGGAGGTGTGTCGGGGTTGGAGGAAGTTACAGAGATAGGGAGGGGTGTAGTGGCTGGAGGAGGTTACAGAGATAGGGAGGATTGTAGGGGCTGGAGGAAGTTACAGAGATAGGGAGGGTTGTAGGGGCTGGAGGAGGTTACAGAGATAGGGAGGGGTGTAGGGGATGGAGGAGGTTACAGAGATAGGGAGGGTTGTAGGGGCTGGAGGAGTTTACAGAGATAGGGACGGTTGTCGGGGCTGGAGGTGGTTACAGAGATAGGGAAGGGTGTAGGGGCTGGAGGAGGTTAAAGAGATAGGGAGGGTTGTAGGGGCTGGAGGAGGTTACAGAGATAGTGAAGGTTGTGGGGGCTGGAGGAGGTAACAGAGATAGGGAGGGTTGTAGCGGCTGGAGAATGTTACAGAGATAGGGAGGGGTGTAGGGGCGGGAGGAGGTTTAAGAGATAGGGCGGGTTGTAAGGGCTGGAGGAGGTTACAGAGATAGGGAAGGGTGTAGGGGCTGCAGGAGGTTACAGAGATAGGGAGGGCTGTAGGGTTTGGAGGAAGTTACAGAGATAGGGAGGGATGTAGGGGCTGCAGGAGGTTACAGAGATAGGGAGGGATGTAGGGGCTGGAGGAGGTTACAGAGATAGGGAGGGGTGCAGGGGCTGGAGGACATTACAGAGATATGGAGGATTGAAGGAGCTGGAGGAAGTTACAAAGATAGGGAGGGTTGTAGGGGCTGGAGGAGGTTACAGAGATGGGGAGGGGTGTAGGGGCTGGAGGAAGTTACAGAGATAGGGAGGATTGTAGGGGCTGGAGGAGGTTGCAGAGATAGGTAGCGTTGTAGGGGCTGGAGGAGGTTACAGAGATATGAAGGGGTGTAGGGGCTGGAGGTGGTTTCTGAGATAGGGAGGGGTGTAGGGGTTGGAAGAAGTTACAGAGATAGGGAGGGTTGTAAGGGCTGGAGGGGGTTACCGAGATAGGGAGGGGTGTAGGGGCTGGAGGAGGTTACAGAGATAGGGAGGGGTGTAGGGGCTGCACGAGGTTACAGAGATATGGAGGGGTGTAGGGGCTGGAGGAGGTTACAGAGATAGGGAGGGGTGTAGGGGTTGGAGGAAGTTACAGAGATAGGGAGGGTTGTAAGGGCTGGAGGGGGTTACAGAGATAGGGAGGGGTGTAGGGGCTGGAGGAGGTTACAGAGATAGGGAGGGGTGTAGCGGCTGGACGAGGTTACAGAGATAGGGAGGGGTGTAGGGGCTGGAGGAGGTTACAGAGATAGGGAGGGTTGTAGGTGCTCGAGGAGCTTACAGAGATGGGGAGTGGTGTAGGGGCTGGAGGAGGTTCCAGAGATAGGGAGGGGTGTAGGGGCTGGAGGAGGTTACAGAATAGGGAGGTCTGTAGGGGTTGGAGGAAGTTACAGAGATAGGGAGGGGTGTAGGGGCTGGAGGTTGTTACAGAGATAGGGAGGGTTGTAGGGGCTGCAGGAGTTTACAGACATAGGGAGGGTTGTAGGGGCTGGAGGAGGTTGCAGAGTTAGGGAAGGGTGTAGGGGCTGGAGGAGGTTACAGAGATAGGGAAGGGTGTAGGGGCTGGAGGTGTTTACAGAGATAGGGAGGGGTGTAGGTGTTGGAGGAAGTTACAGAGATAGGGAGGCTTGTAGGTGCTCGAGGAACTTACAGAGATGGGGAGGGGTGTAGGGGCTGGAGAAGGTTACAGAGATAGGGAGGGGTGTAGGGGCTGGAGGAGGTTACAGAGATAGGGAGGTCTGTAGGGGTTGGAGGAAGTTACAGAGATAGGGAGGGGTGTAGGGGCTGGAGGTGGTTTCTGAGATGGGGAGGGGTGTAGGGGTTGGAGGAAGTTACAGAGATAGGGAGGGTTGTAGGGGTTGGAAGAAGTTACAGAGATAGGGAGGGTTGTAAGGGCTGGAGGGGGTTACCGAGATAGGGAGGGGTGTAGGGGCTGGAGGAGGTTACAGAGATAGGGAGGGGTGTAGGGGCTGGAGGACATTACAGAGATATGGAGGATTGAAGGAGCTGGAGGAAGTTACAAAGATAGGGAGGGTTGTAGCGGCTGGAGGAGGTTACAGAGATGGGGAGGGGTGTAGGGGCTGGAGGAAGTTACAGAGATAGGGAGGGTTGTAGGGGCTGGAGGAGGTTGCAGAGATAGGTAGGGTTGTAGGGGCTGGAGGAGGTTACAGAGATATGAAGGGGTGTAGGGGCTGGAGGTGGTTTCTGAGATAGGGAGGGGTGTAGGGGTTGGAAGAAGTTACAGAGATAGCGAGGGTTGTAAGGGCTGGAGGGGGTTACCGAGATAGGGAGGGGTGTAGGGGCTGGAGGAGGTTACAGAGATAGGGAGGGGTGTAGGGGCTGCACGAGGTTACAGAGATATGGAGGGGTGTAGGGGCTGGAGGAGGTTACAGAGATAGGGAGGGGTGTAGGGGTTGGAGGAAGTTACAGAGATAGGGAGGGTTGTAAGGGCTGGAGGGGGTTACAGAGATAGGGAGGGGTGTAGGGGCTGGAGGAGGTTACAGAGATAGGGAGGGGTGTAGGGGCTGGACGAGGTTACAGAGATAGGGAGGGGTGTAGGGGCTGGAGGAGGTTACAGAGATAGGGAGGGTTGTAGGTGCTCGAGGAGCTTACAGAGATGGGGAGTGGTGTAGGGGCTGGAGGAGGTTACAGAGATAGGGAGGGGTGTAGGGGCTGGAGGAGGTTACAGAATAGGGAGGTCTGTAGGGGTTGGAGGAAGTTACAGAGATAGGGAGGGGTGTAGGGGCTGGAAGTTGTTACAGAGATAGGGAGGGTTGTAGGGGCTGCAGGAGTTTACAGACCTAGAGAGGGTTGTAGGGGCTGGAGGAGGTTGCAGAGTTAGGGAAGGGTGTAGGGGCTGGAGGAGGTTACAGAGATAGGGAAGGGTGTAGGGGCTGGAGGTGTTTACAGAGATAGGGAGGGGTGTAGGTGTTGGAGGAAGTTACAGAGATAGGGAGGCTTGTAGGTGCTCGAGGAAGTTACAGAGATGGGGAGGGGTGTAGGGGCTGGAGAAGGTTACAGAGATAGGGAGGGGTGTAGGGGCTGGAGGAGGTTACAGAGATAGGGAGGTCTGTAGGGGTTGGAGGAAGTTACAGAGATAGGGAGGGGTGTAGGGGCTGGAGGTGGTTTCTGAGATGGGGAGGGGTGTAGGGGTTGGAGGAAGTTACAGAGATAGGGAGGGTTGTAAGGGCTGGAGGGGGTTACAGAGATAGGGAGGGCTGTAGGGGCTGGAGCAGGTTACAGAGATAGGGAGGTGTGTAGGGGCTGAAGGAAGTTACAGAGATAGGGAGGATTGTAGCGGCTGGAGGAAGTTGCAGAGATAGGGAGGGTTGTAGGTGCTGGAGGAGGTTACAGAGATAGGGAGGGTTGTAGGGGCTGGAGAAGGTTACAGAGATAGGGAGGTGTGTAGGGGCTGGAGGAGTTTTCAGAGATAGGGAGGGGTGAGGGTTTGGAGGAAGTTACAGAGATAGGGAGGGTTGTAGGGGCTGGAGGGGGTTACAGAGATAGGGAGCGGTGTAGGGGTTGGAGGAGGTTACAGAGATAGGGAGGGTTGTAGGGGCTGGAGGAGGTTACAGAGATAGGGAACTGTGTAGGGGCTGGAGGAGGTTACAGAGATAGGGAGGATTGTAGGGGATGGAGGAGTTTACAGAGATAGGGAGGGGTGTAGGGGCTGGAGGAGGTTACAGATATCGGGAGGGCTGAAGGGGCTGGAGGAGGTTACAGAGATAGGGAGGTTTGTAGGGGTTGAAGGAAGTTTCAGAGATAGGGAGGGGTGTAGGGGCTTGAGGAGGTTACAGAGATGGGGAGGTGTCTGGGGGTTAGAGGAGGTTACAGAGACAGGGAGGTATGTAGGGTTTGGAGAATTTTACAGAGATAGGGAGGTGTGTAGGGGCTGGAAGAGGTTACAGATATAGGGAGGGCTGTAGGGGCTGAAGGAGGTTACAGATATAGGGAGGGCTGTAGGGGCTGGAGAAGGTTACAGAGATAGGGAGATGTGTAGAGGCTGGAGGAAGTTACAGAGATAGGGAGGGTTGTACGGTCTGGAGGAGGTTACAGAGATAGGGAGAGATGTAGGGGTTGGAGGAGGTTACAGAGATAGGGAGAGATGTAGGGGCTGGAGGATGTTACAGTGATAGGGAGGGCTGTAGGCTTTGGAGGAGGTTACAGAGATAGGGAGGGGTGTAGGGACTGGCGTAGGTTACAGAGATAGGGAGGGGTGTAGGGGCTGGAGGAGGTTACAGGGATAGGGAGGGTTGTAGGTGCTGGAGGAGGTTACAGAGATAGGGAGGGGTGTAGGGGCTGGACGAGGTTACAGAGATAGGGAGGGGTGTAGGGGCTGGAGGAGGTTACAGAGATAGCGAGGGGTGTAGTGGCTGGAGGAGGTTACAGAGATAGGGAGGATTGTAGTTGCTCGAGGAAGTTACAGAGATGGGGAGGGGTGTAGGGGCTGGAGAAGGTTACAGAGATAGGGAGGGGTGTAGGGGCTGGAGGGGGTTACAGAGATAGGGAGGTCAGTAGGGGTTGGAGGAAGTTACAGAGATAGGGAGGGATGTAGGGGCTGGAGGAGGTTACAGAGATAGGGAGGGGTGTAGGGGCTGGAGGACATTACAGAGATATGGAGGATTGAAGGAGCTGGAGGAAGTTACAAAGATAGGGAGGGTTGTAGGGGCTGGAGGAGGTTACAGAGATGGGGAGGGGTGTAGGGGCTGGAGGAAGTTAGAGAGATAGGGAGGGTTGTAGGGGCTGGAGGAGGTTGCAGAGATAGGTAGGGTTGTAGGGGCTGGAGGAGGTTACAGAGATATGAAGGGGTGTAGGGGCTGGAGGTGGTTTCTGAGATAGGGAGGGGTGTAGGGGTTGGAAGAAGTTACAGAGATAGGGAGGGTTGTAAGGGCTGGAGAGGGTTACCGAGATAGGGAGGGGTGTAGGGGCTGGAGGAGGTTACAGAGATAGGGAGGGATGTAGGGGCTGCACGAGGTTACAGAGATATGGAGGGGTGTAGCGGCTGGAGGAGGTTACAGAGATAGGGAGGGGTGTAGGGGTTGGAGGAAGTTACAGAGATAGGGAGGGTTGTAAGGGCTGGAGGGGGTTACAGAGATAGGGAGGGGTGTAGGGGCTGGAGGAGGTTACAGAGATAGGGAGGGGTGTAGGGGCTGGAGGAGGTTACAGACATAGGGAGGGTTGTAGGTGCTCGAGGAGCTTACAGAGATGGGGAGTGGTGTAGGGGCTGGAGGAGGTTACAGAGATAGGGAGGGGTGTAGGGGCTGGAGGAGGTTACTGAATCGGGAGGTCTGTAGGGGTTGGAGGAAGTTACAGAGATAGGGAGGGGTGTAGGGGCTGGAGGTTGTTACAGAGATAGGGAGGTTTGTAGGGGTTGAAGGAAGTTTCAGAGATAGGGAGGGGTGTAGGGGCTTGAGGAGGTTACAGAGATCGGGAGGGGTCTGGGGGTTAGAGGAGGTTACAGAGACAGGGAGGTGTGTAGGGTTTGGAGAAGTTTACAGAGATAGGGAGGTGTGTAGGGGCTGGAGGAGGTTACAGATATAGGGAGGGCTGTAGGGGCTGGAGGAGGTTACAGATATAGGGAGGGCTGTAGGGGCTGGAGAAGGTTACAGAGATAGGGAGATGTGTAGAGGCTGCAGGAAGTTACAGAGATAGGGAGGGTTGTACGGTCTGGAAGAGGTTACAGTGATAGGGAGGGGTGTAGGGGCTGGAGGAGGTTACAGATATAGGGAGGGGTGTAGGGGCTGGACGAGGTTACAGAGATAGGGAGGGGTGTAGGGGCTGGAGGAGGTTACAGAGATAGGGAGGATTGTAGTTGCTCGAGGAAGTTACAGAGATGGGGAGGGGTGTAGGGGCTGGAGAAGGTTACAGAGATAGGGAGGGGTGTAGGGGCTGGAGGGGGTTACAGAGATAGGGAGGTCTGTAGGGGTTGGAGGAAGTTACAGAGATAGGGAGGGGTGTAGGGGCTGGAGGAGGTTACAGAGATAGGGAGGGGTGTAGGGGCTGGAGGAGGTTACAGATATAGGGAGGGCTGTAGGGGCTGGAGGAGGTTACTGATATAGGGAGGGCTGTAGGGCCTGGAGTAGGTTACAGAGATAGGGAGATGTGTAGGGGTTGAAGGAAGTTACCGAAATAGGGAAGGTTGTACGGTCTGGAGGATGTGACAGAGATAGGGAGGGAAGTAGGGGTTGGAGGAGGTTCCAGAGATAGGGAGGATTGTAGGGGCTGGAGGAGGTTACAGAGATAGGGAGGGGTGTAGGGGCTGGAGTAGGTTACAGAGATAGGGAGGGGTGTAGGGGCTGGAGGAGGTTACAGAGATAGGGAGGGGTGTAGGGGCTTGAGGCGTTTACAGAGATACGGAGGTGTCTGGGTGTTGGAGGAGGTTACAGAGATAGGGACGGGTGTAGGGACTGGAGGAGGTTACAGAGATAGGGAATGGAGTTGGGGCTGGAGGAGGTTACAGAGTTAAGGAAGGGTCTAGGTGTTGGAGGAAGTTACAGAGACAGGGAGGGTTTGGGGGGCTGGAGGAGGTTACAGAGATAGGGAGGGCTGTAGGGGCTGGAGGAGGTTACAGAGATAGGGAGGGGTGTAGGGGCTGGAGTAGGTTACAGAGATAGGGAGGGGTGCAGGGGTTGGAGGAGGTTACAGAGATAGGGAGGGGTGCAGGGGCTTGAGGAGGTTACAGCGATAGGGAGGGGTGTGTGGGTTGGAGGAGGTTACAGAGATAGGGAGGTGTGTTGGGGTTGGAGGATTTTACAGAGGTAGGGAGGGGTGTAGGGGCTGGAGGAGGTTACAGAGATAGTGAGGGTTGTAGATGCTGGAGGAGGTTAGAGAGATAGGGAGGGGTGTAAGGGCTGGACGAGGTTACAGAGGTAGGGAGGGGTGTAGGGGCTGGAGAAGGTTACAGAGATAGGGAGGGGTGTAGGGGCTCGAGGAGGATACAGAGATAGGGAGGGTTGTAGGTGCTCGAGGAGGTTACAGAGATGGGGAGGGGTTTAGGGGCTGGAGGAGGTTACAGAGATAGGGAGGGGTGTAGGGGCTGGAGGAGGTTACAGAGATAGGGAGGGATGTTGGGGCTGGAGTAGGTTACAGAGATAGGGAGGGGTGTAGGGGCTGGAGGAGGTTACAGAGATAGGGAGGGGTGTAGGGGCTGGAGGATTTTACCGAGATAGGGAGGGGTGTAGGGGCTGGAGGAGGTTACAGAGATAGGGAGGGGTGTAGAGGCTGGAGGAGGTTACAGAGATAGGGAGGGCTGTAGGGCCAGGAGGAGGTTACAGAGATAGGGAGATGTGTAGGGGTTGAAGGAAGTTACAGAAATAGGGAAGGTTGTACGGTCTGGAGGAGGTTACAGAGATAGGGAGGGGTGTAGGGGCTGGAGGAGGTTACAGAGATAGGGAGGGGTGTAGGGGCTGGAGGAGGTTACAGAGATAGGGAGGGGTGTAGGGGCTGGAGGAGGTTACAGAGATAGGGAGGGGTGCAGGGGTTGGAGGAGGTTACAGAGATAGGGAGGGGTGTAGGGGCTTGAGGAGGTTACTGTGATAGGGAGGGTTGTAGGTGCTCGAGGAGGTTACAGAGATGGGGAGGGGTGTAGGGGCTGGAGGAAGTTACAGAGATAGGTAGGTTTGTAGGAGCTGGAGGAGGTTACAGAGATAGGGAGGGGTGTAGGGGCTGGAGGAGGTTACAGAGATAGGGAGGGGTGTAGAGGCTGGAGGAGGTTACAGAGATAGGGAGGGGTGTAGGGGCTGGAGGAGGTTACAGAGATAGGGAGGGTTGTAGGGGCTGGAGGAGGTTACAGAGATAGGGAGGTGTGTCGGGGCTGGTGGAGTTTTCAGAGATAGGGAGGGGTGAGGGGTTGGAGGAAGTTACAGAGATAGGGAGGGTTGTACGGATGGAGGAGGTTACAGAGATAGGGAGGAATGTAGAGGCTGGAGGTTGTTACACAGATAGGGAGGGCTGTAGGGTTTGGCGGAGGTTACAGAGATAGGGAGGGGTGTAGGGACTGGCGGAGGTTACAGAGATAGGGAGGGGTGTAGGGGCTGGAGGAGGTTACAGAGATAGGGAGGGTTGTAGATGCTGGAGGAGGTTACAGAGATAGGGAGGGGTGTAGGGGCTGGAGAAGGTTACAGAGATAGGGAGGGGTGTAGGGGCTGGAGGGGGTTACAGAGATAGGGAGGTCTGTAGGGGTTGGAGGAAGTTACAGAGATAGGGAGGGGTGTAGGGGCTGGAGGAGGTTACAGAGATAGGGAGGGGTGTAGGGGCTGGAGGAGGTTACAGATATAGGGAGGGCTGTAGGGGCTGGAGGAGGTTACTGATATAGGGAGGGCTGTAGGGCCTGGAGTAGGTTACAGAGATAGGGAGATGTGTAGGGGTTGAAGGAAGTTACCGAAATAGGGAAGGTTGTACGGTCTGGAGGATGTGACAGAGATAGGGAGGGAAGTAGGGGTTGGAGGAGGTTCCAGAGATAGGGAGGATTGTAGGGGCTGGAGGAGGTTACAGAGATAGGGAGGGGTGTAGGGGCTGGAGTAGGTTACAGAGATAGGGAGGGGTGTAGGGGCTGGAGGAGGTTACAGAGATAGGGAGGGGTGTAGGGGCTTGAGGCGTTTACAGAGATACGGAGGTATCTGGGTGTTGGAGGAGGTTACAGTGATAGGGAGGTGTGTAGGGTTTGGAGGAGGTTACAGAGATAGGGACGGGTGTAGGGACTGGAGGAGGTTACAGAGATAGGGAATGGAGTTGGGGCTGGAGGAGGTTACAGAGTTAAGGAAGGGTCTAGGTGTTGGAGGAAGTTACAGAGACAGGGAGGGTTTGGGGGGCTGGAGGAGGTTACAGAGATAGGGAGGGCTGTAGGGGCTGGAGGAGGTTACAGAGATAGGGAGGGGTGTAGGGGCTGGAGTAGGTTACAGAGATAGGGAGGGGTGCAGGGGTTGGAGGAGGTTACAGAGATAGGGAGGGGTGCAGGGGCTTGAGGAGGTTACAGCGATAGGGAGGGGTGTGTGGGTTAGAGGAGGTTACAGAGATAGGGAGGTGTGTTGGGGTTGGAGGATTTTACAGAGGTAGGGAGGGGTGTAGGGGCTGGAGGAGGTTACAGAGATAGTGAGGGTTGTAGATGCTGGAGGAGGTTAGAGAGATAGGGAGGGGTGTAAGGGCTGGACGAGGTTACAGAGGTAGGGAGGGGTGTAGGGGCTGGAGAAGGTTACAGAGATAGGGAGGGGTGTAGGGGCTCGAGGAGGATACAGAGATAGGGAGGGTTGTAGGTGCTCGAGGAGGTTACAGAGATGGGGAGGGGTTTAGGGGCTGGAGGAGGTTACAGAGATAGGGAGGGGTGTAGGGGCTGGAGGAGGTTACAGAGATAGGGAGGGATGTTGGGGCTGGAGTAGGTTACAGAGATAGGGAGGGGTGTAGGGGCTGGAGGAGGTTACAGAGATAGGGAGGGTTGTAGGTGCTCGAGCAGGTTACAGAGATGGGGAGGGGTGTAGGGGCTGGAGGAATTTACAGAGATAGGGAGGGTTGTAGGTGCTGGAGGAGGTTACAGAGATAGGGAGGGGTGTAGAGGCTGGAGGAGGTTACAGAGATAGGGAGGGCTGTAGGGCCAGGAGGAGGTTACAGAGATAGGGAGATGTGTAGGGGTTGAAGGAAGTTACAGAAATAGGGAAGGTTGTACGGTCTGGAGGAGGTGACAGAGATAGGGAGGGCTGTAGGGGCTGGAGGAGGTTGCAGAGATAGGGAGGGGTCTAGGGGCTGGAGTAGGTTACAGAGATAGGTAGGGGTGCAGGGGTTGGAGGAGGTTACAGAGATAGGGAGGGGTGTAGGGGCTTGAGGAGGTTACAGTGATAGGGAGGGTTGTAGGTGCTCGAGGAGGTTACAGAGATGGGGAGGGGTGTAGGGGCTGGAGGAAGTTACAGAGATAGGTAGGTTTGTAGGAGCTGGAGGAGGTTACAGAGATAGGGAGGGGTGTAGAGGCTGGAGGAGGTTACAGAGATAGGGAGGGGTGTAGGGGCTGGAGGAGGTTACAGAGATAGGGAGGGTTGTAGGGGCTGGAGGAGGTTACAGAGATAGGGAGGTGTGTCGGGGCTGGTGGAGTTTTCAGAGATAGGGAGGGGTGAGGGGTTGGAGGAAGTTACAGAGATAGGGAGGGTTGTACGGATGGAGGAGGTTACAGAGATAGGGAGGAATGTAGAGGCTGGAGGTTGTTACACAGATAGGGAGGGCTGTAGGGTTTGGAGGAGGTTACAGAGATAGGGAGGGGTGTAGGGACTGGCGGAGGTTACAGAGATAGGGAGGGGTGTTGGGGCTGGAGGAGGTTACAGAGATAGGGAGGGTTGTAGATGCTGGAGGAGGTTACAGAGATAGGGAGGGGTGTAGGGGCTGGACGAGGTTACAGAGATAGGGAGGGTTGTAGGTGCTCGAGGAGGTTACAGAGATGGGGAGGGGTGTAGGGGCTGGAGGAGGTTACAGAGATAGGGAATGGTGTTGGGGCTGGAGGAGGTTACAGAGTTAAGGAAGGGTCTAGGTGTTGGAGGAAGTTACAGAGATAGGGAGGGTTGGAGGGGCTGGAGGAGAATACAGAGATAGGGAGGGGAGTAGGGGTTGGAGGAGGTTACAGAGATAGCGAGGATTGTAGGAGCTGGAGGAAGTTACAGAGATAGGGAGGGTTGTACGGATGGAGGAGGTTACAGAGATAGGGAGGAATGTAAGGGCTGGAGGATGTTACACAGATAGGGAGGGCTGTAGGATTTGGAGGAGGTTACAGAGATAGGGAGGGGTGTAGGGACTGGCGGAGGTTACAGAGATAGGGAGGGGTGTAGGGGCTGGAGGAGGTTACAGAGATAGGGAGGGTTGTAGATGCTGGAGGAGGTTACAGAGATAGGGAGGGGTGTAGGGGCTGGACGAGGTTATAGAGATAGGGAGGGTTGTAGGTGCACGAGGAGTTTACAGAGATGGGGAGGGGTGTAGGGGCTGGAGGAAGTTACAGAGATAGGGAGGGTTGTAGGTGCTGGAGGAGGTTACAGAGACAGGGAGGGGTGTAGAGGCTGGAGGACGTAACAGAGAAAGGGAGGGGTGTAGGGGCTGGAGTAGGTTACAGAGATAGGGAGGGGTGCAGGGGTTGGAGGAGGTTACAGAGACAGGGAGGGGTGTAGGGGCTTGAGGAGGTTACAGCGATAGGGAGGGGTGTGTGGGTTGGAGGAGGTTACAGAGATAGGGAGGTGTGTTGGGGTTGGAGGATTTTACAGAGATAGGGAGGGGTGTAGGGGCTGGAGGAGGTTACAGAGATAGGGAGGGTTGTAGATGCTGGAGGAGGTTACAGAGATAGGGAGGGGTGTAGGGGCTGGACGAGGTTACAGAGATAGGGAGGGGTGTAGGGGCTGGAGGAGGTTACAGAGATAGGGAGGGTTGTAGGTGCTCGAGGAGGTTACAGAGATGGGGAGGGGTTTAGGGGCTGGAGGAGGTTACAGAGATAGGGAGGGGTGTAGGGGCTGGAGGAGGTTACAGAGATAGGGAGGTCTGTAGTGGTTGGAGGAAGTTAGAGAGATAGGGACGGGTGTAGGGCCTGGAGGAGGTTACAGAGATAGGGAGGGATGTTGGGGCTGGAGTAGGTTACAGAGATAGGGAGGGGTGTAGGGGCTGGAGGAGGTTACAGAGATAGGGAGGGGTGTAGGGGCTGGAGGATTTTACAGAGATAGGGAGGGGTGTAGGGGCTGGAGGAGGTTACAGAGATAGGGAAGGTTGTAGGTGCTCGAGGAGGTTACAGAGATGGGGAGGGGTGTAGGGGCTGGAGGAAGTTACAGAGATAGGGAGGATTGTAGGTGCTGGAGGAGGTTACAGAGATAGGGAGGGGTGTAGAGGCTGGAGGAGGTAACAGAGATAGGGAGGTCTGTAGGGCCTGGAGGAGGTTACAGAGATAGGGAGATGTGTAGGGGTTGAAGGAAGTTACAGAAATAGGGAAGGTTGTACGGTCTGGAGGAGGTGACAGAGATAGGGAGGGGTGTAGGGTCTGGAGGAGGTGACAGAGATAGGGAGGGCTGTAGGGGCTGGAGTAGGTTACAGAGATAGGGAGGGGTGCAGGGGTTGGAGGATGTTACAGAGATAGGGAGGGGTGTAGGGGCTTGAGGAGGTTACACAGATATGGAGGGGTGTGTGGGTTGGAGGAGGTTACAGAGATAGGGAGGTGTGTTGGGGTTGGAGGATTTTACAGAGATAGGGAGGGGTGTAGGGGCTGGAGGAGGTTGCAGAGATAGGGAGGATTGTAGGGGCTGGAGGATGTTACAAAGATAGGGAGGGATGTAGGGGCTGGAGGAGGTTACAGAGATAGGGAGGGATGTAGGGGCTAGAGGATATTACAGAGATAGGGAGGGCTGTAGGGTTTGGAGGAGGTTACAGAGATAGGGAGGGGTGTAGGGAATGGCGGAGGTTACAGAGATAGGGATGGGTGTAGGGGCTGGAGGAGGTTATAGAGTTAGGGAGGGTTGTAGGTGCTGGAGGAGGAAACAGAGATAGGGAGGGGTGTAGGGGCTGGACGAGGTGACAAAGATAGGGAGGGGTGTAGGGGCTGGAGGAGGTTACAGAGATAGGGAGGGGTGTAGGTGCTCGAGGAGGTTACAGAGATGGGGAGGGGTGTAGGGGCTGGAGGAAGATACAGAGATAGGGAGGTTTGTAGGAGCTGGAGGAGGTTACAGAGATAGGGAGGGGTGTAGGGGCTGGAGGAGGTTACAGAGATAGGGAGGGGTGTAGAGGCTGGAGGAGGTTACAGAGATAGGGAGGGGTGTAGGGGCTGGTGGAGTTTTCAGAGATAGGGAGGGGTGAGGGGTTGGAGGAGGTTACAGAGATAGGGAGGGGTGTAGGGGCTGGAGTAGGTTACAGAGATAGGGAGGGGTGTAGGGGCTGGAGGAGGTTACAGAGATAGGGAGGAATGTAGGGGCTGGAGGTCGTTACACAGATAGGGAGGGCTGTAGGGTTTGGAGGAGGTTACAGAGATAGGGAGGGGTGTAGGTACTGGCGGAGGTTACAGAGATAGGGAGGGGTGTCGGGGCTGGAGCAGGTTACAGAGATAGGGAGGGTTGTAGATGCTGGAGGAGGTTACAGAGATAGGGAGGGCTGTAGGGGCTGGACGAGGTTACAGAGATAGGGAGGGTTGTAGGTGCTCGAGGAGGTTACAGAGATGGGGAGGGGTGTAGGGGCTGGAGGACGTTACAGAGATAGGGAGGGTTGTAGGTGCTGGAGGAGGTTACAGAGATAGGGAGGAGTGTAGAGGCTGGAGGAGGTTACAGAGATAGGGAGATGTGTAGGGGTTGAAGGAAGTTACAGAAATAGGGAAGGTTGTACGGTCTGGAGGAGGTGACAGAGATAGGGAGGGCTGTAGGGGCTGGAGGAGGTTACAGAGATAGGGAGGGGTGTAGGGGCTGGAGTAGGTTACAGAGATAGGGAGGGGTGCAGGGGTTGGAGGATGTTACAGAGATAGGGAGGGGTGTAGGGGCTTGAGGAGGTTACACAGATATGGAGGGGTGTGTGGGTTGGAGGAGGTTACAGAGATAGGGAGGTGTGTTGGGGTTGGAGGATTTTACAGAGATAGGGAGGGGTGTAGGGGCTGGAGGAGGTTGCAGAGATAGGGAGGATTGTAGGGGCTGGAGGATTTTACAAAGATAGGGAGGGATGTAGGGGCTGGAGGAGGTTACAGAGATAGGGAGGGATGTAGGGGCTAGAGGATATTACAGAGATAGGGAGGGCTGTAGGGTTTGGAGGAGGTTACAGAGATAGGGAGGGGTGTAGGGAATGGCGGAGGTTACAGAGATAGGGATGGGTGTAGGGGCTGGAGGAGGTTATAGAGTTAGGGAGGGTTGTAGGTGCTGGAGGAGGAAACAGAGATAGGGAGGGGTGTAGGGGCTGGACGAGGTGACAAAGATAGGGAGGGGTGTAGGGGCTGGAGGAGTTTACAGAGATAGGGAGGGGTGTAGGGGCTGGAGGAGGTTACAGAGATAGGGAGGGGTGTAGGTGCTCGAGGAGGTGTCAGAGATGGGGAGGGGTGTAGGGGCTGGAGGAAGATACAGAGATAGGGAGGTTTGTAGGAGCTGGAGGAGGTTACAGAGATAGGGAGGGGTGTAGAGGCTGGAGGAGGTTACAGAGATAGGGAGGGGTGTAGGGGCTGGAGGAGGTTACAGAGATAGGGAGGGTTGTAGGGGCTGGAGGAGGTTACAGAGATAGGGAGGTGTGTCGGGGCTGGTGGAGTTTTCAGAGATAGGGAGGGGTGAGGGGTTGGAGGAAGTTACAGAGATAGGGAGGGTTGTACTGATGGAGGAGGTTACAGAGATAGGGAGGAATGTAGGGGCTGGAGGTCGTTACACAGATAGGGAGGGCTGTAGGGTTTGGAGGAGGTTACAGAGATAGGGAGGGGTGTAGGTACTGGCGGAGGTTACAGAGATAGGGAGGGGTGTCGGGGCTGGAGCAGGTTACAGAGATAGGGAGGGTTGTAGATGCTGGAGGAGGTTACAGAGATAGGGAGGGCTGTAGGGGCTGGACGAGGTTACAGAGATAGGGAGGGTTGTAGGTGCTCGAGGAGGTTACAGAGATGGGGAGGGGTGTAGGGGCTGGAGGACGTTACAGAGATAGGGAGGGTTGTAGGTGCTGGAGGAGGTTACAGAGCTAGGGAGGAGTGTAGAGGCTGGAGGAGGTTACAGAGATAGGGAGGGCTGTAGGGGCTGGAGGAGGTTACAGAGATAGGGAGGGGTGTAGGGGCTGGAGTAGGTTACAGAGATAAGGAGGGGTGCAGGGGTTGGAGGAGGTTACAGAGATAGGGAGGGGTGTAGGGGCTTGAGGAGGTTACACAGATAGGGAGGGGTGTGTGGGTTGGAGGAGGTTACAGAGATAGGGAGGTGTGTTGGGGTTGGAGGATTTTACAGAGATAGGGAGGGGTGTAGGGGCTGGAGGAGCATAGCGAGATAGGGAGGGTTGTAGGGACTGGAGGAGGTTACAGAGATAGGGAGGGGTGTAGAGGCTGGAGGAGGTTACAGAGATAGGGAGGATTGTAGGGGCTGGAGGATGTTACACAGATAGGGAGGGATGTAGGGGCTGGAGGAGGTTACAGAGATAGGGAGGGATGTAGGGGCTGGAGGATATTACAGAGATAGGGAGGGCTGTAGGGTTTGGAGGAGGTTACAGAGATAGGGAGGGGTGTAGGGAATGGCGGAGGTTACAGATATAGGGAGGGGTGTAGGGGCTGGAGGAGGTTACAGAGATAGGGAAGGTTGTAGGTGCTGGAGGTGGAAACAGCAATAGGGAGGGGTGTAGGGGCTGGACGAGGTGACAAAGTCAGGGAGGGGTGTAGGGGCTGGAGGGGGTTACAGAGAAAGGGAGGGGTGTAGGGGCTGGAGGAAGTTACAGAGATAGGGAGGGTTGTAGGTGCTCGAGGAGGTTACAGAGATGGGGAGGGGTGTAGGGGCTGGAGGAAGTTACAGAGATAGGGAGGTTTGTAGGTGCTGGAGGAGGTTACAGAGATAGGGAGGGGTGTAGAGGCTGGAGGAGGTTACAGAGATAGGGAGGGGTGTAGGGGCGGGAGGAGGTTACATAGATAGGGAGGTGTGTAGGGGCTGGTGGAGTTTTCAGAGATAGGGAGGGGTGAGGGGTTGGAGGAACTTTCAGAGATAGGGAGGGTTGTAGGGGCTGGAGGAGGTTACAGAGAAAGGGAGGGGTGTAGGCGTTGGAGGAGGTTACAGAGATAGGGAGGGTTGTAGGGGCTGGAGGAGGTTACAGAGATAGGGAAGGGTGTAGGGGCAGGAGGAGGTTACAGAGATAAGGAGGGGTGTAGGGGCTGGAGGAGGTTACAGAGATAGGGAGGATTGTAGGGGATGGAGTAGTTTACAGAGATAGGGAGGGCTGTTGGGGCTGGAGGAGGTTACAGAGAAAGGGAGGGGTGTAGGGACTGGAGGAGGTTACAGAGATAGGGATGGGTGTAGGGGCTGGAGTAGTTTACAGAGATAGGGAGAGGTGTAGGGGCTGGAGGAGGTTACAGAGATAGGGAGGGGTGTAGGGGCTGGAGGATGTTACAGAGATAGGGAGGGGTGTAGGGGCTAGAGGATATTACAGAGATAGGGAGGGCTGTAGGGTTTGGAGGAGGTTACAGAGATAGGGAGGGGTGTAGGGAATGGCAGAGGTTACAGAGATAGGGATGGGTGTAGGGGCTGGAGGAGGTTATAGAGTTAGGGAGGGTTGTAGGTGCTGGAGGAGGAAACAGAGATAGGGAGGGGTGTAGGGGCTGGACGAGGTGACAAAGATAGGGAGGGGTGTAGGGGCTGGAGGAGTTTACAGAGATAGGGAGGGGTGTAGGGGCTGGAGGAGGTTACAGAGATAGGGAGGGGTGTAGGTGCTCGAGGAGGTTACAGAGATGGGGAGGGGTGTAGGGGCTGGAGGAAGATACAGAGATAGGGAGGTTTGTAGGAGCTGGAGGAGGTTACAGAGATAGGGAGGGGTGTAGAGGCTGGAGGAGGTTACAGAGATAGGGAGGGGTGTAGGGGCTGGAGGAGGTTACAGAGATAGGGAGGGTTGTAGGGGCTGGAGGAGGTTACAGAGATAGGGAGGTGTGTCGGGGCTGGTGGAGTTTTCAGAGATAGGGAGGGGTGAGGGGTTGGAGGAAGTTACAGAGATAGGGAGGGTTGTACGGATGGAGGAGGTTACAGAGATAGGGAGGAATGTAGGGGCTGGAGGTCGTTACACAGATAGGGAGGGCTGTAGGGTTTGGAGGAGGTTACAGAGATAGGGAGGGGTGTAGGTACTGGCGGAGGTTACAGAGATAGGGAGGGGTGTCGGGGCTGGAGCAGGTTACAGAGATAGGGAGGGGTGTAGGGGCTGGAGGAGGTTACAGAGATAGGGAGGGCTGTAGGGGCTGGACGAGGTTACAGAGATAGGGAGGGTTGTAGGTGCTCGAGGAGGTTACAGAGATGGGGAGGGGTGTAGGGGCTGGAGGACGTTACAGAGATAGGGAGGGTTGTAGGTGCTGGAGGAGGTTACAGAGATAGGGAGGAGTGTAGAGGCTGGAGGAGGTTACAGAGATAGGGAGATGTGTAGGGGTTGAAGGAAGTTACAGAAATAGGGAAGGTTGTACGGTCTGGAGGAGGTGACAGAGATAGGGAGGGCTGTAGGGGCTGGAGGAGGTTACAGAGATAGGGAGGGGTGTAGGGGCTGGAGTAGGTTACAGAGATAGGGAGGGGTGCAGGGGTTGGAGGATGTTACAGAGATAGGGAGGGGTGTAGGGGCTTGAGGAGGTTACACAGATATGGAGGGGTGTGTGGGTTGGAGGAGGTTACAGAGATAGGGAGGTGTGTTGGGGTTGGAGGATTTTACAGAGATAGGGAGGGGTGTAGGGGCTGGAGGAGGTTGCAGAGATAGGGAGGATTGTAGGGGCTGGAGGATTTTACAAAGATAGGGAGGGATGTAGGGGCTGGAGGAGGTTACAGAGATAGGGAGGGATGTAGGGGCTAGAGGATATTACAGAGATAGGGAGGGCTGTAGGGTTTGGAGGAGGTTACAGAGATAGGGAGGGGTGTAGGGAATGGCGGAGGTTACAGAGATAGGGATGGGTGTAGGGGCTGGAGGAGGTTATAGAGTTAGGGAGGGTTGTAGGTGCTGGAGGAGGAAACAGAGATAGGGAGGGGTGTAGGGGCTGGACGAGGTGACAAAGATAGGGAGGGGTGTAGGGGCTGGAGGAGTTTACAGAGATAGGGAGGGGTGTAGGGGCTGGAGGAGGTTACAGAGATAGGGAGGGGTGTAGGTGCTCGAGGAGGTGACAGAGATGGGGAGGGGTGTAGGGGCTGGAGGAAGATACAGAGATAGGGAGGTTTGTAGGAGCTGGAGGAGGTTACAGAGATAGGGAGGGGTGTAGAGGCTGGAGGAGGTTACAGAGATAGGGAGGGGTGTAGGGGCTGGAGGAGGTTACAGAGATAGGGAGGGTTGTAGGGGCTGGAGGAGGTTACAGAGATAGGGAGGTGTGTCGGGGCTGGTGGAGTTTTCAGAGATAGGGAGGGGTGAGGGGTTGGAGGAAGTTACAGAGATAGGGAGGGTTGTACTGATGGAGGAGGTTACAGAGATAGGGAGGAATGTAGGGGCTGGAGGTCGTTACACAGATAGGGAGGGCTGTAGGGTTTGGAGGAGGTTACAGAGATAGGGAGGGGTGTAGGTACTGGCGGAGGTTACAGAGATAGGGAGGGGTGTCGGGGCTGGAGCAGGTTACAGAGATAGGGAGGGTTGTAGATGCTGGAGGAGGTTACAGAGATAGGGAGGGCTGTAGGGGCTGGACGAGGTTACAGAGATAGGGAGGGTTGTAGGTGCTCGAGGAGGTTACAGAGATGGGGAGGGGTGTAGGGGCTGGAGGACGTTACAGAGATAGGGAGGGTTGTAGGTGCTGGAGGAGGTTACAGAGCTAGGGAGGAGTGTAGAGGCTGGAGGAGGTTACAGAGATAGGGAGGGCTGTAGGGGCTGGAGGAGGTTACAGAGATAGGGAGGGGTGTAGGGGCTGGAGTAGGTTACAGAGATAAGGAGGGGTGCAGGGGTTGGAGGAGGTTACAGAGATAGGGAGGGGTGTAGGGGCTTGAGGAGGTTACACAGATAGGGAGGGGTGTGTGGGTTGGAGGAGGTTACAGAGATAGGGAGGTGTGTTGGGGTTGGAGGATTTTACAGAGATAGGGAGGGGTGTAGGGGCTGGAGGAGCATAGCGAGATAGGGAGGGTTGTAGGGACTGGAGGAGGTTACAGAGATAGGGAGGGGTGTAGAGGCTGGAGGAGGTTACAGAGATAGGGAGGATTGTAGGGGCTGGAGGATGTTACACAGATAGGGAGGGATGTAGGGGCTGGAGGAGGTTACAGAGATAGGGAGGGATGTAGGGGCTGGAGGATATTACAGAGATAGGGAGGGCTGTAGGGTTTGGAGGAGGTTACAGAGATAGGGAGGGGTGTAGGGAATGGCGGAGGTTACAGATATAGGGAGGGGTGTAGGGGCTGGAGGAGGTTACAGAGATAGGGAAGGTTGTAGGTGCTGGAGGTGGAAACAGCAATAGGGAGGGGTGTAGGGGCTGGACGAGGTGACAAAGTCAGGGAGGGGTGTAGGGGCTGGAGGGGGTTACAGAGAAAGGGAGGGGTGTAGGGGCTGGAGGAAGTTACAGAGATAGGGAGGGTTGTAGGTGCTCGAGGAGGTTACAGAGATGGGGAAGGGTGTAGGGGCTGGAGGAAGTTACAGAGATAGGGAGGTTTGTAGGTGCTGGAGGAGGTTACAGAGATAGGGAGGGGTGTAGAGGCTGGAGGAGGTTACAGAGATAGGGAGGGGTGTAGGGGCGGGAGGAGGTTACATAGATAGGGAGGTGTGTAGGGGCTGGTGGAGTTTTCAGAGATAGGGAGGGGTGAGGGGTTGGAGGAACTTTCAGAGATAGGGAGGGTTGTAGGGGCTGGAGGAGGTTACAGAGAAAGGGAGGGGTGTAGGCGTTGGAGGAGGTTACAGAGATAGGGAGGGTTGTAGGGGCTGGAGGAGGTTACAGAGATAGGGAAGGGTGTAGGGGCAGGAGGAGGTTACAGAGATAAGGAGGGGTGTAGGGGCTGGAGGAGGTTACAGAGATAGGGAGGATTGTAGGGGATGGAGTAGTTTACAGAGATAGGGAGGGCTGTTGGGGCTGGAGGAGGTTACAGAGAAAGGGAGGGGTGTAGGGACTGGAGGAGGTTACAGAGATAGGGATGGGTGTAGGGGCTGGAGTAGTTTACAGAGATAGGGAGAGGTGTAGGGGCTGGAGGAGGTTACAGAGATAGGGAGGGGTGTAGGGGCTGGAGGATGTTACAGAGATAGGGAGGGGTGTAGGGGCTGGAGGAGTTTACAGAGATAGGGAGGGGTGTAGGGGCTGGAGGAGGTTACGGAGATAGGGAGGGGTGTAGGTGCTCGAGGAGGTTACAGAGATGGGGAGGGGTGTAGGGGCTGGAGGAAGATACAGAGATAGGGAGGTTTGTAGGAGCTGGAGGAGGTTACAGAGATAGGGAGGGGTGTAGAGGCTGGAGGAGGTTACAGAGATAGGGAGGGGTGTCGGGGCTGGAGGAGGTTACAGAGATAGGGAGGGTTGTAGGGGCTGGAGGAGGTTACAGAGATAGGGAGGTGTGTCGGGGCTGGTGGAGTTTTCAGAGATAGGGAGGGGTGAGGGGTTGGAGGAAGTTACAGAGATAGGGAGGGTTGTACGGATGGAGGAGGTTACAGAGATAGGGAGGAATGTAGGGGCTGGAGGTCGTTACACAGATAGGGAGGGCTGTAGGGTTTGGAGGAGGTTACAGAGATAGGGAGGGGTGTAGGTACTGGCGGAGGTTACAGAGATAGGGAGGGGTGTCGGGGCTGGAGCAGGTTACAGAGATAGGGAGGGTTGTAGATGCTGGAGGAGGTTACAGAGATAGGGAGGGCTGTAGGGGCTGGACGTGGTTACAGAGATAGGGAGGGCTGTAGGTGCTCGAGGAGGTTACAGAGATGGGGAGGGGTGTAGGGGCTGGAGGACGTTACAGAGATAGGGAGGGTTGTAGGTGCTGGAGGAGGTTACAGAGATAGGGAGGAGTGTAGAGGCTGGAGGAGGTTACAGAGATAGGGAGGGCTGTAGGGCCTGGAGGAGGTTACAGAGATAGGGAGGGGTGTAGAGGCTGGAGTAGGTTACAGAGATAGGGAGGGGTGCAGGGGTTGGAGGAGGTTACAGAGATAGGGAGGGGTGTAGGGGCTTGAGGAGGTTACACAGATAGGGAGGAGTGTGTGGGTTGGAGGAGGTTACAGAGATAGGGAGGTGTGTTGGGGTTGGAGGATTTTACAGAGATAGGGAGGGGTGTAGGGGCTGGAGGAGCATAGCGAGATAGGGAGGGTTGTAGGGACTGGAGGAGGTTACAGAGATAGGGAGGGGTGTAGAGGCTGGAGGAGGTTACAGAGATAGGGAGGATTGTAGGGGCTGGAGGATGTTACACAGATAGGGAGGGATGTAGGGGCTGGAGGAGGTTACAGAGATAGGGAGGGCTGTAGGGTTTGGAGGAGGTTACAGAGATAGGGAAGGGTGTAGGGAATGGCGGAGGTTACAGATATAGGGAGGGGTGTAGGGGCTGGAGGAGGTTACAGAGATAGGGAAGGTTGTAGGTGCTGGAGGTGGAAACAGCGATAGGGAGGGATGTAGGGGCTGGACGAGGTCACAAAGTTAGGGAGGGGTGTAGGGGCTGGAGGAGGTTACAGAGAAAGGGAGGGGTGTAGGGGCTGGAGGAAGTTACAGAGATAGGGAGGGTTGTAGGTGCTCGAGGAGGTTACAGAGATGGGGAGGGGTGTAGGGGCTGGAGGAAGTTACAGAGATAGGGAGGTTTGTAGGTGCTGGAGGAGGTTACAGAGATAGGGAGGGGTGTAGAGGCTGGAGGAGGTTACAGAGATAGGGAGGGGTGTAGGGGCGGGAGGAGGTTACATAGATAGGGAGGGTTGTAGGGGCTGGAGGAGGTTACAGAGATAGGGAGGTGTGTAGGGGCTGGTGGAGTTTTCAGAGATAGGGAGGGGTGAGGGGTTCGAGGAACTTACAGAGATAGGGAGGGTTGTAGGGGCTGGAGGAGGTTACAGAGAAAGGGAGGGGTGTAGGGGTTGGAGGAGGTTACAGAGATAGGGAGGGTTGTAGGGGCTGGAGGAGGTTACAGAGATAGGGAAGGGTGTAGGGGCAGGAGGAGGTTACAGAGATAAGGAGGGGTGTAGGGGCTGGAGGAGGTTACAGAGATAGGGAGGATTGTAGGGGATGGAGTAGTTTACAGAGATAGGGAGGGCTGTTGGGGCTGGAGGAGGTTACAGAGAAAGGGAGTGGTGTAGGGACTGGAGGAGGTTACAGAGATAGGGAGGTGTGTAGGGGCTGGAGTAGTTTACAGAGATAGGGAGAGGTGTTGGGGCTGGAGGATGTTACAGAGATAGGGAGGGGTGTAGGGGCTGGAGGAGTTTACAGAGATAGGGAGGGGTGTAGGGGCTGGAGGAGGTTACAGAGATAGGGAGGGGTGTAGGGGCTGGAGGAGGTTACAGAGATAGGGAGGGGTCTAGGGGCTGGAGGAGGTTACAGAGAGAGGGAGGATTGTAGGGGATGGAGGAGTTTACAGAGATAGGGAGGGGTGTAGGGGCTGGAGGAGGTTTCAGAGATAGGGAGGGGTGTAGGGGCTGGAGGAGGTTACAGAGATAGGGAGGGCTGTCGGGGCTGGAGGAGGTTACAGAAATAGGGAGGTGTGTAGGGGCTGGAGTAGGTTACAGAGATAGGGAAGGGTGAAGGGGCTGGAGGAGGTTACAGATAAAAGGAGGGCTGAAGGGACTGGAGTAGTTTACAGAGATAGGGAGGGGTGTAGGGGTTGGAGGAGGTTACAGAGATAGGGAGGGTTGTAGGGGCTGGAGGAGGTTACAGAGATAAGGAGGGGTGTAGGGGATGGAGGAGTTTACAGAGATAGGGAGGGCTGTTGGGGCTGGAGGAGGTTACAGAGAAAGGGAGGGTTGTAGGGACTGGAGGAGGTTACAGAGATAGGGAGGTGTGTAGGGGCTGGAGTAGGTTACAGAGATAGGGAGACGTGTAGGGGCTGGAGGAGGTTACAGAGATAGGGAGGGGTGTAGGGGCTGGAGGATGTTACAGAGATAGGGAGGGGTGTAGGGGCTGGAGGAGATTACAGAGAAAGGGAGGGGTGTAGGCGTTGGAGGAGGTTACAGAGATAGGGAGGGTTGTAGGGGCTGGAGGAGGTTACAGAGATAGGGAAGGGTGTAGGGGCAGGAGGAGGTTACAGAGATAAGGAGGGGTGTAGGGGCTGGAGGAGGTTACAGAGATAGGGAGGATTGTAGGGGATGGAGTAGTTTACAGAGATAGGGAGGGCTGTTGGGGCTGGAGGAGGTTACAGAGAAAGGGAGGGGTGTAGGGACTGGAGGAGGTTACAGAGATAGGGAGGTGTGTAGGGGCTGGAGTAGTTTACAGAGATAGGGAGAGGTGTAGGGGCTGGAGGAGGTTACAGAGATAGGGAGGGGTGTAGGGGCTGGAGGATGTTACAGAGATAGGGAGGGGTGTAGGGGCTGGAGGAGTTTACAGAGATAGGGAGGGGTGTAGGGGCTGGAGGAGGTTACAGAGATAGGGAGGGGTGTAGGTGCTCGAGGAGGTTACAGAGATGGGGAGGGGTGTAGGGGCTGGAGGAAGATACAGAGATAGGGAGGTTTGTAGGAGCTGGAGGAGGTTACAGAGATAGGGAGGGGTGTAGAGGCTGGAGGAGGTTACAGAGATAGGGAGGGGTGTCGGGGCTGGAGGAGGTTACAGAGATAGGGAGGGTTGTAGGGGCTGGAGGAGGTTACAGAGATAGGGAGGTGTGTCGGGGCTGGTGGAGTTTTCAGAGATAGGGAGGGGTGAGGGGTTGGAGGAAGTTACAGAGATAGGGAGGGTTGTACGGATGGAGGAGGTTACAGAGATAGGGAGGAATGTAGGGGCTGGAGGTCGTTACACAGATAGGGAGGGCTGTAGGGTTTGGAGGAGGTTACAGAGATAGGGAGGGGTGTAGGTACTGGCGGAGGTTACAGAGATAGGGAGGGGTGTCGGGGCTGGAGCAGGTTACAGAGATAGGGAGGGTTGTAGATGCTGGAGGAGGTTACAGAGATAGGGAGGGCTGTAGGGGCTGGACGTGGTTACAGAGATAGGGAGGGTTGTAGGTGCTCGAGGAGGTTACAGAGATGGGGAGGGGTGTAGGGGCTGGAGGACGTTACAGAGATAGGGAGGGTTGTAGGTGCTGGAGGAGGTTACAGAGATAGGGAGGAGTGTAGAGGCTGGAGGAGGTTACAGAGATAGGGAGGGCTGTAGGGCCTGGAGGAGGTTACAGAGATAGGGAGGGGTGTAGAGGCTGGAGTAGGTTACAGAGATAGGGAGGGGTGCAGGGGTTGGAGGAGGTTACAGAGATAGGGAGGGGTGTAGGGGCTTGAGGAGGTTACACAGATAGGGAGGAGTGTGTGGGTTGGAGGAGGTTACAGAGATAGGGAGGTGTGTTGGGGTTGGAGGATTTTACAGAGATAGGGAGGGGTGTAGGGGCTGGAGGAGCATAGCGAGATAGGGAGGGTTGTAGGGACTGGAGGAGGTTACAGAGATAGGGAGGGGTGTAGAGGCTGGAGGAGGTTACAGAGATAGGGAGGATTGTAGGGGCTGGAGGATGTTACACAGATAGGGAGGGATGTAGGGGCTGGAGGAGGTTACAGAGATAGGGAGGGATGTAGGGGCTGGAGGATATTACAGAGATAGGGAGGGCTGTAGGGTTTGGAGGAGGTTACAGAGATAGGGAAGGGTGTAGGGAATGGCGGAGGTTACAGATATAGGGAGGGGTGTAGGGGCTGGAGGAGGTTACAGAGATAGGGAAGGTTGTAGGTGCTGGAGGTGGAAACAGCGATAGGGAGGGGTGTAGGGGCTGGACGAGGTCACAAAGTTAGGGAGGGGTGTAGGGGCTGGAGGAGGTTACAGAGAAAGGGAGGGGTGTAGGGGCTGGAGGAAGTTACAGAGATAGGGAGGGTTGTAGGTGCTCGAGGAGGTTACAGAGATGGGGAGGGGTGTAGGGGCTGGAGGAAGTTACAGAGATAGGGAGGTTTGTAGGTGCTGGAGGAGGTTACAGAGATAGGGAGGGGTGTAGAGGCTGGAGGAGGTTACAGAGATAGGGAGGGGTGTAGGGGCGGGAGGAGGTTACATAGATAGGGAGGGTTGTAGGGGCTGGAGGAGGTTACAGAGAAAGGGAGGGGTGTAGGGGTTGGAGGAGGTTACAGAGATAGGGAGGGTTGTAGGGGCTGGAGGAGGTTACAGAGATAGGGAAGGGTGTAGGGGCAGGAGGAGGTTACAGAGATAAGGAGGGGTGTAGGGGCTGGAGGAGGTTACAGAGATAGGGAGGATTGTAGGGGATGGAGTAGTTTACAGAGATAGGGAGGGCTGTTGGGGCTGGAGGAGGTTACAGAGAAAGGGAGTGGTGTAGGGACTGGAGGAGGTTACAGAGATAGGGAGGTGTGTAGGGGCTGGAGTAGTTTACAGAGATAGGGAGAGGTGTAGGGGCTGGAGGAGGTTACAGAGATAGGGAGGGGTGTAGGGGCTGGAGGATGTTACAGAGATAGGGAGGGGTGTAGGGGCTGGAGGAGTTTACAGAGATAGGGAGGAGTGTAGGGGCTGGAGGAGGTTACAGAGATAGGGAGGGGTGTAGGGGCTGGAGGAGGTTACAGAGATAGGGAGGGGTGTAGGGGCTGGAGGAGGTTACAGAGAGAGGGAGGATTGTAGGGGATGGAGGAGTTTACAGAGATAGGGAGGGGTGTAGGGGCTGGAGGAGGTTTCAGAGATAGGGAGGGGTGTAGGGGCTGGAGGAGGTTACAGAAATAGGGAGGGCTGTCGGGGCTGGAGGAGGTTACAGAAATAGGGAGGTGTGTAGGGGCTGGAGTAGGTTACAGAGATAGGGAAGGGTGAAGGGGCTGGAGGAGGTTACAGATATAAGGAGGGCTGAAGGGACTGGAGTAGTTTACAGAGATAGGGAGGGGTGTAGGGGTTGGAGGAGGTTACAGAGATAGGGAGGGTTGTAGGGGCTGGAGGAGGTTACAGAGATAAGGAGGGGTGTAGGGGATGGAGGAGTTTACAGAGATAGGGAGGGCTGTTGGGGCTGGAGGAGGTTACAGAGAAAGGGAGGGTTGTAGGGACTGGAGGAGGTTACAGAGATAGGGAGGTGTGTAGGGGCTGGAGTAGGTTACAGAGATAGGGAGACGTGTAGGGGCTGGAGGAGGTTACAGAGATAGGGAGGGGTGTAGGGGCTGGAGGATGTTACAGAGATAGGGAGGGGTGTAGGGGCTGGAGGAGATTACAGAGATAGGGAGGGGTGTACGGGCTGGAGGAGGTTACAGAGATAGGGAGGGGTGTAGGGGCTGGAGGAGGTTACAGAGATAGGGAGGGGTGTAGGGGCTGGAGGAGGTTACAGAGAGAGGGAGGATTGTAGGGGATGGAGGAGTTTACAGAGATAGGGAGGGGTGTAGGGGCTGGAGGAGGTTTCAGAGATAGGGAGGGGTGTAGGGGCTGGAGGAGGTTACAGATATAGGGAGGGCTGTAGGGGCTGGAGGAGGTTACAGAAATAGGGAGGTGTGTAGGGGCTGGAGTAGGTTACAGAGATAGGGAAGGGTGTAGGGGCTGGAGGAGGTTACAGATATAAGGAGGGCTGAAGGGACTGGAGGAGTTTACAGAGATAGGGAGGTTTGTAGGGGTTGAAGGAAGTTACAGAGATAGGGAGGGGTGTAGGGGCTTGAGGCGGTTACAGAGATAGGGAGTTGTCTGGGTGTTGGAGGAGGTTACAGTGATAGGGAGGTGTGTAGGGTTTGGAGGAGGTTACAGAGATAGGGAGGGGTGTAGGGACTGGAGGAGGTTACAGAGATAGGGAAGGGTGGAGGGGCTGGAGGAGGTTACAGAGTTAGGGAAGGGTCTAGGTGTTGGAGGAGGTTACAGAGATAGGGAGGGATGTTGGGGCTGGAGTAGGTTACAGAGATAGGGAGGTGTGTAGGGGCTGGAGGAGGTTACAGAGATAGGGAGGGGTGTAGGGCCTGGAGGATTTTACAGAGATAGGGAGGGGTGTAGGGGCTGGAGGAGGTTACAGAGATAGGGAGGGTTGTAGGTGCTCGAGGAGGTGACAGAGATGGGGAGGGGTGTAGGGGCTGGAGGAAGTTACAGAGATAGGGAGGGTTGTAGGTGCTGGAGGAGGTTACAGAGATAGGGAGGGGTGTAGAGGCTGGAGGAGGTTACAGAGATAGGGAGGGCTGTAGGGCCTGGAGGAGGTTACAGAGATAGGGAGATGTGTAGGGGTTGAAGGCAGTTACAGAAATAGGGAAGGTTGTACGGTCTGGAGGAGGTGACAGAGATAGGGAGGGAAGTAGGGGTTGGAGGAGGTTCCAGAGATAGGGAGGATTGTAGGGGCTGGAGGAGTTTACAGAGATAGGGAGGGGTGAGGGGTTGGAGGAAGTTACAGAGATAGGGAGTGTTGTAGGGGCTGGAGGGGGTTACAGAGATAGGGAGGGGTGTAGGGGTTGGAGGAGGTTACAGAGATTGGGAGGGTTGTAGGGGCTGGAGGAGATTACAGAGATAGGGAAGGGTGTAGGGGCTGGAGGAGGTTACAGAGATAAGGAGGGGTGTAGGGGCTGGAGGAGGTTACAGAGATAGGGAGGATTGTAGGGGATGGAGGAGTTTACAGAGAGAGGGAGGGCTGTTGGGGCTGGAGGGGGTGACAGAGAAAGGGAGGGGTGTATGGACTGGAGGAGGTTACAGAGATAGGGAGGCGTGTAGGGGCTGGAGTAGGTTACAGAGATAGGGAGAGGTGTAGGGGCTGGAGGAGTTTACAGAGATAGGGAGGGGTGTAGGGGCTGGAGGAGTTTACAGAGATAGGGAGGGGTGTAGGGGCTGGAGGAGGTTACAGAGATAGGGAGGTGTGTAGGGGCTGGAGGAGGTTACAGAGATAGGGAGGGGTGTAGGGGCTGGAGGAGGTTACAGAGAGAGGGAGGATTGTAGGGGATGGAGGAGTTTACAGAGATAGGGAGGGGTGTAGGGGCTGGAGGAGGTTTCAGAGATAGGGAGGGGTGTAGGGGCTGGAGGAGGTTACAGAGATATGGAGGGCTGTAGGGGCTGGAGGAGGTTACAGAAATAGGGAGGTGTGTAGGGGCTGGAGTAGGTTACAGAGATAGGGAGGGGTGTAGGGGCTGGAGGAGGTTACAGAGATAGGGAGGGGTGTAGGGGCTGGAGGAGTTTACAGATATAGGGAGGGCTGAAGGGGCTGGAGGAGGTTACAGAGATAGGGAGGGGTGTAGGGGCTGGAGGAGGTTACAGAGATAGGGAGGGGTGTAGGGGCTGGAGGAGGTTACAGAGAAAGGGAGGATTGTAGGGGATGGAGGAGTTTACAGAGATAGGGAGGGGTGTAGGGGCTGGAGGAGGTTTCAGACATAGGGAGGGGTGTAGGGGCTGGAGGAGGTTACAGAGATAGGGAGGGCTGTCGGGGGTGGAGGAGGTTACAGAAATAGGGAGGTGTGTAGGGGCTGGAGTAGGTTACAGAGATAGGGAAGGGTGAAGGGGCTGGAGGAGGTTACAGATATAAGGAGGGCTGAAGGGACTGGAGGAGTTTACAGAGATAGGGAGATGTGTAGGGGTTGAAGGCAGTTACAGAAATAGGGAAGGTTGTACGGTCTGGAGGAGGTGACAGAGATAGGGAGGGAAGTAGGGGTTGGAGGAGGTTCCAGAGATAGGGAGGATTGTAGGGGCTGGAGGAGTTTACAGAGATAGGAAGGGGTGAGGGGTTGGAGGAAGTTACCGAGATAGGGAGTGTGGTAGGGGCTGGAGGGGGTTACAGAGATAGGGAGGGGTGTAGAGGTTGGAGGAGGTTACAGAGATTGGGAGGGTTGTAGGGGCTGGAGGAGATTACAGAGATAGGGAAGGGTGTAGGGGCTGGAGGAGGTTACAGAGATAAGGAGGGGTGTAGGGGCTGGAGGAGGTTACAAAGATAGGGAGGATTGTAGGGGATGGAGGAGTTTACAGAGAGAGGGAGGGCTGTTGGGGCTGGAGGAGGTGACAGAGAAAGGGAGGGGTGTATGGACTGGAGGAGGTTACAGAGATAGGGAGGTATGTAGGGGCTGGAGGAGGTTACAGAGATCGGGAGGGGTGTAGGGGCTGGAGGATGTTACAGAGATAGGGAGGGGTGTAGGGGCTGGAGGAGATTACAGAGATAGGGAGGGGTGTACGGGCTGGAGGAGTTTACAGAGATAGGGAGGGGTGTAGGGGCTGGAGGAGGTTACAGAGAGAGGGAGGATTGTAGGGGATGGATTAGTTTACAGAGATAGGGAGGGGTGTAGGGGCTGGAGGAGGTTTCAGAGATAGGGAGGGGTGTAGGGGCTGGAGGAGGTTACAGATATAGGGAGGGCTGTAGGGGCTGGAGGAGGTTACAGAAATAGGGAGGTGTGTAGGGGCTGGAGTAGGTTACAGAGATAGGGAAGGGTGTAGGGGCTGGAGGAGGTTACAGATATAAGGAGGGCTGAAGGGACTGGAGGAGTTTACAGAGATAGGGAGGTTTGTAGGGGTTGAAGGAAGTTACAGAGATAGGGAGGGGTGTAGGGGCTTGACGCGGTTACAGAGATAGGGAGGTGTCTGGGTGTTGGAGGAGGTTACAGTGATAGGGAGGAGTGTAGGGTTTGGAGGAGGTTACAGAGATAGGGAGGGGTGTAGGTACTGGAGGAGGTTACAGAGATAGGGAAGGGTGTAGGGGCTGGAGGAGGTTACAGATATAAGGAGGGCTGAAGGGACTGGAGTAGTTTACAGAGATAGGGAGGGGTGTAGGGGTTGGAGGAGGTTACAGAGATAGGGAGGGTTGTAGGGGCTGGAGGAGGTTACAGAGATAGGGAAGGGTGTAGGGGCAGGAGGAGGTTACAGCGATAAGGAGGGGTGTAGGGGCTGGAGGAGGTTACAGAGATAGGCAGGATTGTAGGGGATGGAGGAGTTTACAGAGATAGGGAGGGCTGTTGGGGCTGGAGGAGGTTACAGAGAAAGGGAGGGTTGTAGGGACTGGAGGAGGTTACAGAGATAGGGAGGTGTGTAGGGGCTGGAGTAGGTTACAGAGATAGGGAGAGGTGTAGGGGCTGGAGGAGGTTACAGAGATAGGGAGGGGTGTAGGGGCTGGAGCATGTTACAGAGATAGGGAGGGGTGTAGTGGCTGGAGGAGATTACAGAGATAGGGAGGGGTGTACGGGCTGGAGGAGGTTACAGAGATAGGGAGGGGTGTAGGGGCTGGAGGAGGTTACAGAGATAGGGAGGGGTGTAGGGGCTGGAGGAGGTTACAGAGAGAGGGAGGATTGTAGGGGATGGAGGAGTTTACAGAGATAGGGAGGGGTGTAGGGGCTGGAGGAGGTTTCAGAGATAGGGAGGGGTGTAGGGGCTGGAGGAGGTTACAGATATAGGGAGGGCTGTAGGGGCTGGAGGAGGTTACAGAAATAGGGAGGTGTGTAGGGGCTGGAGTAGGTTACAGAGATAGGGAAGGGTGTAGGGGCTGGAGGAGGTTACAGATATAAGGAGGGCTGAAGGGACTGGAGGAGTTTACAGAGATAGGGAGGTTTGTAGGGGTTGAAGGAAGTTACAGAGATAGGGAGGGGTGTAGGGGCTTGAGGCGGTTACAGAGATAGGGAGGTGTCTGGGTGTTGGAGGAGGTTACAGTGATAGGGAGGTGTGTAGGGTTTGGAGGAGGTTACAGAGATAGGGAGGGGTGTAGGGACTGGAGGAGGTTACAGAGATAGGGAAGGGTGTAGGGGCTGGAGGAGGTTACAGAGTTAGGGAAGGGTCTAGGTGTTGGAGGAAGTTACAGAGATAGGGAGGGTTGGAGGGGCTGGAGGAGGTTACAGGGATAGGGAGGGGTGTAGGGGCTGGAGGAGGTTACAGAGATAGGGACGGGTGTAGGGGCTGGAGGAGGTTACAGAGATAGGGAGGGATGTTGGGGCTGGAGTAGGTTACAGAGATAGGGTGGTGTGTAGCGGCTGGAGGAGGTTACAGAGATAGGGAGGGGTGTAGGGGCTGGAGTAGGTTACAGAGATAGGGAGAGGTGTAGGGGCTGGAGGAGGTTACAGAGATAGGGAGGGGTGTAGGGGCTGGAGGAGTTTACAGAGATAGGGAGGGGTGTAGGGCCTGGAGGATTTTACAGAGATAGGGAGGGGTGTAGGGGCTGGAGGAGGTTACAGAGATAGGGGGGTTGTAGGTGCTCGAGGAGGTTACAGAGATGGGGAGGGGTGTAGGGGCTGGAGGAAGTTACAGAGATAGGGAGGGTTGTAGGTGCTGGAGGAGGTTACAGAGATAGGGAGGGGTGTAGAGGCTGGAGGAGGTTACAGAGATAGGGAGGGCTGTAGGGCCTGGAGGAGGTTACAGAGATAGGGAGATGTGTCGGGGTTGAAGGCAGTTACAGAAATAGGGAAGGTTGTACGGTCTGGAGGAGGTGACAGAGATAGGGAGGGAAGTAGGGGTTGGAGGAGGTTCCAGAGATAGGGAGGATTGTAGGGGCTGGAGGAGTTTACAGAGATAGGGAGGGGTGAGGGGTTGGAGGAAGTTACAGAGATAGGGAGTGTTGTAGGGGCTGGAGGGGGTTACAGAGATAGGGAGGGGTGTAGGGGTTGGAGGAGGTTACAGAGATTGGGAGGGTTGTAGGGGCTGGAGGAGATTACAGAGATAGGGAAGGGTGTAGGGGCTGGAGGAGGTTACAGAGATAAGGAGGGGTGTAGGGGCTGGAGGAGGTTACAGAGATAGGGAGGATTGTAGGGGATGGAGGAGTTTACAGAGAGAGGGAGGGCTGTTGGGGCTGGAGGAGGTGACAGAGAAAGGGAGGGGTGTATGGACTGGAGGAGGTTACAGAGATAGGGAGGTGTGTAGGGGCTGGAGTAGGTTACAGAGATAGGGAGAGGTGTAGGGGCTGGAGGAGGTTACAGAGATAGGGAGGGGTGTAGGGGCTGGAGGAGTTTACAGAGATAGGGAGGGGTGTAGGGGCTGGAGGAGGTTACAGAGATAGGGAGGTTTGTCGGGGCTGGAGGAGGTTACAGAGATAGGGAGGGGTGTAGGGGCTGGAGGAGGTTACAGAGAGAGGGAGGATTGTAGGGGATGGAGGAGTTTACAGAGATAGGGAGGTGTGTAGGGGCTGGAGGAGGTTACAGAGATAGGGAGGGGTGTAGGGGCTGGAGGAGGTTACAGAGATAGGGAGGGGTGTAGGGGCTGGAGGAGTTTACAGATATAGGGAGGGCTGTAGGGGCTGGAGGAGGTTACAGAGATATGGAGGGGTGTAGGGGCTGGAGGAGGTTAAAGATATAAGGAGGGCTGAAGGGACTGGAGGAGTTTACAGAGATAGGGAGGTTTGTAGGGGTTGAAGGAAGTTACAGAGATAGGGAGGGGTGTAGTGGCTTGAGGCGTTTACAGAGATAGGGAGGTGTCTGGGTGTTGGAGGAGGTTACAGTGATAGGGAGGTGTGCAGGGTTTGGAGGAGGTTACAGAGATAGGGAGGGGTGTAGGGACTGGAGGAGGTTACAGAGATAGGGAGGGGTGTAGGGGCTGGAGGATGTTACAGAGATAGGGAGGGGTGTAGTGGCTGGAGGAGATTACAGAGATAGGGAGGGGTGTACGGGCTGGAGGAGGTTACAGAGATAGGGAGGGGTGTAGGGGCTGGAGGAGGTTACAGAGATAGGGAGGGGTGTAGGGGTTGGAGGAGGTTACAGAGAGAGGGAGGATTGTAGGGGATGGAGGAGTTTACAGAGATAGGGAGGGGTGTAGGGGCTGGAGGAGGTTTCAGAGATAGGGAGGGGTGTAGGGGCTGGAGGAGGTTACAGATGTAGGGAGGGCTGTAGGGGCTGGAGGAGGTTACAGAAATAGGGAGGTGTGTAGGGGCTGGAGTAGGTTACAGAGATAGGGAAGGGTGTAGGGGCTGGAGGAGGTTACAGATATAAGGAGGGCTGAAGGGACTGGAGGAGTTTACAGAGATAGGGAGGTTTGTAGTGGTTGAAGGAAGTTACAGAGATAGGGAGGGGTGTAGGGGCTTGAGGCGGTTACAGAGATAGGGAGGTGTCTGGGTGTTGGAGGAGGTTACAGTGATAGGGAGGTGTGTAGGGTTTGGAGGAGGTTACAGAGATAGGGAGGGGTGTAGGGACTGGAGGAGGTTACAGAGATAGGGAAGGGTGTAGGGGCTGGAGGCGGTTACAGAGTTAGGGAAGGGTCTAGGTGTTGGAGGAAGTTACAGAGATAGGGAGGGTTGGAGGGGCTGGAGGAGGTTACAGGGATAGGGAGGGGTGTAGGGGCTGGAGGAGGTTACAGAGATAGGGACGGGTGTAGGGGCTGGAGGAGGTTACAGAGATAGGGAGGGATGTTGGGGCTGGAGTAGGTTACAGAGATAGGGAGGTGTGTAGCGGCTGGAGGAGGTTACAGAGATAGGGAGGGGTGTAGGGCCTGGAGGATTTTACAGAGATAGGGAGGGGTGTAGGGGCTGGAGGAGGTTACAGAGATAGGGGTGTTGTAGGTGCTCGAGGAGGTTACAGAGATGGGGAGGGGTGTAGGGGCTGGAGGAAGTTACAGAGATAGGGAGGGTTGTAGGTGCTGGAGGAGGTTACAGAGATAGGGAGGGGTGTAGAGGCTGGAGGAGGTTACAGAGATAGGGAGGGCTGTAGGGCCTGGAGGAGGTTACAGAGATAGGGAGATGTGTAGGGGTTGAAGGCAGTTACAGAAATAGGGAAGGTTGTACGGTCTGGAGGAGGTGACAGAGATAGGGAGGGAAGTAGGGGTTGGAGGAGGTTCCAGAGATAGGGAGGATTGTAGGGGCTGGAGGAGTTTACAGAGATAGGGAGGGGTGAGGGGTTGGAGGAAGTTACAGAGATAGGGAGTGTTGTAGGGGCTGGAGGGGGTTACAGAGATAGGGAGGGGTGTAGGTGTTGGAGGAGGTTACAGAGATTGGGAGGGTTGTAGGGGCTGGAGGAGATTACAGAGATAGGGAAGGGTGTAGGGGCTGGAGGAGGTTACAGAGATAAGGAGGGGTGTAGGGGCTGGAGGAGGTTACAGAGATAGGGAGGATTGTAGGGGATGGAGGAGTTTACAGAGAGAGGGAGGGCTGTTGGGGCTGGAGGAGGTGACAGAGAAAGGGAGGGGTGTATGGACTGGAGGAGGTTACAGAGATAGGGAGGTGTGTAGGGGCTGGAGTAGGTTACAGAGATAGGGAGAGGTGTAGGGGCTGGAGGAGGTTACAGAGATAGGGAGGGGTGTAGGGGCTGGAGGAGTTTACAGAGATAGGGAGGGGTGTAGGGGCTGGAGGAGGTTACAGAGATAGGGAGGTGTGTAGGGGCTGGAGGAGGTTACAGAGATAGGGAGGGGTGTAGGGGCTGGAGGAGGTTACAGAGAGAGGGAGGATTGTAGGGGATGGAGGAGGTTACAGAGATAGGGAGGATTGTAGGGGATGGAGGAGTTTTCAGAGAGAGGGAGGGCTGTTGGGGCTGGAGGAGGTGACAGAGATAGGGAGGTGTGTAGGGGCTGGAGTAGGTTACAGAGATAGGGAGAGGTGTAGGGGCTGGAGGAGGTTACAGAGATAGGGAGGGGTGTAGGGGCTGGAGGAGTTTACAGAGATAGGGAGGGGTGTAGGGCCTGGAGGATTTTACAGAGATAGGGAGGGGTGTAGGGGCTGGAGGAGGTTACAGAGATAGGGGGGTTGTAGGTGCTCGAGGAGGTTACAGAGATGGGGAGTGGTGTAGGGGCTGGAGGAAGTTACAGAGATAGGGAGGGTTGTAGGTGCTGGAGGAGGTTACAGAGATAGGGAGGGGTGTAGAGGCTGGAGGAGGTTACAGAGATAGGGAGGGCTGTAGGGCCTGGAGGAGGTTACAGAGATAGGGAGATGTGTAGGGGTTGAAGGCAGTTACAGAAATAGGGAAGGTTGTACGGTCTGGAGGAGGTGACAGAGATAGGGAGGGAAGTAGGGGTTGGAGGAGGTTCCAGAGATAGGGAGGATTGTAGGGGCTGGAGGAGTTTACAGAGATAGGGAGGGGTGAGGGGTTGGAGGAAGTTACAGAGATAGGGAGTGTTGTAGGGGCTGGAGGGGGTTACAGAGATAGGGAGGGGTGTAGTGGTTGGAGGAGGTTACAGAGATTGGGAGGGTTGTAGGGGCTGGAGGAGATTACAGAGATAGGGAAGGGTGTAGGGGCTGGAGGAGGTTACAGAGATAAGGAGGGGTGTAGGGGCTGGAGGAGGTTACAGAGATAGGGAGGATTGTAGGGGATGGAGGAGTTTACAGAGAGAGGGAGGGCTGTTGGGGCTGGAGGAGGTGACAGAGAAAGGGAGGGGTGTATGGACTGGAGGAGGTTACAGAGATAGGGAGGTGTGTAGGGGCTGGAGTAGGTTACAGAGATAGGGAGAGGTGTAGGGGCTGGAGGAGGTTACAGAGATAGGGAGGGGTGTAGGGGCTTGAGGAGTTTACAGAGATAGGGAGGGGTGTAGGGGCTGGAGGAGGTTACAGAGATAGGGAGGTGTGTAGGGGCTGGAGGAGGTTACAGAGATAGGGAAGGGTGTAGGGGCTGGAGGAGGTTACAGAGAGAGGGAGGATTGTAGGGGATGGAGGAGTTTACAGAGATAGGGAGGTGTGTAGGGGCTGGAGGAGGTTACAGAGATAGGGAGGGCTGTAGGGGCTGGAGGATGTTACAGAAATAGGGAGGTGTGTAGGGGCTGGAGTAGGTTACAGAGATAGGGAGGGGTGTAGGGGCTGGAGGACGTTACAGAGATAGGGAGGGGTGTAGGGGCTGGAGGAGTTTACAGATATAGGGAGGGCTGTAGGGGCTGGAGGAGGTTACAGAGATAGGGAGGGGTGTAGGGACTGGAGGAGGTTAAAGATATAAGGAGGGCTGAAGGGACTGGAGGAGTTTACAGAGATAGGGAGGTTTGTAGGGGTTGAAGGAAGTTACAGAGATAGGGAGGGGTGTAGTGGCTTGAGGCGTTTACAGAGATAGGGAGGTGTCTGGGTGTTGGAGGAGGTTACAGTGATAGGGAGGTGTGCAGGGTTTGGAGGAGGTTACAGAGATAGGGAGGGGTGTAGGGACTGGAGGAGGTTACAGAAATAGGGAGGTGTGTAGGGGCTGGAGTAGGTTACAGAGATAGGGAGGGGTGTAGGGGCTGGAGGAGGTTACAGAGATAGGGAGGGGTGTAGGGGCTGGAGGAGTTTACAGATATAGGGAGGGCTGTAGGGGCTGGAGGAGGTTACAGAGATAGGGAGGGGTGTAGGGGCTGGAGGAGGTTAAAGATATAAGGAGGGCTGAAGGGACTGGAGGAGTTTACAGAGATAGGGAGGTTTGTAGGGGTTGAAGGAAGTTACAGAGATAGGGAGGGGTGTAGGGGCTTGAGGCGGTTACAGAGATAGGGAGGTGTCTGGGTGTTGGTGGAGGTTACAGTGATAGGGAGGTGTGCAGGGTTTGGAGGAGGTTACAGAGATAGGGAGGGGTGTAGGGACTGGAGGAGGTTACAGAGATAGGGAAGGGTGTAGGGGCTGGAGGAGGTTACAGAGATAGGGAGGGGTGTAGGGGCTGGAGGAGGTTACAGAGATAGGGAGGGCTGTCGGGGCTGGAGGAGGTTACAGAAATAGGGAGGTGTGTAGGGGCTGGAGTAGGTTACAGAGATAGGGAAGGGTGTAGGAGCTGGAGGAGGTTACAGATATAAGGAGGGCTGAAGGGACTGGAGTAGTTTACAGAGATAGGGAGGGGTGTAGGGGTTGGAGGAGTTTACAGAGATGGGGAGGGTTGTAGGGGCTGGAGGAGGTTACAGAGATAGGGAAGGGTGTAGGGGCAGGAGGAGGTTACAGAGATAAGGAGGGGTGTAGGGGCTGGAGGAGGTTACAGAGATAGGCAGGATTGTAGGGGATGGAGGAGTTTACAGAGATAGGGAGGGCTGTTGGGACTGGAGGAGGTTACAGAGAAAGGGAGGGGTGTAGGGACTGGAGGAGGTTACAGAGATAGGGAGGTGTGTAGGGGCTGGAGTAGGTTACAGAGATAGGGAGAGGTGTAGGGGCTGGAGGAGGTTACAGAGATCGGGAGGGGTGTAGGGGCTGGAGGATGTTACAGAGATAGGGAGGGGTGTAGGGGCTGGAGGAGATTACAGAGATAGGGAGGGGTGTACGGGCTGGAGGAGGTTACAGAGATAGGGAGGGGTGTAGGGGCTGGAGGAGGGTACAGAGATAGGGAAGGGTGTAGGGGCTGGAGGAGGTTACAGAGAGAGGGAGGATTGTAGGGGATGGAGGAGTTTACAGAGATAGGGAGGGGTGTAGGGGCTGGAGGAGGTTTCAAAGATAGGGAGGGGTGTAGGGGCTGGAGGAGGTTACAGATATAGGGAGGGCTGTAGGGGCTGGAGGAGGTTACAGAAATAGGGAGGTGTGTAGGGGCTGGAGTAGGTTACAGAGATAGGGAAGGGTGTAGGGGCTGGAGGAGGTTACAGATATAAGGAGGGCTGAAGGGACTGGAGGAGTTTACAGAGATAGGGAGGTTTGTAGGGGTTGAAGGAAGTTACAGAGATAGGGAGGGGTGTAGGGGCTTGAGGCGGTTACAGAGATAGGGAGGTGTCTGGGTGTTGGAGGAGGTTACAGTGATAGGGATGTGTGTAGGGTTTGGAGGAGGTTACAGAGATAGGGAGGGGTGTAGGGACTGGAGGAGGTTACAGAGATAGGGAAGGGTGTAGGGGCTGGAGGAGGTTACAGTGTTAGGGAAGGGTCTAGTTGTTGGAGGAAGTTACAGAGATAGGGAGGGTTGGCGGGGCTGGAGGAGGTTACAGGGATAGGGAGGGGTGTAGGGGCTGGAGGAGGTTACAGAGATAGGGACGGGTGTAGGGGCTGGAGGAGGTTACAGAGATAGGGAGGGATTTTGGGGCTGGAGTAGGTTACAGAGATAGGGAGGGGTGTAGGGGCTGGAGGAGGTTACAGAGATAGGGAGGGGTGTAGGGCCTGGAGGATTTTACAGAGATAGGGAGGGGTGTAGGGGCTGGAGGAGGTTAGAGAGATAGGGAGGGTTGTAGGTGCTCGAGGAGGTTACAGAGATGGGGAGGGGTGTAGGGGTTGGAGGAAGTTACAGAGATAGGGAGGGTTGTAGGTGCTGGAGGAGGTTACAGAGATAGGGAGGGGTGTAGAGGCTGGAGGAGGTTACAGAGATAGGGAGGGCTGTAGGGCCTGGAGGAGGTTACAGAGATAGGGAGATGTGTAGGGGTTGAAGGACGTTACAGAAATAGGGAAGGTTGTACGGTCTGGAGGAGGTGACAGAGATAGGGAGGGAAGTAGGGGTTGGAGGAGGTTCCAGAGATAGGGAGGATTGTAGGGGCTGGAGGAGTTTACAGAGATAGGGAGGAGTGAGGGGTTGGAGGAAGTTACAGAGATAGGGAGTGTGGTAGGGGCTGGAGGGGGTTACAGAGATAGGGAGGGGTGTAGGGGTTGGAGGAGGTTACAGAGATTGGGAGGGTTGTAGGGGCTGGAGGAGATTACAGAGATAGGGAAGGGTGTAGGGGCTGGAGGAGGTTACAGAGATAAGGAGGGGTGTAGGGGCTGGAGGAGGTTACAGAGATAGGGAGGATTGTAGGGGATGGAGGAGTTTACAGAGAGAGGGAGGGCTGTTGGGGCTGGAGGAGGTGACAGAGAAAGGGAGGGGTGTATGGACTGGAGGAGTTTACAGAGATAGGGAGGGGTGTAGGGGCTGGAGGAGGTTACAGAGATAGGGAGGGGTGTAGGGGCTGGAGGAGTTTACAGAGATAGGGAGGGGTGTAGGGGCTGGAGGAGGTTACAGAGATAGGGAGGTGTGTAGGGGCTGGAGGAGGTTACAGAGATAGGGAGGGGTGTAGGGGCTGGAGGAGGTTACAGAGAGAGGGAGGATTGTAGGGGATGGAGGAGTTTACAGAGATAGGGAGGGGTGTAGGGGCTGGAGGAGGTTTCAGAGATAGGGAGGGGTGTAGGGGCTGGAGGAGGTTACAGAGATAGGGAGGGCTGTAGGGGCTGGAGGAGGTTACAGAAATAGGGAGGTGTGTAGGGACTGGAGTAGGTTACAGAGATAGGGAGGGGTGTAGGGGCTGGAGGAGGTTACAGAGATAGGGGCGGGTGTAGGGGCTGGAGGTGTTTAAAGATATAGGGAGGGCTGTAGGGGCTGGAGGAGGTTACAGAGATAGGGAGGGGTGTAGGGGCTGGAGGAGGTTACAGATATAAGGAGGGCTGAAGGGACTGGAGGAATTTACTGAGATAGGGAGGTTTGTAGGGTTTGAAGGAAGTTACAGAGATAGGGAGGGGTGTAGGGGCTTGAGGCGGTTACAGAGATAGGGAGGTGTCTGGGTGTTGGAGGAGGTTACAGTGATAGGGAGGTGTGCAGGGTTTGGAGGAGGTTACAGAGATAGGGAGGGGTGTAGGGACTGGAGGAGGTTACAGAGATAGGGAAGGGTGTAGGGGCTGGAGGAGGTTACAGAGTTAGGGAAGGGTCTAGGTCTTGGAGGACGTTACAGAGATAGGGAGGGTTGGAGGGGCTGGAGGAGGTTACAGGGATAGGGAGGGGTGTAGGGGCTGGAGGAGGTTACAGAGATAGGGAGGTCTGTAGTGGTTGGAGGAAGTTAGAGAGATAGGGACGGGTGTAGGGGCTGGAGGAGGTAACAGAGATAGGGAGGGATGTTGGGGCTGGAGTAGGTTACAGAGATAGGGAGGGGTGTAGTGGCTGGAGGAGGTTACAGAGATAGGGAGGGTTGTAGGGGCTGGAGGATTTTACAGAGATAGGGAGGGGTGTAGGGGCTGGAGGAGTTTACAGAGATAGGGAGGGGTGTAGAGGCTGGAGGAGGTTACAGAGATAGGGAGGGGTGTAGGGGCTGGAGGAGGTTACAGAGATAGGGAGGGTTGTAGGTGCTCGAGGAGGTTACAGAGATGGCGAGGGGTGTAGGGGCTGGAGGAAGTTACAGAGATAGGGAGGGTTGTAGGTGCTGGAGGAGGTTACAGAGATAGGGAGGGGTGTAGAGGCTGGAGGAGGTTACAGAGATAGGGAGGGCTGTAGGGCCTGGCGGAGGTTACAGAGATAGGGAGATGTGTAGGGGTTGAAGGAAGTTACAGAAATAGGGAAGGTTGTACGGTCTGGAGGAGGTGACAGAGATAGGGAGGGAAGTAGGGGTTGGAGGAGGTTCCAGAGATAGGGAGGATTGTAGGGGCTGGAGGATGTTACAGAGATGGGGAGGGATGTAGGGGCTGGAGGAGGTTACAGAGATAGGGAGGGATGTAGGTGCTGGAGGATATTACAGAGATAGGGAGGGCTGTAGGGTTTGGAGGAGGTTACAGAGATAGGGAGGGGTGTAGGGAATGGCGGAGGATACAGAGATAGGGAGGGGTGTAGGGGCTGGAGGAGGTTACAGAGATAGGGAGGGTTGTAGGTGCTGGAGGAGGAAACAGAGATAGGGAGGGGTGTAGGGGCTGGACGAGGTGACAAAGTTAGGGAGGGTTGTAGGTGCTCGAGGAGGTTACAGAGATGGGGAGGGGTGTCGGGGCTGGAGGAAGTTACAGAGATAGGGAGGTTTGTAGGTGCTGGAGGAGGTTACAGAGATAGGGAGGGTTGTAGGGGCTGGAGGAGGTTACAGAGATAGGGAGGTGTGTAGGGGCTGGTGGAGTTTTCAGAGATCGGGAGGGGTGAGGGGTTGGAGGAAGTTACAGAGATAGGGAGGGTTGTAGGGGCTGGAGGGGGATACAGAGATAGGGAGGGGTGTAGGGGTGGGAGGAGGTTACAGAGATAGGGAGGGTTGTAGGGGCTGGAGGTGGTTACAGAGATAGGGAGGATTGTAGGGGATGGAGGAGTTTACAGAGATAGGGAGGGCTGTTGGGGCTGGAGGAGGTTACAGAGAAAGGGAGGGGTGTAGGGGCTGGAGGAAGTTACAGAGATAGGGAGGGTTGTAGGTGCTCGAGGAGGTTACAGAGATGGGGAGGGGTGTAGGGGCTGGAGGAAGTTACAGAGATAAGGAGGGGTTTAGCGGATGGAGGAGGTTACAGAGATAGGGAGGGGTGTAGGGGCTGGAGGAGGTTACAGAGATAGGGAGGGGTGTAGGGGCTGGAGGAGGTTACAGAGATAGGGAGGGGTGTAGAGGCTGGAGGAGGTTACAGAGATAGGGAGGGGTGTAGGGGCTGGAGGAGGTTACAGAGATAGGGAGGTTTGTAGGGGCTGGTGGAGTTTTCAGAGATAGGGAAGTGTGTAGGGGCTGGAGGAGATTACAGAGATAGGGAGGGGTGTAGGGGCTGGAGGAGGTTACAGAGATAAGGAGGGTTGTAGGGGCTGGAGGAAGTTACAGAGATAGGGAGGATTGTAGGGGATGGAGGAGTTTACAGAGATAGGGAGGGGTGTAGGGGCTGGAGGAGGTTTCAGAGATAGGGAGGGGTGTAGGGGCTGGAGGAGGTTTCAGAGATAGGGAGGGGTGTAGGGGCTGGAGGAGGTTACAGAGATATGGAGGGCTGTAGGGGCTGGAGGAGGTTACAGAGATAGGGAGGGCTGTAGGGGCTGGAGGAGGTTACAGAGATAGGTAGGGGTGTAGGGGCTGGAGGAGGTTACAGATATAAGGAGGGCTGAAGGGACTGGAGGAGGTTACAGAGATAGGGAGGTTTGTAGGGGTTGAAGGAAGTTACAGAGATAGGGAGGGGTGTAGGGGCTTGAGGCGGTTACAGAGATAGGGAGGTGTCTGGGTGTTGGAGGACGTTACAGTGATAGGGAGGTGTGTAGGGTTTGGAGGAGTTTACAGAGATAAGGAGGGGTGTAGGGACTGGAGGAGGTTACAGAGATAGGGAAGGGTGTAGGGGTTGGAGGAGGTTACAGAGTTAGGGAAGGGTCTAGGTGTTGGAGGAAGTTACAGAGATAGGGAGGGTTGGAGGGGCTGGAGGAGGTAACAGAGATAGGGAGGGGAGTAGGTGTTGGAGGAGGTTACAGAGATAGCGAGGATTGTAGGGGCTGGAGGAAGTTACAGAGATAGGGAGTGTTGTATGGATGGAGGATGTTACAGAGATAGGGAGGAATGTAGGGGCTGGAGGATGTTACACAGATAGGGAGGGCTGTAGGGTTTGGAGGAGGTTACAGAGATAGGGAGGGGTGTAGGGACTGGCGGAGTTTACAGAGATAGGGAGGGGTGTAGGGGCTGGAGGAGGTTACAGAGATAGGGAGGGTTGTAGATGCTGGAGGAGGTTACAGAGATAGGGAGGGGTGTAGGGGCTGGACGAGGTTACAGAGATAGGGAGGGGTGTAGGGGCTGGAGAAGGTTACAGAGATTGGGAGGGGTGTCGGGGCTGGAGGAGGATACAGAGATATGGAGGGTTGTAGGTGCTCGAGGAGGTTACAGAGATGGGGAGGGGTGTAGGGGTTGGAGGAGGTTACAGAGATAGGGAGGGGTGGAGGGGCTGGAGGAGGTTACAGAGATAGGGAGGTCTGTATTGGTTGGAGGAAGTTACAGAGATAGGGACGGGTGCAGGGGCTGGAGGAGGTTACAGAGATAGGGAGTGCTGTTGGGGCTGGAGTAGGTTACAGAGATAGGGAGGGGTGTAGGGGCTGGAGGATTTTACAGAGATAGGGAGTGGTGTAGGGGCGGGAAGAGGTTACAGAGATAAGGAGGGTTGTAGGTGCTCGAGGAGGTTACAGAGATGGGGAGGGGTGTAGGGGCTGGAGGAAGTTACAGAGATACAGAGGGGTGTAGGGGCTTGAGGCGGTTACAGAGATAGGGAGGTGTCTGGGTGTTGGAGGAGGTTACAGTGATAGGGAGGTGTGTAGGGTTTGGAGGAGGTTACAGAGATAGGGAGGGGTGTAGGGACTGGAGGAGGTTACAGAGATAGGGAAGGATGTAGGGACTGGAGTAGGTTACAGAGATAGGGAGGGGTGTAGGGGCTGGAGGAGGTTACAGAGATAGGGGCGGGTGTAGGGGCTGGAGGTGTTTAAAGATATAGGGAGGGCTGTAGGGGCTGGAGGAGGTTACAGAGATAGGGAGGGGTGTAGGGGCTGGAGGAGGTTACAGATATAAGGAGGGCTGAAGGGACTGGAGGAATTTACTGAGATAGGGAGGTTTGTAGGGTTTGAAGGAAGTTACAGAGATAGGGAGGGGTGTAGGGGCTTGAGGCGGTTACAGAGATAGGGAGGTGTCTGGGTGTTGGAGGAGGTTACAGTGATAGGGAGGTGTGCAGGGTTTGGAGGAGGTTACAGAGATAGGGAGGGGTGTAGGGACTGGAGGAGGTTACAGAGATAGGGAAGGGTGTAGGGGCTGGAGGAGGTTACAGAGTTAGGGAAGGGTCTAGGTCTTGGAGGACGTTACAGAGATAGGGAGGGTTGGAGGGGCTGGAGGAGGTTACAGGGATAGGGAGGGGTGTAGGGGCTGGAGGAGGTTACAGAGATAGGGAGGTCTGTAGTGGTTGGAGGAAGTTAGAGAGATAGGGACGGGTGTAGGGGCTGGAGGAGGTAACAGAGATAGGGAGGGATGTTGGGGCTGGAGTAGGTTACAGAGATAGGGAGGGGTGTAGTGGCTGGAGGAGGTTACAGAGATAGGGAGGGTTGTAGGGGCTGGAGGATTTTACAGAGATAGGGAGGGGTGTAGGGGCTGGAGGAGTTTACAGAGATAGGGAGGGGTGTAGAGGCTGGAGGAGGTTACAGAGATAGGGAGGGGTGTAGGGGCTGGAGGAGGTTACAGAGATAGGGAGGGTTGTAGGTGCTCGAGGAGGTTACAGAGATGGCGAGGGGTGTAGGGGCTGGAGGAAGTTACAGAGATAGGGAGGGTTGTAGGTGCTGGAGGAGGTTACAGAGATAGGGAGGGGTGTAGAGGCTGGAGGAGGTTACAGAGATAGGGAGGGCTGTAGGGCCTGGCGGAGGTTACAGAGATAGGGAGATGTGTAGGGGTTGAAGGAAGTTACAGAAATAGGGAAGGTTGTACGGTCTGGAGGAGGTGACAGAGATAGGGAGGGAAGTAGGGGTTGGAGGAGGTTCCAGAGATAGGGAGGATTGTAGGGGCTGGAGGATGTTACAGAGATGGGGAGGGATGTAGGGGCTGGAGGAGGTTACAGAGATAGGGAGGGATGTAGGTGCTGGAGGATATTACAGAGATAGGGAGGGCTGTAGGGTTTGGAGGAGGTTACAGAGATAGGGAGGGGTGTAGGGAATGGCGGAGGATACAGAGATAGGGAGGGGTGTAGGGGCTGGAGGAGGTTACAGAGATAGGGAGGGTTGTAGGTGCTGGAGGAGGAAACAGAGATAGGGAGGGGTGTAGGGGCTGGACGAGGTGACAAAGTTAGGGAGGGTTGTAGGTGCTCGAGGAGGTTACAGAGATGGGGAGGGGTGTCGGGGCTGGAGGAAGTTACAGAGATAGGGAGGTTTGTAGGTGCTGGAGGAGGTTACAGAGATAGGGAGGGTTGTAGGGGCTGGAGGAGGTTACAGAGATAGGGAGGTGTGTAGGGGCTGGTGGAGTTTTCAGAGATCGGGAGGGGTGAGGGGTTGGAGGAAGTTACAGAGATAGGGAGGGTTGTAGGGGCTGGAGGGGGATACAGAGATAGGGAGGGGTGTAGGGGTGGGAGGAGGTTACAGAGATAGGGAGGGTTGTAGGGGCTGGAGGTGGTTACAGAGATAGGGAAGAGTGTAGGGGCTGGAGGAGGTTACAGAGATAAGGAGGGGTGTAGGGGCTGGAGGAGGTTACGGAGATAGGGAGGATTGTAGGGGATGGAGGAGTTTACAGAGATAGGGAGGGCTGTTGGGGCTGGAGGAGGTTACAGAGAAAGGGAGGGGTGTAGGGGCTGGAGGAAGTTACAGAGATAGGGAGGGTTGTAGGTGCTCGAGGAGGTTACAGAGATGGGGAGGGGTGTAGGGGCTGGAGGAAGTTACAGAGATAAGGAGGGGTTTAGCGGATGGAGGAGGTTACAGAGATAGGGAGGGGTGTAGGGGCTGGAGGAGGTTACAGAGATAGGGAGGGGTGTAGGGGCTGGAGGAGGTTACAGAGATAGGGAGGGGTGTAGAGGCTGGAGGAGGTTACAGAGATAGGGAGGGGTGTAGGGGCTGGAGGAGGTTACAGAGATAGGGAGGTTTGTAGGGGCTGGTGGAGTTTTCAGAGATAGGGAAGTGTGTAGGGGCTGGAGGAGATTACAGAGATAGGGAGGGGTGTAGGGGCTGGAGGAGGTTACAGAGATAAGGAGGGTTGTAGGGGCTGGAGGAAGTTACAGAGATAGGGAGGATTGTAGGGGATGGAGGAGTTTACAGAGATAGGGAGGGGTGTAGGGGCTGGAGGAGGTTTCAGAGATAGGGAGGGGTGTAGGGGCTGGAGGAGGTTTCAGAGATAGGGAGGGGTGTAGGGGCTGGAGGAGGTTACAGAGATATGGAGGGCTGTAGGGGCTGGAGGAGGTTACAGAGATAGGGAGGGCTGTAGGGGCTGGAGGAGGTTACAGAGATAGGTAGGGGTGTAGGGGCTGGAGGAGGTTACAGATATAAGGAGGGCTGAAGGGACTGGAGGAGGTTACAGAGATAGGGAGGTTTGTAGGGGTTGAAGGAAGTTACAGAGATAGGGAGGGGTGTAGGGGCTTGAGGCGGTTACAGAGATAGGGAGGTGTCTGGGTGTTGGAGGACGTTACAGTGATAGGGAGGTGTGTAGGGTTTGGAGGAGTTTACAGAGATAAGGAGGGGTGTAGGGACTGGAGGAGGTTACAGAGATAGGGAAGGGTGTAGGGGTTGGAGGAGGTTACAGAGTTAGGGAAGGGTCTAGGTGTTGGAGGAAGTTACAGAGATAGGGAGGGTTGGAGGGGCTGGAGGAGGTAACAGAGATAGGGAGGGGAGTAGGTGTTGGAGGAGGTTACAGAGATAGCGAGGATTGTAGGGGCTGGAGGAAGTTACAGAGATAGGGAGTGTTGTATGGATGGAGGATGTTACAGAGATAGGGAGGAATGTAGGGGCTGGAGGATGTTACACAGATAGGGAGGGCTGTAGGGTTTGGAGGAGGTTACAGAGATAGGGAGGGGTGTAGGGACTGGCGGAGTTTACAGAGATAGGGAGGGGTGTAGGGGCTGGAGGAGGTTACAGAGATAGGGAGGGTTGTAGATGCTGGAGGAGGTTACAGAGATAGGGAGGGGTGTAGGGGCTGGACGAGGTTACAGAGATAGGGAGGGGTGTAGGGGCTGGAGAAGGTTACAGAGATTGGGAGGGGTGTCGGGGCTGGAGGAGGATACAGAGATATGGAGGGTTGTAGGTGCTCGAGGAGGTTACAGAGATGGGGAGGGGTGTAGGGGTTGGAGGAGGTTACAGAGATAGGGAGGGGTGGAGGGGCTGGAGGAGGTTACAGAGATAGGGAGGTCTGTATTGGTTGGAGGAAGTTACAGAGATAGGGACGGGTGCAGGGGCTGGAGGAGGTTACAGAGATAGGGAGTGCTGTTGGGGCTGGAGTAGGTTACAGAGATAGGGAGGGGTGTAGGGGCTGGAGGATTTTACAGAGATAGGGAGTGGTGTAGGGGCGGGAAGAGGTTACAGAGATAAGGAGGGTTGTAGGTGCTCGAGGAGGTTACAGAGATGGGGAGGGGTGTAGGGGCTGGAGGAAGTTACAGAGATACAGAGGGGTGTAGGGGCTTGAGGCGGTTACAGAGATAGGGAGGTGTCTGGGTGTTGGAGGAGGTTACAGTGATAGGGAGGTGTGTAGGGTTTGGAGGAGGTTACAGAGATAGGGAGGGGTGTAGGGACTGGAGGAGGTTACAGAGATAGGGAAGGATGTAGGGGCTGGAGGAGGTTACAGAGTTAGGGAAGGGTCTAGGTGTTGGAGGAAGTTACAGAGATAGGGAGGGATGGAGGGGCTGGAGGAGGTTACAGGGATAGGGAGGGGTGTAGGGGCTGGAGGAGGTTACAGAGATAGGGACGGGTGTAGGGGCTGGAGGAGGTTACAGAGATAGGGAGGGATGTTGGGGCTGGAGTAGGTTACAGAGATAGGGAGGGGTGTAGGGGCTGGAGGAGGTTACAGAGATAGGGAGGCGTGTAGGGGCTGGAGGATTTTACAGAGATAGGGAGGGGTGTAGGGGCCGGAGGAGGTTACAGAGATAGGGAGGGTTGTAGGTGCTCGAGGAGGTTACAGAGATGGGGAGGGGTGTAGGAGCTGGAGGAAGTTACAGAGATAGGGAGGGTTGTAGGTGCTGGAGGAGGTTACAGAGATAGGGAGGGGTGTAGAGGCTGGAGGAGGTTACAGAGATAGGGAGGGCTGTAGGGCCTGGAGGAGGTTACAGAGATAGGGAGATGTGTAGGGGTTGAAGGAAGTTACAGAAATAGGGAAGGTTGTACGGTCTGGAGGAGGTGACAGAGATAGGGAGGGAAGTAGGGGTTGGAGGAGGTTCCAGAGATAGGGAGGATTGTAGGGGCTGGAGGAGTTTACAGAGATAGGGAGGGGTGAGGGGTTCGAGGAAGTTACAGAGATAGGGAGTGTTGTAGGGGCTGGAGGGGGTTACAGAGATAGGGAGGGGTGTAGGGGTTGGAGGAGGTTACAGAGATTGGGAGGGTTGTAGGGGCTGGAGGAGATTACAGAGATAGGGAAGGGTGTAGGGGCTGAGGAGGTTACAGAGATAAGGAGGGGTGTAGGGGCTGGAGGAGGTTACAGAGATAGGGAGGATTGTAGGGGATGGAGGAGTTTTCAGAGAGAGGGAGGGCTGTTGGGGCTGGAGGAGGTGACAGAGATAGGGAGGTGTGTAGGGGCTGGAGTAGGTTACAGAGATAGGGAGAGGTGTAGGGGCTGGAGGAGGTTACAGAGATAGGGAGGGGTGTAGGGGCTGGAGGAGTTTACAGAGATAGGGAGGGGTGTAGGGGCTGGAGGAGGTTACAGAGATAGGGAGGTGTGTAGGGGCTGGAGGAGGTTACAGAGATAGGGAGGGGTGTAGGGGCTGGAGGAGGTTACAGAGAGTGGGAGGATTGTAGGGGATGGAGGAGTTTACAGAGATAGAGAGGGGTGTAGGGGCTGGAGGAGGTTACAGAGATAGGGAGGGGTGTAGGGGCTGGAGATGGTTACAGAGATAGGGACGGGTGTAGGGGCTGGAGGAGTTTACAGATATAGGGAGGGCTGTAGGGGCTGGAGGAGGTTACAGAGATATGGAGGGGTGTAGGGGCTGGAGGAGGTTACAGAAATAGGGAGGTGTGTAGGGGCTGGAGTAGGTTACAGAGATAGGGAAGGGTGTAGGGGCTGGAGGAGGTTACAGATATAAGGAGGGCTGAAGGGACTGGAGGAGTTTACAGAGATAGGGAGGTTTGTAGGGGTTGAAGGAAGTTACAGAGATAGGGAGGGGTGTAGGGGCTTGAGGCGGTTACAGAGATAGGGAGGTGTCTGGGTGTTGGAGGAGGTTACAGTGATAGGGAGGTGTGTAGGGTTTGGAGGAGGTTACAGAGATAGGGAGGGGTGTAGGGACTGGAGGAGGTTACAGAGATAGGGAAGGGTGTAGGGGCTGGAGGAGGTTACAGTGTTAGGGAAGGGTCTAGTTGTTGGAGGAAGTTACAGAGATAGGGAGGGTTGGCGGGGCTGGAGGAGGTTACAGGGATAGGGAGGGGTGTAGGGGCTGGAGGAGGTTACAGAGATAGGGACGGGTGTAGGGGCTGGAGGAGGTTACAGAGATAGGGAGGGATGTTGGGGCTGGAGTAGGTTACAGAGATAGGGAGGGGTGTAGGGGCTGGAGGAGGTTACAGAGATAGGGAGGGGTGTAGGGCCTGGAGGATTTTACAGAGATAGGGAGGGGTGTAGGGGCTGGAGGAGGTTAGAGAGATAGGGAGGGTTGTAGGTGCTCGAGGAGGTTACAGAGATGGGGAGGGGTGTAGGGGTTGGAGGAAGTTACAGAGATAGGGAGGGTTGTAGGTGCTGGAGGAGGTTACAGAGATAGGGAGGGGTGTAGAGGCTGGAGGAGGTTACAGAGATAGGGAGGGCTGTAGGGCCTGGAGGAGGTTACAGAGATAGGGAGATGTGTAGGGGTTGAAGGACGTTACAGAAATAGGGAAGGTTGTACGGTCTGGAGGAGGTGACAGAGATTGGGAGGGAAGTAGGGGTTGGAGGAGGTTCCAGAGATAGGGAGGATTGTAGGGGCTGGAGGAGTTTACAGAGATAGGGAGGAGTGAGGGGTTGGAGGAAGTTACAGAGATAGGGAGTGTTGTAGGGGCTGGAGGGGGTTACAGAGATAGGGAGGGGTGTAGGGGTTGGAGGAGGTTACAGAGATTGGGAGGGTTGTAGGGGCTGGAGGAGATTACAGAGATAGGGAAGGGTGTAGGGGCTGGAGGAGGTTACAGAGATAAGGAGGGGTGTAGGGGCTGGAGGAGGTTACAGAGATAGGGAGGATTGTAGGGGATGGAGGAGTTTACAGAGAGAGGGAGGGCTGTTGGGGCTGGAGGAGGTGACAGAGAAAGGGAGGGGTGTATGGACTGGAGGAGTTTACAGAGATAGGGAGGGGTGTAGGGGCTGGAGGAGGTTACAGAGATAGGGAGGGGTGTAGGGGCTGGAGGAGTTTACAGAGATAGGGAGGGGTGTAGGGGCTGGAGGAGGTTACAGAGATAGGGAGGTGTGTAGGGGCTGGAGGAGGTTACAGAGATAGGGAGGGGTGTAGGGGCTGGAGGAGGTTACAGAGAGAGGGAGGATTGTAGGGGATGGAGGAGTTTACAGAGATAGGGAGGGGTGTAGGGGCTGGAGGAGGTTTCAGAGATAGGGAGGGGTGTAGGGGCTGGAGGAGGTTACAGAGATAGGGAGGGCTGTAGGGGCTGGAGGAGGTTACAGAAATAGGGAGGTGTGTAGGGACTGGAGTAGGTTACAGAGATAGGGAGGGGTGTAGGGGCTGGAGGAGGTTACAGAGATAGGGGCGGGTGTAGGGGCTGGAGGTGTTTAAAGATATAGGGAGGGCTGTAGGGGCTGGAGGAGGTTACAGAGATAGGGAGGGGTGTAGGGGCTGGAGGAGGTTACAGATATAAGGAGGGCTGAAGGGACTGGAGGAATTTACAGAGATAGGGAGGTTTGTAGGCTTTGAAGGAAGTTACAGAGATAGGGAGGGGTGTAGGGGCTTGAGGCGGTTACAGAGATAGGGAGGTGTCTGGGTGTTGGAGGAGGTTACAGTGATAGGGAGGTGTGCAGGGTTTGGAGGAGGTTACAGAGATAGGGAGGTGTGTAGGGACTGGAGGAGGTTACAGAGATAGGGAAGGGTGTAGGGGCTGGAGGAGGTTACAGAGTTAGGGAAGGGTCTAGGTGTTGGAGGACGTTACAGAGATAGGGAGGGTTGGAGGGGCTGGAGGAGGTTACAGGGATAGGGAGGGGTGTAGGGGCTGGAGGAGGTTACAGAGATAGGGAGGTCTGTAGTGGTTGGAGGAAGTTAGAGAGATAGGGACGGGTGTAGGGGCTGGAGGAGGTAACAGAGATAGGGAGGGATGTTGGGGCTGGAGCAGGTTACAGAGATAGGGAGGGGTGTAGTGGCTGGAGGAGGTTACAGAGATAGGGAGGGTTGTAGGGGCTGGAGGATTTTACAGAGATAGGGAGGGGTGTAGGGGCTGGAGGAGTTTACAGAGATAGGGAGGGGTGTAGAGGCTGGAGGAGGTTACAGAGATAGGGAGGGGTGTAGGGGCTGGAGGAGGTTACAGAGATAGGGAGGGTTGTAGGTGCTCGAGGAGGTTACAGAGATGGCGAGGGGTGTAGGGGCTGGAGGAAGTTACAGAGATAGGGAGGGTTGTAGGTGCTGGAGGAGGTTACAGAGATAGGGAGGGGTGTAGAGGCTGGAGGAGGTTACAGAGATAGGGAGGGCTGTAGGGCCTGGCGGAGGTTACAGAGATAGGGAGGGGTGTAGGGGCTGGAGGAGGTTACAGAGATAGGGAGGAGTGTAGAGGCTGGAGGAGGTTACAGAGATAGGGAGGGCTGTAGGGCCTGGAGGAGGTTACAGAGATAGGGAGATGTGTAGGGGTTGAAGGAAGTTACAGAAATAGGGAAGGTTGTACGGTCTGGAGGAGGTGACAGAGATAGGGAGGGAAGTAGGGGTTGGAGGAGGTTCCAGAGATAGGGAGGATTGTAGGGGCTGGAGGATGTTACAGAGATGGGGAGGGATGTAGGGGCTGGAGGAGGTTACAGAGATAGGGAGGGATGTAGGTGCTGGAGGATATTACAGAGATAGGGAGGGGTGTAGGGGCTGGAGGAGGTTACAGAGATAGGGAGGGTTGTAGGTGCTGGAGGAGGAAACAGAGATAGGGAGGGGTGTAGGGCTGGACGAGGTGACAAAGTTAGGGAGGGTTGTAGGTGCTCGAGGAGGTTACAGAGATGGGGAGGGGTGTCGGGGCTGGAGGAAGTTACAGAGATAGGGAGGTTTGTAGGTGCTGGAGGAGGTTACAGAGATAGGGAGGGTTGTAGGGGCTGGAGGAGGTTACAGAGATAGGGAGGTGTGTAGGGGCTGGTGGAGTTTTCAGAGATAGGGAGGGGTGAGGGGTTGGAGGAAGTTACAGAGATAGGGAGGGTTGTAGGGGCTGGAGGGGGTTACAGAGATAGGGAGGGGTGTAGGGGTTGGAGGAGGTTACAGAGATAGGGAGGGTTGTAGGGGCTGGAGGTGGTTACAGAGATAGGGAAGAGTGTAGGGGCTGGAGGAGGTTACAGAGATAAGGAGGGGTGTAGGGGCTGGAGGAGGTTACGGAGATAGGGAGGATTGTAGGGGATGGAGGAGTTTACAGAGATAGGGAGGGCTGTTGGGGCTGGAGGAGGTTACAGAGAAAGGGAGGGGTGTAGGGGCTGGAGGAAGTTACAGAGATAGGGAGGGTTGTAGGTGCTCGAGGAGGTTACAGAGATGGGGAGTGGTGTAGGGGCTGGAGGAAGTTACAGAGATAAGGAGGGGTTTAGCGGATGGAGGAGGTTACAGAGATAGGGAGGGGTGTAGGGGCTGGAGGAGGTTACAGAGATAGGGAGGGGTGTAGGGGCTGGAGGAGGTTACAGAGCTAGGGAGGGGTGTAGAGGCTGGAGGAGGTTACAGAGATAGGGAGGGGTGTAGGGGCTGGAGGAGGTTACAGAGATAGGGAGGTTTGTAGGGGCTGGTGGAGTTTTCAGAGATAGGGAAGTGTGTAGGGGCTGGAGGAGATTACAGAGATAGGGAGGGGTGTAGGGGCTGGAGGAGGTTACAGAGATAAGGAGGGTTGTAGGGGCTGGAGGAAGTTACAGAGATAGGGAGGATTGTAGGGGATGGAGGAGTTTACAGAGATAGGGAGGGGTGTAGGGGCTGGAGGAGGTTTCAGAGATAGGGAGGGGTGTAGGGGCTGGAGGAGGTTTCAGAGATAGGGAGGGGTGTAGGGGCTGGAGGAGGTTACAGAGATATGGAGGGCAGTAGGGGCTGGAGGAGGTTACAGAGATAGGGAGGGCTGTAGGGGCTGGAGGAGGTTACAGAGATAGGTAGGGGTGTAGGGGGTGGAGGAGGTTACAGATATAAGGAGGGCTGAAGGGACTGGAGGAGGTTACAGAGATAGGGAGGTTTGTAGGGGTTGAAGGAAGTTACAGAGATAGGGAGGGGTGTAGGGGCTTGAGGCGGTTACAGAGATAGGGAGGTGTCTGGGTGTTGGAGGACGTTACAGTGATAGGGAGGTGTGTAGGGTTTGGAGGAGTTTACAGAGATAGGGAGGGGTGTAGGGACTGGAGGAGGTTACAGAGATAGGGAAGGGTGTAGGGGTTGGAGGAGGTTACAGAGTTAGGGAAGGGTCTAGGTGTTGGAGGAAGTTACAGAGATAGGGAGGGATGGAGGGGCTGGAGGAGGTTACAGGGATAGGGAGGGGTGTAGGGGCTGGAGGAGGTTACAGAGATAGGGACGGGTGTAGGGGCTGGAGGAGGTTACAGAGATAGGGAGGGATGTTGGGGCTGGAGTAGGTTACAGAGATAGGGAGGGGTGTAGGGGCTGGAGGAGGTTACAGAGATAGGGAGGCGTGTAGGGGCTGGAGGATTTTACAGAGATAGGGAGGGGTGTAGGGGCCGGAGGAGGTTACAGAGATAGGGAGGGTTGTAGGTGCTCGAGGAGGTTACAGAGATGGGGAGGGGTGTAGGAGCTGGAGGAAGTTACAGAGATAGGGAGGGTTGTAGGTGCTGGAGGAGGTTACAGAGATAGGGAGGGGTGTAGAGGCTGGAGGAGGTTACAGAGATAGGGAGGGCTGTAGGGCCTGGAGGAGGTTACAGAGATAGGGAGATGTGTAGGGGTTGAAGGAAGTTACAGAAATAGGGAAGGTTGTGCGGTCTGGAGGAGGTGACAGAGATAGGGAGGGAAGTAGGGGTTGGAGGAGGTTCCAGAGATAGGGAGGATTGTAGGGGCTGGAGGAGTTTACAGAGATAGGGAGGGGTGAGGGGTTCGAGGAAGTTACAGAGATAGGGAGTGTTGTAGGGGCTGGAGGGGGTTACAGAGATAGGGAGGGGTGTAGGGGTTGGAGGAGGTTACAGAGATTGGGAGGGTTGTAGGGGCTGGAGGAGATTACAGAGATAGGGAAGGGTGTAGGGGCTGAGGAGGTTACAGAGATAAGGAGGGGTGTAGGGGCTGGAGGAGGTTACAGAGATAGGGAGGATTGTAGGGGATGGAGGAGTTTTCAGAGAGAGGGAGGGCTGTTGGGGCTGGAGGAGGTGACAGAGATAGGGAGGTGTGTAGGGGCTGGAGTAGGTTACAGAGATAGGGAGAGGTGTAGGGGCTGGAGGAGGTTACAGAGATAGGGAGGGGTGTAGGGGCTGGAGGAGTTTACAGAGATAGGGAGGGGTGGAGGGGCTGGAGGAGGTTACAGAGATAGGGAGGTGTGTAGGGGCTGGAGGAGGTTACAGAGATAGGGAGGGGTGTAGGGGCTGGAGGAGGTTACAGAGAGTGGGAGGATTGTAGGGGATGGAGGAGTTTACAGAGATAGGGAGGGGTGTAGGGGCTGGAGGAGGTTACAGAGATAGGGAGGGGTGTAGGGGCTGGAGATGGTTACAGAGATAGGGACGGGTGTAGGGGCTGGAGGAGTTTACAGATATAGGGAGGGCTGTAGGGGCTGGAGGAGGTTACAGAGATATGGAGGGGTGTAGGGGCTGGAGGAGGTTACAGAAATAGGGAGGTGTGTAGGGGCTGGAGTAGGTTACAGAGATAGGGAAGGGTGTAGGGGCTGGAGGAGGTTACAGATATAAGGAGGGCTGAAGGGACTGGAGGAGTTTACAGAGATAGGGAGGTTTGTAGGGGTTGAAGGAAGTTACAGAGATAGGGAGGGGTGTAGGGGCTTGAGGCGGTTACAGAGATAGGGAGGTGTCTGGGTGTTGGAGGAGGTTACAGTGATAGGGAGGTGTGTAGGGTTTGGAGGAGGTTACAGAGATAGGGAGGGGTGTAGGGACTGGAGGAGGTTACAGAGATAGGGAAGGGTGTAGGGGCTGGAGGAGGTTACAGTGTTAGGGAAGGGTCTAGTTGTTGGAGGAAGTTACAGAGATAGGGAGGGTTGGCGGGGCTGGAGGAGGTTACAGGGATAGGGAGGGGTGTAGGGGCTGGAGGAGGTTACAGAGATAGGGACGGGTGTAGGGGCTGGAGGAGGTTACAGAGATAGGGAGGGATGTTGGGGCTGGAGTAGGTTACAGAGATAGGGAGGGGTGTAGGGGCTGGAGGAGTTTACAGAGATAGGGAGGGGTGTAGGGCCTGGAGGATTTTACAGAGATAGGGAGGGGTGTAGGGGCTGGAGGAGGTTAGAGAGATAGGGAGGGTTGTAGGTGCTCGAGGAGGTTACAGAGATGGGGAGGGGTGTAGGGGTTGGAGGAAGTTACAGAGATAGGGAGGTTTGTAGGTGCTGGAGGAGGTTACAGAGATAGGGAGGGGTGTAGAGGCTGGAGGAGGTTACAGAGATAGGGAGGGCTGTAGGGCCTGGAGGAGGTTACAGAGATAGGGAGATGTGTAGGGGTTGAAGGACGTTACAGAAATAGGGAAGGTTGTACGGTCTGGAGGAGGTGACAGAGATAGGGAGGGAAGTAGGGGTTGGAGGAGGTTCCAGAGATAGGGAGGATTGTAGGGGCTGGAGGAGTTTACAGAGATAGGGAGGAGTGAGGGGTTGGAGGAAGTTACAGAGATAGGGAGTGTTGTAGGGGCTGGAGGGGGTTACAGAGATAGGGAGGGGTGTAGGGGTTGGAGGAGGTTACAGAGATTGGGAGGGTTGTAGGGGCTGGAGGAGATTACAGAGATAGGGAAGGGTGTAGGGGCTGGAGGAGGTTACAGAGATAAGGAGGGGTGTAGGGGCTGGAGGAGGTTACAGAGATAGGGAGGATTGTAGGGGATGGAGGAGTTTACAGAGAGAGGGAGGGCTGTTGGGGCTGGAGGAGGTGACAGAGAAAGGGAGGGGTGTATGGACTGGAGGAGTTTACAGAGATAGGGAGGGGTGTAGGGGCTGGAGGAGGTTACAGAGATAGGGAGGGGTGTAGGGGCTGGAGGAGTTTACAGAGATAGGGAGGGGTGTAGGGGCTGGAGGAGGTTACAGAGATAGGGAGGTGTGTAGGGGCTGGAGGAGGTTACAGAGATAGGGAGGGGTGTAGGGGCTGGAGGAGGTTACAGAGAGAGGGAGGATTGTAGGGGATGGAGGAGTTTACAGAGATAGGGAGGGGTGTAGGGGCTGGAGGAGGTTTCAGAGATAGGGAGGGGTGTAGGGGCTGGAGGAGGTTACAGAGATAGGGAGGGCTGTAGGGGCTGGAGGAGGTTACAGAAATAGGGAGGTGTGTCGGGACTGGAGTAGGTTACAGAGATAGGGAGGGGTGTAGGGGCTGGAGGAGGTTACAGAGATAGGGGCGGGTGTAGGGGCTGGAGGTGTTTAAAGATATAGGGAGGGCTGTAGGGGCTGGAGGAGGTTACAGAGATAGGGAGGGGTGTAGGGGCTGGAGGAGGTTACAGATATAAGGAGGGCTGAAGGGACTGGAGGAATTTACAGAGATAGGGAGGTTTGTAGGCTTTGAAGGAAGTTACAGAGATAGGGAGGGGTGTAGGGGCTTGAGGCGGTTACAGAGATAGGGAGGTGTCTGGGTGTTGGAGGAGGTTACAGTGATAGGGAGGTGTGCAGGGTTTGGAGGAGGTTACAGAGATAGGGAGGTGTGTAGGGACTGGAGGAGGTTACAGAGATAGGGAAGGGTGTAGGGGCTGGAGGAGGTTACAGAGTTAGGGAAGGGTCTAGGTGTTGGAGGACGTTACAGAGATAGGGAGGGTTGGAGGGGCTGGAGGAGGTTACAGGGATAGGGAGGGGTGTAGGGGCTGGAGGAGGTTACAGAGATAGGGAGGTCTGTAGTGGTTGGAGGAAGTTAGAGAGATAGGGACGGGTGTAGGGGCTGGAGGAGGTAACAGAGATAGGGAGGGATGTTGGGGCTGGAGCAGGTTACAGAGATAGGGAGGGGTGTAGTGGCTGGAGGAGGTTACAGAGATAGGGAGGGTTGTAGGGGCTGGAGGATTTTACAGAGATAGGGAGGGGTGTAGGGGCTGGAGGAGTTTACAGAGATAGGGAGGGGTGTAGAGGCTGGAGGAGGTTACAGAGATAGGGAGGGGTGTAGGGGCTGGAGGAGGTTACAGAGATAGGGAGGGTTGTAGGTGCTCGAGGAGGTTACAGAGATGGGGAGGGGTGTAGGGGCTGGAGGAAGTTACAGAGATAGGGAGGGTTGTAGGTGCTGGAGGAGGTTACAGAGATAGGGAGGGGTGTAGAGGCTGGAGGAGGTTACAGAGATAGGGAGGGCTGTAGGGCCTGGCGGAGGTTACAGAGATAGGGAGATGTGTAGGGGTTGAAGGAAGTTACAGAAATAGGGAAGGTTGTACGGTCTGGAGGAGGTGACAGAGATAGGGAGGGAAGTAGGGGTTGGAGGAGGTTCCAGAGATAGGGAGGATTGTAGGAGCTGGAGGAGGTTACAGAGATAGGGAGCGTTGTAGGGGCTGGAGGAGGTTCCAGAGATAGGGAGGATTGTAGGGGCTGGAGGATGTTACAGAGATGGGGAGGGATGTAGGGGCTGGAGGAGGTTACAGAGATAGGGAGGGATGTAGGTGCTGGAGGATATTACAGAGATAGGGAGGGGTGTAGGGGCTGGAGGAGGTTACAGAGATAGGGAGGGTTGTAGGTGCTGGAGGAGGAAACAGAGATAGGGAGGGGTGTAGGGCTGGACGAGGTGACAAAGTTAGGGAGGGTTGTAGGTGCTCGAGGAGGTTACAGAGATGGGGAGGGGTGTCGGGGCTGGAGGAAGTTACAGAGATAGGGAGGTTTGTAGGTGCTGGAGGAGGTTACAGAGATATGGAGGGTTGTAGGGGCTGGAGGAGGTTACAGAGATAGGGAGGTGTGTAGGGGCTGGTGGAGTTTTCAGAGATAGGGAGGGGTGAGGGGTTGGAGGAAGTTACAGAGATAGGGAGGGTTGTAGGGGCTGGAGGGGGTTACAGAGATAGGGAGGGGTGTAGGGGTTGGAGGAGGTTACAGAGATAGGGAGGGTTGTAGGGGCTGGAGGTGGTTACAGAGATAGGGAAGAGTGTAGGGGCTGGAGGAGGTTACAGAGATAAGGAGGGGTGTAGGGGCTGGAGGACGTTACGGAGATAGGGAGGATTGTAGGGGATGGAGGAGTTTACAGAGATAGGGAGGGCTGTTGGGGCTGGAGGAGGTTACAGAGAAAGGGAGGGGTGTAGGGGCTGGAGGAAGTTACAGAGATAGGGAGGGTTGTAGGTGCTCGAGGAGGTTACAGAGATGGGGAGTGGTGTAGGGGCTGGAGGAAGTTACAGAGATAAGGAGGGGTTTAGCGGATGGAGGAGGTTACAGAGATAGGGAGGGGTGTAGGGGCTGGAGGAGGTTACAGAGATAGGGAGGGGTGTAGGGGCTGGAGGAGGTTACAGAGCTAGGGAGGGGTGTAGAGGCTGGAGGAGGTTACAGAGATAGGGAGGGGTGTAGGGGCTGGAGGAGGTTACAGAGATAGGGAGGTTTGTAGGGGCTGGTGGAGTTTTCAGAGATAGGGAAGTGTGTAGGGGCTGGAGGAGATTACAGAGATAGGGAGGGGTGTAGGGGCTGGAGGAGGTTACAGAGATAAGGAGGGTTGTAGGGGCTGGAGGAAGTTACAGAGATAGGGAGGATTGTAGGGGATGGAGGAGTTTACAGAGATAGGGAGGGGTGTAGGGGCTGGAGGAGGTTTCAGAGATAGGGAGGGGTGTAGGGGCTGGAGGAGGTTTCAGAGATAGGGAGGGGTGTAGGGGCTGGAGGAGGTTACAGAGATATGGAGGGCTGTAGGGGCTGGAGGAGGTTACAGAGATAGGGAGGGCTGTAGGGGCTGGAGGAGGTTACAGAGATAGGTAGGGGTGTAGGGGGTGGAGGAGGTTACAGATATAAGGAGGGCTGAAGGGACTGGAGGAGGTTACAGAGATAGGGAGGTTTGTAGGGGTTGAAGGAAGTTACAGAGATAGGGAGGGGTGTAGGGGCTTGAGGCGGTTACAGAGATAGGGAGGTGTCTGGGTGTTGGAGGACGTTACAGTGATAGGGAGGTGTGTAGGGTTTGGAGGACTTTACAGAGATAGGGAGGGGTGTAGGGACTGGAGGAGGTTACAGAGATAGGGAAGGGTGTAGGGGTTGGAGGAGGTTACAGAGTTAGGGAAGGGTCTAGGTGTTGGAGGAAGTTACAGAGATAGGGAGGGTTGGAGGGGCTGGAGGAGGTAACAGAGATAGGGAGGGGAGTAGGTGTTGGAGGAGGTTACAGAGATAGCGAGGATTGTAGGGGCTGGAGGAAGTTACAGAGATAGGGAGTGTTGTATGGATGGAGGATGTTACAGAGATAGGGAGGAATGTAGGGGCTGGAGGATGTTACACAGATAGGGAGGGCTGTAGGGTTTGGAGGAGGTTACAGAGATAGGGAGGGGTGTAGGGACTGGCGGAGGTTACAGAGATAGGGAGGGGTGTAGGGGCTGGAGGAGGTTACAGAGATAGGGAGGGTTGTAGATGCTGGAGGAGGTTACAGAGATAGGGAGGGGTGTAGGGGCTGGACGAGGTTACAGAGATAGGGAGGGGTGTAGGGGCTGGAGAAGGTTACAGAGATTGGGAGGGGTGTCGGGGCTGGAGGAGGATACAGAGATATGGAGGGTTGTAGGTGCTCGAGGAGGTTACAGAGATGGGGAGGGGTGTAGGGGTTGGAGGAGGTTACAGAGATAGGGAGGGGTGGAGGGGCTGGAGGAGGTTACAGAGATAGGGAGGTCTGTATTGGTTGGAGGAAGTTACAGAGATAGGGACGGGTGTAGGGGCTGGAGGAGGTTACAGAGATAGGGAGGGCTGTTGGGGCTGGAGTAGGTTACAGAGATAGGGAGGGGTGTAGGGGCTGGAGGATTTTACAGAGATAGGGAGTGGTGTAGGGGCGGGAGGAGGTTACAGAGATAAGGAGGGTTGTAGGTGCTCGAGGAGGTTACAGAGATGGGGAGGGGTGTAGGGGCTGGAGGAAGTTACAGAGATAGGGAGGGGTGTAGGGGCTTGAGGCGGTTACAGAGATAGGGAGGTGTCTGGGTGTTGGAGGAGGTTACAGTGATAGGGAGGTGTGTAGGGTTTGGAGGAGGTTACAGAGATAGGGAGGGGTGTAGGGACTGGAGGAGGTTACAGAGATAGGGAAGGATGTAGGGGCTGGAGGAGGTTACAGAGTTAGGGAAGGGTCTAGGTGTTGGAGGAAGTTACAGAGATAGGGAGGGATGGAGGGGCTGGAGGAGGTTACAGGGATAGGGAGGGGTGTAGGGGCTGGAGGAGGTTACAGAGATAGGGACGGGTGTAGGGGCTGGAGGAGGTTACAGAGATAGGGAGGGATGTTGGGGCTGGAGTAGGTTACAGAGATAGGGAGGGGTGTAGGGGCTGGAGGAGGTTACAGAGATAGGGAGGCGTGTAGGGGCTGGAGGATTTTACAGAGATAGGGAGGGGTGTAGAGGCCGGAGGAGGTTACAGAGATAGGGAGGGTTGTAGGTGCTCGAGGAGGTTACAGAGATGGGGAGGGGTGTAGGAGCTGGAGGAAGTTACAGAGATAGGGAGGGTTGTAGGTGCTGGAGGAGGTTACAGAGATAGGGAGGGGTGTAGAGGCTGGAGGAGGTTACAGAGATAGGGAGGGCTGTAGGGCCTGGAGGAGGTTACAGAGATAGGGAGATGTGTAGGGGTTGAAGGAAGTTACAGAAATAGGGAAGGTTGTGCGGTCTGGAGGAGGTGACAGAGATAGGGAGGGAAGTAGGGGTTGGAGGAGGTTCCAGAGATAGGGAGGATTGTAGGAGCTGGAGGAGTTTACAGAGATAGGGAGGGGTGAGGGGTTGGAGGAAGTTACAGAGATAGGGAGTGTTGTAGGGGCTGGAGGGGGTTACAGAGATAGGGAGGGGTGTAGGGGCTGGAGGAGGTTACAGAGATTGGGAGGGTTGTAGGGGCTGGAGGAGATTACAGAGATAGGGAAGGGTGTAGGGGCTGAGGAGGTTACAGAGATAAGGAGGGGTGTAGGGGCTGGAGGAGGTTACAGAGATAGGGAGGATTGTAGGGGATGGAGGAGTTTTCAGAGAGAGGGAGGGCTGTTGGGGCTGGAGGAGGTGACAGAGATAGGGAGGTGTGTAGGGGCTGGAGTAGGTTACAGAGATAGGGAGAGGTGTAGGGGCTGGAGGAGGTTACAGAGATAGGGAGGGGTGTAGGGGCTGGAGGAGTTTACAGAGATAGGGAGGGGTGTAGGGGCTGGAGGAGGTTACAGAGATAGGGAGGTGTGTAGGGGCTGGAGGAGGTTACAGAGATAGGGAGGGGTGTAGGGGCTGGAGGAGGTTACAGAGAGTGGGAGGATTGTAGGGGATGGAGGAGTTTACAGAGATAGGGAGGGGTGTAGGGGCTGGAGGAGGTTTCAGAGATAGGGAGGGGTGTAGGGGCTGGAGGAGGTTACAGAGATAGGGAGGGCTGTAGGGGCTGGAGGAGGTTACAGAAATAGGGACGTGTGTAGAGGCTGGAGTAGGTTACAGAGATAGGGACGGGTGTAGGGGCTGGAGGAGTTTACAGATATAGGGAGGGCTGTAGGGGCTGGAGGAGGTTACAGAGATATGGAGGGGTGTAGGGGCTGGAGGAGGTTACAGATATCAGGAGGGCTGAAGGGACTGGAGGAGTTTACAGAGATAGAGAGGTTTGTAGGGGTTGAAGGAAGTTACAGAGATAGGGAGGGGTGTAGGGGCTTGAGGCGGTTACAGAGATAGGGAGGTGTCTGGGTGTTGGAGGAGGTTACAGTGATAGGGAGGTGTGCAGGGTTTGGAGGAGGTTACAGAGATAGGGAGGGGTGTAGGGACTGGAGGAGGTTACAGAGATAGGGAAGGGTGTAGGGGCTGGAGGAGGTTACAGAGTTAGGGAAGGGCGTAGGTGTTGGAGGACGTTACAGAGATAGGGAGGGTTGGAGGGGCTGGAGGAGGTTACAGGGATAGGGAGGGGTGTAGGGGCTGGAGGAGGTTACAGAGATAGGGAGGTCTGTAGTGGTTGGAGGAAGTTAGAGAGATAGGGACGGGTGTAGGGGCTGGAGGAGGTAACAGAGATAGGGAGGGATGTTGGGGCTGGAGTAGGTTACAGAGATTGGGAGGGGTGTAGGGGCTGGAGGAGGTTACAGAGATAGGGAGGGTTGTAGGGGCTGGAGGATTTTACAGAGATAGGGAGGGGTGTAGGGCCTGGAGGAGTTTACAGAGATAGGGAGGGGTGTAGAGGCTGGAGGAGGTTACAGAGATAGGGAGGGGTGTAGGGGCTGGAGGAGGTTACAGAGATAGGGAGGGTTGTAGGTGCTCGAGGAGGTTACAGAGATAGGGAGGGGTGTAGAGGCTGGAGGAGGTTACAGAGATAGGGAGGGCTGTAGGGCCTGGAGGAGGTTACAGAGATAGGGAGATGTGTAGCGGTTGAAGGAAGTTACAGAAATAGGGAAGGTTGTACGGTCTGGAGGAGGTGACAGAGATAGGGAGGGAAGCAGGGGTTGGAGGAGGTTCCAGAGATAGGGAGGATTGTAGGGGCTGGAGGATGTTACAGAGATGGGGAGGGATGTAGGGGCTGGAGGAGGTTACAGAGATAGGGAGGGATGTAGGTGCTGGAGGATATTACAGAGATAGGGAGGGCTGTAGGGTTTGGAGGAGGTTACAGAGATAGGGAGGGGTGTAGGGGCTGGAGGAGGTTACAGAGATAGGGAGGGTTGTAGGTGCTGGAGGAGGAAACAGAGATAGGGAGGAGTGTAGGGGCTGGACGAGGTGACAAAGTTAGGGAGGGGTGTAGGGGCTGGAAGAGTTTACAGAGATAGGGAGGGGTGTAGGGGCTGGAGGAAGTTACAGAGATAGGGAGGGTTGTAGGTGCTCGAGGAGGTTACAGAGATAGGGAGTGGTGTAGAGGCTGGAGGAGGTTACAGAGATAGGATGGGGTGTAGGGGCTGGAGGAGGTTACAGAGATAGGGAGGGTTGTAGGGGCTGGAGGAGGTTACAGAGATAGGGAGGTGTGTACGGGCTGGTGGAGTTTTCAGAGATAGGGAGGGGTGAGGGGTTGGAGGAAGTTACAGAGATAGGGAGGGTTGTAGGGGCTGGAGGGGGTTACAGAGATAGGGAGGGTTGTAGGGGCTGGAGGCGGTTACAGAGATAGGGAAGGGTGTAGGGGCTGGCGGAGGTTACAGAGATAAGGAGGCGTGTAGGGGCTGGAGGAGGTTACAGAGATAGGGAGGATTGTAGGGGATGGAGGAGTTTACAGAGATAGGGAGGGCTGTTGGGGCTGGAGGAGGTTACAGAGAAAGGGAGGGGTGTAGGGGCTGGAGGAAGTTACAGAGATAGGGAGGGTTGTAGGTGCTCGAGGAGGTTACAGAGATGGGGAGGGGTGTAGGGGCTGGAGGAAGTTACAGAGATAAGGACGGGTTTAGCGGATGGAGGAGGTTACAGAGATAGGGAGGGGTGTAGGGGCTGGAGGAGGTTACAGAGATAGGGAGGGGTGTAGGGGCTGGAGGAGGTTACAGAGATAGGGAGGGGTGTAGAGGCTGGACGAGGTTACAGAGATAGGGAGGGGTGTAGGGGCTGGAGGAGGTTACAGAGATAGGGAGGTTTGTAGGGGCTGGTGGAGTTTTCAGAGATAGGGAAGGGTGTAGGGGCTGGAGGAGATTACAGAGATAGGGAGGGGTGTAGGGGCTGGAGGAGGTTACAGAGATAGGGAGGGTTGTAGGGGCTGGAGGAGGTTACAGAGATAGGGAGGATTGTAGGGGATGGAGGAGTTTACAGAGATAGGGAAGGGTGTAGGGGCTGGAGGAGGTTTCAGAGATAGGGAGGGGTGTAGGGGCTGGAGGAGGTTACAGAGATAGGGAGGGCTGTAGGGGCTGGAGGAGGTTACAGAGATAGGGAGGGCTGTAGGGGCTGGAGGAGGTTACAGAGATAGGTAGGGTTGTAGGGGCTGGAGGAGGTTACAGATATAAGGAGGGCTGAAGGGACTGGAGGAGGTTACAGATATAGGGAGGTTTGTAGGGGTTGAAGGAAGTTACAGAGATAGGGAGGGGTGTAGGGGCTTGAGGCGGTTACAGAGATAGGGAGGTGTCTGGGTGTTGGAGGACGTTACAGTGATAGGGAGGTGTGTAGGGTTTGGAGGAGGTTACAGAGATAGGGAGGGGTGTAGGGACTGGAGGAGGTTACAGAGATAGGGAAGGGTGTAGGGGTTGGAGGAGGTTACAGAGTTAGGGAAGGGTCTAGGTGTTGGAGGAAGTTACAGAGATAGGGAGGGTTGGAGGGGCTGGAGGAGGTTACAGAGATAGGGAGGGGAGTAGGTGTTGGAGGAGGTTACAGAGATAGCGAGGATTGTAGGGGCTGGAGGACGTTACAGAGATAGGGAGGGTTGTATGGATGGAGGAGGTTACAGAGATAGGGAGGAATGTAGGGGCTGGAGGATGTTACACAGATAGGGAGGGCTGTAGGGTTTGGAGGAGGTTACAGAGATAGGGAGGGGTGTAGGGACTGGCGGAGGTTACAGAGATAGGGAGGGGTGTAGGGGCTGGAGGAGGTTACAGAGATAGGGAGGGTTGTAGATGCTGGAGGAGGTTACAGTGATAGGGAAGGGTGTAGGGGCTGGAGGAGGTTACAGAGATAGGGAGTTGTTTAGGGGAAGGAGGAGATTACAGAGATAGGGAGGTCTGTAGGGGCTGGAGGAAGTTACAGAGATAGGGAGTGGTGTAGAGGCTGGAGGAGGTTACAGAGATAGGGAGGGTTGTAGGGGCTGGGGGAGGTTACAGAGATAGGGAGGGGAGTAGGGGCTGGACGAGGTTACAGAGATAGGGAGGGGTGCAGGGGCTTGTGGAGGTTACAGAGATAGGGAGGGGTGTAGGGGCTGGAGGAGGTTACAGAGATAGGGAGGGGTGTAGCGGCTGGAGAAGGTTACAGAGCGAGGGAAGGGTGTAGGGGCTGGAGGAGGTTGCAGAGATAGGGAAGGGTGTAGGGGCTGGAGGAGGTTACAGAGATAGGGAGGGTTGTATGGGCTGGAGGAGGTTACAGAGATAGGGAGGGGAGTAGGGGTTGGAGGAGGTTACAGAGATAGGGAGGATTGTAGGGGCTGGAGCAGTTTACAGAGATAGGGAGGGGTTTAGGAGCTGGAGGAGGTTATAAAGATAGGGAGGGGTATAGGGGCTGGAGGAGTTTACAGATATAGGGAGGGGTGTAGGGGCTGGAGGAGGTTACAGATATAGGGAGGATTGTAGGGGCTGGAGGAGGCTACAGAGATGGGGAAGGTTGTAGGGGCTGGAGGAAGTTACATAGATATGGAGGGTTGTAGGGGCTGGAGGAGTATACAGAGATAGGGAGTGGTGTAGAGGCTGGAGGAGGTTACAGAGATAGGGAGGTTTGTAGGTGCTGGAGGAGGTTACAGAGATAGGGAGGGGTGTAGGGGCTGGACGAGGTTACAGAGATAGGGAGGGGTGTAGGGGCTGGAGGAGTTTACAGAGATAGGGAGGGGTGTAGGGGCTGGAGGAGGTTACAGAGATAGGGAGGGGTGTAGGGGCTGGAGGAGGTTACAGAGATAGGGAGGCTTGTAGTTGCTCGAGGAGGTTACAGAGATAGGGAAGGGTGTAGGGGCTGGAGGAGGTTACAGAGATAGGGAGTTGTTTAGGGGAAGGAGGAAGTTACAGAGGTAGGGAGGGCTGTCGGGGCCGGAGGAGGTTACAGAAATAGGGAGGGTTGTAGGGGCTGGAAGAGGTTACAGAGATGGGGAGGGTTGTAGGGGCTGGAGGAAGTTACAGAGATATGGAGGGTTGTAGGGGCTGGAGTAGTTTACAGAGATAGGGAGGGGTGTAGGGGTTGGAGGAGGTTACAGAGATAGGGAGGATTGTAGGGGCTGGATGAGGTTACAGAGATAGGGAGGGGTGTAGGAGCTGGAGGAGGTTACAGAGATAGGGAGGGTTGTGGGGGCTGGAGGTGGTTACAGAGATAAGGAGGGTTGTAGGGGCTGGAGGAGGTTACAGAGATAGGGAGGGTTTTAGGGGCTGGAGGAGGTCACAGAGATAGGGAGGGGTGTAGGGGCTGGAGGAGTTTACGGAGATAGGGGGGGTGTAGAGGCTGGAGGATGTTACAGAGATAGGGAGGGGTGTAGAGGTTGGAGGAGGTTACAGAGAGAGGGAGGGGTTTAGGGGCTGGAGGAGGTTACAGAGATAGGGAGGGTTGTAGGGGCTGGAGGGGGTTACAGAGATAGGGAGGGGTGTAGGGGCTGGAGAAGGTTTCAGAGATAGGGTGGGGTGTAGGGTTTGGAGGAAGTTACAGAGATAGCGAGGGTTGTACGGTTTGGAGGATTTTACAGAGATAGGGAGGGGTGTAGGGGCTGGTGGAGGTTACAGAGATTGGGAGGGATTTACGCGTTGGAGGATGTTACAGAGATAGGGAGGGCTGTCGGGGTTGGAGGAGGTTACAGAGATAGGGAGGGGTGTAGGGACTGGAGGAGGTTACAGAGATAGGGTGGGGTGTAGGGGCTGGAGGAGGTTACAGAGATAGGGAGGGTTGTAGGTGCTGGAGGAGTTTACAGAGATAGGGAGGGGTGTAGGGGCTGGACGAGGTTACAGAGATAGGGAGGGGTGTAGGGGCTGGAGGAGGTTACAGAGATAGGGAGGGGTGTAGGGGCTGGAGGAAGTTACAGAGATAGGGAGGGTTGTAAGTGCTCGAGGAGGTAACAGAGATAGGGAGGGGTGTAGGGGCTGGAGGAGGTTACAGAGATAGGGAGGTGTAGGGGCTGGAGGAGGTTGCAGAGATAGGGAGGTCTGTAGGGGTTGGAGGAATTTACAGAGATAGGGGCGGGTGTAGGGGCTAGAGCAGGTTACAGAGATAGGGAGGGTTGTAGGGGCTGGAGGAGTTTACAGAGATAGGGATTTTTGTCGGGGCTGGAGGAGGTTACAGAGCTAGGGTAGGGTGTAGGGGCTGGAGGAGGTTACAGAGATAGGGAAGGGTGTAGGGGCTGGAGGAGGTTACAAAGATAGGGAGGTGTGTAGGGGTTGGTGGAAGTTACAGAGATAGGGAGGGTTGTGGGGGCTGGAGGAGGTTACAGAGATAGGGAGGGGAGTAGGTGTTGGAGGAGGTTACAGAGATAGCGAGGATTGTATGGGCTGGAGGAAGTTACAGAGATAGGGAGGGTTGTATGGATGGAGGAGGTTACAGAGATAGGGAGGAATGTAGGGGCTGGAGGATGTTACACAGATAGGGAGGGCTGTAGGGTTTGGAGGAGGTTACAGAGATAGGGAGGGGTGTAGGGACTGGCGGAGGTTACAGAGATAGGGAGGGGTGTAGGGGCTGGAGGATGTTACAGAGATAGGGAGGGTTGTAGATGCTGGAGGAGGTTACAGAGATAGGGAGGGGTGTAGGGGCTGGACGAGGTTACAGAGATAGGGAGGGGTGTAGGGGCTGGAGAAGGTTACAGAGATAGGGAGGGGTGTCGGGGGTTGGAGGAGGATACAGAGATATGGAGGGTTGTAGGTGCTCGAGGAGGTTACAGAGATGGGGAGGGGTGTAGGGGTTGGAGGAGGTTACAGAGATAGGGAGGGGTGGAGGGGCTGGAAGAGGTTACAGAGATAGGGAGGTCTGTATTGGTTGGAGGAAGTTACAGAGATAGGGACGGGTGTAGGGGCTGGAGGAGGTTACAGAGATAGGGAGGGATGTTGGGGCTGGAGTAGGTTACAGAGATAGGGAGGGGTGTAGGGGCTGGAGGATTTTACAGAGATAGGGAGGGGTGTAGGGGCGGGAGGAGGTTACAGAGATAAGGAGGGTTGTAGGTGCTCGAGGAGGTTACAGAGATGGGGAGGGGTGTAGGGGCTGGAGGAAGTTACAGAGATAGGGAGGGTTGTAGGTGCTGGAGGAGGTTACAGAGATAGGGAGGAGTGCAGAGGCTGGAGGAGGTTACAGAGATAGGGAGGGCTGTAGGAGCTGGAGGAGGTTACAGAGATAGGGAGGGGTGTAGGGGCTGGAGTAGGTTACAGAGATAGGGAGGGGTGCAGGGGTTGGAGGAGGTTACAGAGATAGGGAGGGGTGTAGGGGCTTGACGAGGTTACACAGATAGGGAGGGGTGTGTGGGGTGGAGGAGGTTACAGAGATAGGGAGGTGTGTTGGGGTTGGAGGATTTTACAGAGATAGGGAGGGGTGTAGGGGCTGCAGGAGCATACCGAGATAGGGAGGGTTGTAGGGACTGGAGGAGGTTACAGAGATAGGGAGGGGTGTAGGGGCTGGAGGAGGTTACAGAGATAGGGAGGATTGTAGGGGCTGGAGGATGTTACAGAGATAGGGAGGGATTTAGGGGCTGGAGGAGGTTACAGAGATAGGGAGGGATGTAGGGGCTGGAGGATATTACAGAGATAGGGAGGGCTGTAGGGTTTGAAGGAGGTTACAGAGATAGGGAGGGGTGTAGGGAATGGCGGAGGTTACAGAGATAGGGATGGGTGTAGGGGCTGGAGGAGGTTATAGAGATAGGGAGGGGTGCTGGAGGAGGAAACAGAGATAGGGAGGGGTGTAGGGGCTGGACGAGGTGACAGAGATAGGGAGGGTTGTAGGGGCTGGAGGAGGTTACAGAGATAGGGAGGGGTGTAGGGGCTGGAGGAGGTTTCAGAGATAGGGAGGGGTGTAGGGTTTGGAAGAAGTTACAGAGATAGCGAGGGTTGTACGGTCTGGAGGAGTTTACAGAGATAGGGAGGGGTGTAGGGGCTGGTGGAGGTTACAGAGATTGGGAGGGATGTATGGGCTGGAGGATGTTACAGAGATAGGGAGGGCTGTAGGGGTTGGAGGAGGTTACAGAGATAGGGAGGGGTGTAGGGGCTGGTGGAGGTTACAGAGATAGGGAGGGTGTAGGGGCTGGAGGAGGTTGCAGAGATAGGGAGGTGTGTAGGGGTTGGAGGAATTTACAGAGAAACGGAGGGGTGTAGGGGCTGGAGGAGGTTACAGAGATAGGGAGGGTTGTAGGGGCTGGAGGAGTTTACAGAGATCGGGATTTTTGTAGGGGCTGGAGGAGGTTACAAAGCTAGGGAAGGGTGTAGGGGCTGGAGGAGGTTACAGAGATAGGGAGGGTTGTAGGTGCTGGAGGAGTTTACAGAGATAGGGAGGGGTGTAGGGGCTGGACGAGGTTACAGAGATAGGGAGGGGTGTAGGGGCTGGAGGAGGTTACAGAGATAGGGAGGGGTGTAGGGGCTGGAGGAAGTTACAGAGATAGGGAGGGTTGTAAGTGCTTGAGGAGGTAACAGAGATAGGGAGGGGTGTAGGGGCTGGAGGAGGTTACAGAGATAGGGAGGGTGTAGGGGCTGGAGGAGGTTGCAGAGATAGGGAGGTCTGTAGGGGTTGGAGGAATTTACAGAGATAGGGATGGGTGTAGGGGCTGGAGCAGGTTACAGAGATAGGGAGGGTTGTAGGGGCTGGAGGAGTTTACAGAGATAGGGATTTTTGTAGGGGCTGGAGGAGGTTACAGAGCTAGGGAAGGGTGTAGGGGCTGGAGGAGGTTACAGAGATAGGGAAGGGTGTAGGGGCTGGAGGAGGTTACAAAGATAGCGAGGTGTGTCGGGGTTGGAGGAAGTTACAGAGATAGGGAGGGTTGTAGGGGCTGGAGGAGGTTCCAGAGATAGGGAGGGGAGTAGGGCATGGAGGAGGTTACAGAGATATGGGAGGATTGTAGGGGCTGGAGGCGTTCACAGAGATAGGGAGGGTTGTAGGGGCTGGAAGAGGTTACAGAGATGGGGAGGGTTGTAGGGGCTGGAGGAAGTTACAGAGATATGGAGGGTTGTAGGGGCTGGAGGAGTTTACAGAGATAGGTAGGGGTGTAGGGGTTGGAGGAGGTTACAGAGATAGGGAGGATTGTAGGGGCTGGATGAGGTTACAGAGATAGGGAGGGGTGTAGGAGCTGGAGGAGGTTACAGAGATAGGGAGTGTTGTGGGGGCTGGAGGAGGTTACAGAGATAAGAAGGGTTGTAGGGGCTGGAGGAGGTTACAGAGATAGGGAGGGTTTTAGGGGCTGGAGGAGGTTACAGAGATAGGGAGGGGTGTAGGGGCTGGAGGAATTTACAGAGATAGGGAGGGATGTAGGGGCTGGAGGAGGTTACAGAGAGAGGGAGGGGTTTAGGGGCTGGAGGAGGTTACAGAGATAGGGAGGGTTGTAGGGGCTGGAGGAGGTTACAGAGATAGGGAGGGGTGTAGGGGCTGGAGGAGGTTTCAGAGATAGGGAGGGGTGTAGGGTTTGGAAGAAGTTACAGAGATAGCGAGGGTTGTACGGTCTGGAGGAGTTTACAGAGATAGGGAGGGGTGTAGGGGCTGGTGGAAGTTACAGAGATTGGGAGGGATGTATGGGCTGGAGGATGTTTCAGAGATAAGGAGGGCTGTAGGGGTTGGAGGAAGTTACAGAGATAGGGAGGGTTGTAGGTGCTCGAGGAGGTAACAGAGATAGGGAGGTGTGTAGGGGCTGGAGGAAGTTACAGAGATAGGGAGGGTTGTAGGTGCTCGAGGAGGTAACAGAGATAGGGAGGGGTGTAGGGGCTGGTGGAGGTTACAGAGATAGGGAGGGTTGTAGGTGCTCGAGGAGGTAACAGAGATAGGGAGGGGTGTAGGGGCTGGTGGAGGTTACAGAGATAGGGAGGGTGTAGGGGCTGGAGGAGGTTGCAGAGATAGGGAGGTCTGTAGGGGTTGGAGGAATTTACAGAGAAACGGAGGGGTGTAGGGGCTGGAGGAGGTTACAGAGATAGGGAGGGTTGTAGGGGCTGGAGGAGTTTACAGAGATCGGGATTTTTGTAGGGGCTGGAGGAGGTTACAAAGCTAGGGAAGGGTGTAGGGGCTGGAGGAGTTTACAGAGATAGGGAGGGGAGTAGGGCATGGAGGAGGTTACAGAGATATGGGAGGATTGTAGGGGCTGGAGGAGTTTACAGAGATAGGGAGGGGTTTAGGAGCTGGAGGAGGTTACAGAGATAGGGAGGGGTGTATGGGCTGGAGGAGTTTACAGAGATAGGGAGGGGTGTAGGGGCTGGAGGAGGTTACAGATATAGGGAGGGGTGTAGAGGCTGGAGGAGGTTACAGAGCTAGGGAGGTGTGTAGGCGTTGGAGGGTTACAGAGATAGGGAGGGTTATAGGGGCTGGACGAGGTTACAGAGATAGGGAGGGGTGTAGGGTCTGGAGGAGGTTACAGAGATAGGGAGGGTTGTATGGGCTGGAAGAGGTTACAGAGATAGGGAGGGTTGTAGGTGCTGGAGGAGGTTACAGATATAGGGAGGGGTGTAGGGGCTGGAGAGGTTACAGAGATAGGGAGGGTGTAGGGGCTGGAGGAGGTTGCAGAGATAGGGAGGTCTGTAGGGGTTGGAGGAATTTACAGAGATAGGGCGGGCTGTAGGGGCTGGAGGAGGTTACAGAGATAGGGAGGGGTGTAGGGGCTGCAGGAGGTTACAGAGATAGGGAGGGGTGTAGGGGCTGGAGGAGGTTACAGAGATAGGGAGGGTTGTAGGGGCTGGAGTAGGTTACAGAGATAGGGAGTGTTGTAGGGGCTGGAGGAAGTTACAGAGATAGGGAGTGTTGTAGGGGCTGGAGGAGGTTGCAGAGATAGGGAAGGTTGTAGGGGCTGGAGGAGGTTACAGAGTTAGGGAGTTGTTTAGGGGAAGGAGGAAGTTACAGAGATAGGGAGGGGTGTCGGGTCTGGAGGAGGTTATAGAGTTGGGGAGGGTTGTAGGGGCTGGAGGAAGTTACATCGATATGGAGGGTTGTAGGGGCTGGAGGAGTTTACAGAGATAGGGAGGGGTGTAGAGGCTGGAGGAGGTTACAGAGATAGGGAGGGGTGTAGGGGCTGGAGGAGGTTATAGAGATAGGGAGGGGTGTAGGGGTTGGAGGAGGTTAAAAAGATAGGGAGGATTGTAGGGGCTGGATGAGGTTACAGAGATAGGGAGGGGTGTAGGGGCTGGAGGAGGTTACAGAGATAGGGAGGATTGTGGGGGCAGGAGGAGGTTACAGAGATAGGGAGGGTTGTAGGAGCTGGAGGAGGTTACAGAGATTGGGAGGGGTGTAGGGGCTGGAGGAGGTTACAGAGATAGGGAGGGTTGTACGGGCTGGAGGAGTTACAGAGATAGGGAGGAGTGTAGGGGCTGGAGGAGGTTACAGAGTTAGGGAGGGGTGTAGGGGCTGGAGATGGTTACAGAGATAGGGAGGGTGTAGGGGCTGGAGGAGGTTACAGAGATAGGGAGGGGTGTAGGGGTTGGGGGAGGTTACAGAGATATGGAGGGTTGTAGGGGTTGGAGGAGTTTACCGGGATAGGGAGGGGTGTAGGGGCTGCAGGAGGTTACAGAGATAGGGAGGGGTGTAGGGGCTGGAGGAGGTTACAGAGATAGGGAGGGTTGTAGGGGCTGGAGTAGGTTACAGAGATAGGGAGGGTTGTAGGGGCTGGAGGAAGTTACAGAGATAGGGAGTGTTGTAGGGGCTGGAGGAGGTTGCAGAGATAGGCAGGGGTATCGGGGCTGGAGGAGGTTACAGAGATAGGGAGGGGTGTTGGTGCTGGAGGACGTTACAGAGATAGGGAGGGTTGTAGGGGCTGGATGAGGTTACTGAGATTGGTAGTGTTGTAGGGGCTGGAGGAGGTTACAGAGAAATGGAAGGGTGTAGGGGCTGGAGGAGGTTACAGTGAAAGGGAGGGGTGTTGAGGCTGAAGGACGTTACAGAGATAGGGAGGGGTGTAGGGGCTGGAGGAGGTTACAGAGATAGGGAGGGTTGTAGGGGTTGGAGGAGTTTACAGAGGTACGGAGGGGTGTAGGGGCTGGAGGAGGTTACAGAGATAGGGAGGGTTGTTGGGGTTGGAGGAGGTTACATAGATAGGGAGGGGTGTAAGGGCTGAAGGAGGTTACAGAGATACGGAGCGGTGTAGGGGCTGGAGGAGGTTACAGAGATAGGGAGGGTTGTGGGGGCTGGAGGAGGTTACAGAGATACGGAGGGGTGGAGGGGCTGGAGGAGGTTACAGAGATACGGAGGGGTGGAGGGGCTGGAGGAGTTTACAGAGATATGGAGGGTTGTAGGGGTTGGAGGAGTTTACAGATGTACGGAGGGGTGGAGGGGCTGGAGGAGGTTACAGAGATAAGGAGGGGTGTAGCGGCTGAAGGAGGTTACAGAGATACGGAGGGGTGGAGGGGCTGGAGGAGGTTACAGAGATAGGGGAAGTGGAGAGAACCCCATGGTGGGATTTGAATAAAAGGAGGAGAATTTTCATATCTAAGCTCCGCCAAACCTGGAACCAGTGTAAGATCAGTGATCACAGGGCTGGGGGTCGAATGAGAAACCAGTGCGAGCTGGGAGATGGAGTAGCAGACTTTTGGGTGAGCTGAAGTCTACAAGATTGGTAGGAGATGGGTGACCGGACAAGAGGGAAGTGGGCCAAAACTGGAGAAGGCTCGAAATACCACATGCAAATGCTGAAGGCACCGACCCTGTATTCTACTTTTAAACAGATTTGTCAACCTGACCTGAACCTGTGGATAGCTGTGCATACACCCGCTCTCCTGTCCCAAAGCCATTGATTGCCTGGCTAATGAAATTTGGAAACCTAATGGGGATGGAACAACAGTATTACCGTTTGCTTGCTGCAGGCACAGGGGGCTCAGCATGGCTGCCGAGGCCTGAGCTGTGAGGGACAGAGAATGCGGGGGCCGGGCGAATGCGGGGGAGGGGGTACCTGGTTAGGGGGAAACACGGGCGGGTTAGGCCCCACGTTAAACCGTCCCTGCGTCACCGTGCAGAATAGAGGCAGAGGTCAGGCTGTATGGCGTGTGTGAGGGTCAAGCTGGGGTCCAACAGCCTCGCAGCGACCCCCCACTTTCAGCTGTAACTGGGCTACGGAGGTCGGGTGCGGGGGAGGGGAGAGGCAGGCTGGAAAGTGGAGTGGAGACCCCAAGTCATGATCTTATTGAATGGCGGAGCAGGCTCGAGGGGCCGAAAGGCCTACTCCTGCTCCTAATTTGTATGTTCTTAAAATTTCAATGCATACCTAACTTGCACCAAGCGCCCTTCACCTGTCATCACAGCCTCCCCTTCCCCGCCATGCCCGCTGATCTTCATTGGCTCCCAGTCAGGCAGTGTCTAATGTAATAAATGATGCCAGCAGAAACCTACTCGCAGTGAAGCATTTCACAGAATCACACAGTGCAGGAGAGTCCCTTCAGCCCATCGAGTCTGCACCAACACATGAGAAACACCTGACCTACCCACCTAATCCCATTTACCAACACTTGGCCCATAGCCTTGAATGTTATGATGATGCCAAGTGCTCATCCAGGTACTTTTTACAGGATGTGAGACAACCTGCCTCCACCACCCTCCCAGGCCGTGCATTCCAGACCGTCACCACCCTCTGGGTAAAAAAGCTTTTCCTCACATCCCCTCTAAACCTCTGCCCCTCACCTTGAACTTATGTCCCCTTGTGACTGACCCTTCAACTAAGGGGAACAGCTGCTCCCTACCCACCCTGTCCATGACCCTCATAATCTTGTACACCTCGATCAGGTGGCCCCTCAGTCTTCTCTGCTCCAACAAAAACAACCCAAGTCTATCCAACCTCTCTTCATAACTTAAATGTTTCATCCCAGGCAACAACCTGGTGAATCTCCTCTGCACCCCCTCCAGTGCAACCACATCCTTCCTATAATGTGGCGACCAGAACTGCACACAGTACCACAGTACTCCAGCTGTGGCCTCACCACCTTTACAACTCCAACATGACCTCCCAACTTTTGTAATCTATGCCTCGATTGATAAAGGCAAGTGTCCCATATGCCTTTTTCACCACCCCACTAACATGCCCCTCTGCCTTCAGAGATCTCAGGACACACACGCCAAGATCCCTTTGTTCCTCAGAACTTCCTAGTGTCATGCCGTTCATTGAAGACTTCCTTGTCAAATTACTCCTTCCAAAGTGTATCACCTCACACTTTTCAGGGTTAAATTCCATCTGCCACTTATCTACCCATTTGACCATCCCATCTATTTGTTACTGTAGACCTAGACACTCAACCTCACTGTTAACCACCCGGCCAATCTTAGTGTCATCCACAAACTTACTAATCCTACCCCCCGCAGAGTCATCTATGTCGTTTATATAAATGACAAATACTATGGGACTGAGCACAGATCCCTGTGGTACGCCACTGGACACTGGCTTCCAGTCACTAAAGCATCCTTCTGTCATCACCCTCTGTCTCCTACAACTAAGCCAGTTTTGAATCCACCTCATCAAATTACCCTGTATCCCATGTGCCTTTGCCTTCTATATATGTCTCCCGTGTGGGACCTACTGCAACAATACTTATCCAAATCCCTGTCCTGTGCCATTTCATCCTTCCCATGCCACGCCTCTCATTCCATACCCACCCCATTTCACAGGCTGTGAAAGGTTACTTGTCACTTGTCAACCCCTTAGGATGCAGGTCTTCAGGTGCAAGGGACTCGTCAACCTTTACGCCCCTTTGTTTTCCAAGTACTTTTTCTCAATTGCAGAATTGTTAGAGTGCAGGATGAGGCCATTCAGTCCACCATCTGTTCTGGCCCCTCTGAATGAGCAATTCACCCAAGTCCCACTCCCCTACCATTTCCCCGTCACCCTGCACATTCTCCCTCTTCAGATAATGATCCAATTCCCCCTTTTGAAAGCCTTGATTGACCCTGCCTCCCCTCCCCCATTCCCCCTTTTTAAAGCCTCGATTGACCCTGCCTCCCCCTCCCCCACACTCTCAGGCAGCGCGTTCCAGATCCAAGCCGCTCGCTGCGTGAAAAAGTTTCTCCTCGCGTCTCTGTCGCTTCTCTTGCCAGCCACCTGAAATCCCTGTCCCTCTGGTTCTCGATCCTCCCGCCAATGGGAACAGTTTCTCCCTGTCCGCTCTGTCCCAGACCCCCCCTCGCGATTTTGAACACCCTCGATCAAACCTCCTCTCGACCTTCTCTTCTCCAAGGAGAACAGTCCCAGCTTCTCCAATCCATCCATGGAAGTGAAGTCCCTCATTCTGGAACTATTCTCCTGAATCTTTGCTGCACTCTCTCTCTCTCTCAAGCCTTCACATCCTGCCTTAAGTGCGGCGCCCAGATCTGGACATAATACTCCAGTTGGGGCTGAACCAGTGTTTTATACAGGTTTAACATAACCTCCTTGCTCTTGCACTCTTTGCCCCCATGAATAAAGCCTAGGGTACTGTATGCTTTGTTAACTGCTCTCGCAACCTATCCTGTCACCTTCAATGATATATGCACATATACCCCCAGGTCCCTCCGCCTCTGCACACCCTTTAGAATTGTACCCTTTGTTTTATATTGTCTGTCCGCGTTCTTCCTGCCAAAGTGAATCACTTCACATTTCTCCGCATTGACCTTCAGCTGCTGCGCTCATTCCACCAAACTGTCTACGTCGTTCTCAACAAAGGCAAAATACTGCAGATGCTGAGGATCTGAAATGAAAGGAGAACGTGCTGGGAAGGCTCAGCAGGTCTGGCAGCATCTGTGGAGAGAGAGAGAGATAGAGACAGGGTTCATGTTGCCTCTCTCCGCGGCAGGTTCACTTGACTCATTCCTGGGGTCGTACCAGGAAAGGTCGAGCAGGTTGGGCCTGTACCCATTGGAGTTTAGAAGAATGAGCGGAGGTCTTATTGAAACATAAAGAAACCAGAGGGGATTCGATAGGGTGGATACCGGGAGCATGTTTCCATTTGCAGGAGAGACTAGAAACAGGCAACACAGTTTAAGAATAAGAGGGCTATCGTTGAAGATAAAGATGAGGAGGAATTTCTTCTCTCAGAGGGTGGTCAGTCTGTGGAATTCTCTCCCCCAGAGAGTAGTGGCCGAGTCAGACAGATTTCTGGTCGACGAGGGGGTCCTGGGTTATGAGGGGGTGCAGGCAGGAAAGTGGAGTTGAGGCCGCAATCAGGTCAGACACCATCGTAATGAATGGGAGAGCAGGCTTGAGGGGCCGAATGGCCTACTCCTGCTCCTAAGTCCTATGGTCAGAGGCTCGAAACGTTAACTCTGTTTCTCTCTCCACAGATGCGGTCAGACCTGCTGAGATCATGCAGCACTTTCGGTTTTTCTGACCCCCTGAAGTTCGACACTATCCTCCTGACAGTTCACAATGCTTCCAAGTTGCGTATCATCTGCAAATGTTGAAATTTCGTCCTGTTTATGCGGCCATTCCGCAAGTCTGTTAAAGTTCCCTTTTTCTCTGTTTGGGTCATGAGTACGTACAGTGCGGTCTAAGCAAGGCTGCCTGCCTACTGCTGCTGCCCAACGTGTCTCACCCTACACACACCCTCCTCACTCACTCACACTCACTCACCTGCAGGCACCCTCACTCACTCACATTCTCTCTCAATCACTCTTAATCCCGTCTGTCAGTCTCTCTCTCTCATACACTCACTCTCTCTTGCTGTGCCCCTCTCTCACTCACTTATTCACTCCCTCATTCTCTCTCTCCTTCACACACACACACACACTCTCTCTCTCTCTCTCTCTCTCGCTGTGCCCCTCTGTGTCTCTCACTTTCTCTCACACCCTTCCTGTCTCTCATTCCCTCCCTCTCTCGTTCACTCCCTTTCACTTCCTCATTCACTCTCTCCGTCACACTTCCCCTCATTCACTCTCTTCCTCACGCTCCCCCACATTCTCCCTCCCTCACACTCCCCCACTTTCTCTCTCCCCTACATTCTCTCTCTCCTGCACACTCCCTCTCATTCTCTCTCCCGCATGCTTCCTCCCTCTCTTTCTCACACTCTCCCTTCCACCCCCACACTCCCTTCCCCTCTCCGTCTCTCTCCTTCTCTCTCTCCATATCTCTTTCTCCCTCCATCTTTCCCTCTCCGTCTCTCTCTCTCTTCCCCTCTCCCCTCAGTCTCTCTCTCTCCGTCCGTTTCTCCATTTATCTCTTTCTCTCTCTCCGCCCGGCCATCATTCTCTCCCTGTCCGTTTGTCTCTCTCTCTCCATCCGTCTTTCTTTCTCTCCGTCCGTCTTTCTTTCTCTCCATCCGTCTCGCTCTCTTTCGCTCTGTCTCTCTCTCTCTCTCTCCATCCATCCGTCCATCTCTCTCTCCTTCCGCCTATCTCTCTCTCTCGCTCCCTCTCTCTTTCCATCCGTCCGTGTTTCTCTCTCTCTCCGTCCGACTCTCTCTCTCTCCCTCCGTCCGTCCCTCTCTCTCCCCCTCCGTTCGTCCGTCCCTCTCTCTCTCCCTCCGTCCGTCCTTCTCTCACTCCCTCCCTCCGTCCGTCCTTCTCTCTCTCCCTCCGTCCCTCTTTCTCTCCCTCCGTCTGTCCCTCTCTACTTCTGTCCGTCCCTCTCTCTTTACTTCCATCCATCCTTCTCTCCCTCTCCGTCCATCCCCCTCTCCGGCTGTCCCTCTCTCCGGCCGTCCCCCTCTCTTCGTCCGTCCCCCTCTCTTCGTCTATCTCTCTCTCTCCGTCTGTCCCTCTCTCTCCGTCCGTCCCTCTCTCTCCGTCCGTCCCGCTCTTTCTCTCTCTCCAACCGTCCGTTCTCTCTCTCTCTCCGCCGTCCGTCTCTCTCTCTCTCTGTCTTTTCCTCTCTCTCCGTCTCTCCCTCTCTCTCCGCCGGCCCTCTAGCTCTCTCTCTGTCTCACTCCCTCTCTCACTGTCTCACTCTCTCTGTCTCGCTCACATTGTCTGTCTCACTGTCTGTCTCACACTCACTCTCTCACTTTCTCATTCACTATCTCTCTCTCTCTCTTAGTCAGTCAGTCACTCTCTTTCTGTCAGTCAGTCAGACAGTCTCACACTCTCTCTCTCTGTCAGTCTCACACTCTCTCTCTGTCAGTCAGTCTCACACTATCTCTCTGTCAGTCAGTCTCACACTATCTCTCTGTCAGCCTCTCTGTCAGTCACTCTTCCTCCAAGTTCTGTCGAAGGGTCATGAGGACTCGAAATGTCAACTCTTTTCTTCTCCGCCGATGCTGCCAGACCTGCTGAGTTTTTCCAGGTAATTCTGTTTTTGTTTTTATTTACTCTTCTTCTCTCGTCAGTCACACTCTCTCTCTACGTCAGACACTCTCTGTCAGTCAGACTCTCTCTGTCAGTCAGACTCTCTCTGTCAGTCAGACTCTCTCTGTCAGTCAGACTCTCTCTGTCAGTCAGACTCTCTCTGTCAGTCAGACTCTCTCTGTCAGTCAGACTCTCTCTCTGTCAGTCACTCTCTCTGTCAGTCACTCTGTCTCTTGCTTAGTCAGTCACTCTCTCTCTTGCTTAGTCAGTCACCCTGTCTCTGTCAGTTGCTCTCACTCTCTCTGTCTCACTCGCTCTCTCTGTTTCACTCAGTCTCCCTCTCTCACTGTCTCTGTCTCACTTTTTCTCTCATTGTCTCTGTCTCAGTATATCTCACTGTCTGTGTCACTCTTTACCTCACTGTCTCACTCACTCAGTCTCAATCTGAGTGTGACAGACAGAGAGAGACAGACAGAGCGTGACAGACAGAGTGACTGAGACGCTCCCTCCATCTCTCCCCTCTCTCCCTCCGTATCTCTCTCTCTCTCCCCCTTCTCTCTTTCTCTCTCTCATCCTCTCACTCTCTCACTGTCTCTGTCTCACTTTCTCTGTCTCTGTCTCACTATATCTCATTATCTCTGTGTCACTATCACACTGTCTTTGGCTCACACCCTCTGTCAGTGTCAGTCTCTCTCCCACACGCTCCCCCTCATTCTCTCTCCCGCCTGCTCCCTCTGCCCCTCTTACCCTCCTTCGCTCCCTCTCCCCCTCTCACGCTCACACTCTCCTGCCCCCCATACTCACTCCCTTCCCCCTCCGTCTCACCCCCCTCTCTGCCTCAGCCCCCTCTCTCTCCCTCCCTCCATCCTTCCCTCCCTCCCTCCCCATCTCTCTTTCTGTCTCCCTCCGTCCCTCGTTCTCTCCCAGTCTCTCTCTCTCTCCCCGTCCCTCTCTCTCCCCGTCCCTCTCTCTCTCCCCGTCCCTCTCTCTCTCTCTCTCCCCGTCCCTCTCTCTCCCCGTCCCTCTCTCTCTCTCTCTCTCCGCGTCCCTCTCTCTTCCTCTCCCCGTCCCTCTCTCTCCCTCTCCCCGTCCCTCTCTCTCTCTCTCCCTCTCCCCGTCCCTCTCTCTCTCTCTCCGTCCGTCCCTCTCTCTCCACCCGTCCGGCTCATCGTCTCTCTCCGACCGTCCGCTTCTCTCTCTCTCCGTCTCTCTCTCTCTCTCCGCGGCCCTCTATCTGTCTCTCTGTCTGTCAGTCAGTCAGTCTCACACTCTCTGTCAGTCAGTCAGTCTCACACTCTCAGTCAGTCAGTCTCACACTCTCAGTCAGTCAGTCTCACACACTCTGTCAGTCAGTCAGTCTCACACTCTCTGTCAGTCAGTCAGTCTCACACTCTCAGTCAGTCAGTCTCACACTCTCAGTCAGTCAGTCTCACACTCTCAGTCAGTCAGTCTCACACTCTCAGTCAGTCAGTCTCACACTCTGTCAGTCAGTCAGTCTCACACTCTGTCAGTCAGTCAGTCTCACACTCTGTCAGTCAGTCAGTCTCACACTCTGTCAGTCAGTCAGTCTCACACTCTGTCAGTCAGTCAGTCTCACACTCTGTCAGTCAGTCAGTCTCACACTCTGTCAGTCAGTCAGTCTCACACTCTCTGTCAGTCAGTCAGTCTCACACTGTCAGCCACTCTTCCTCTCTCTCTGTCAGCCACTCTTCCTCTCTCTCTGTCAGCCACTCTTCCTCTCTCTCTGTCAGCCTGCCTCACCCTCTCTCCCTGGCAGTCAGCCTCACCCTCTCTCCCTGGCAGTCCCTCTCTCCCTGGCAGTCCCTCTCTCCCTGGCAGTCAGCCTCACCCTCTCTCCCTGGCAGTCAGCCTCACCCTCTCTCCCTGGCAGTCAGCCTCACCCTCTCTCCCTGGCAGTCAGCCTCACCCTCTCTCCCTGGCAGTCAGCCTCACCCTCTCTCCCTGGCAGTCAGCCTCACCCTCTCTCCCTGGCAGTCAGCCTCACCCTCTCTCCCTGGCAGTCAGCCTCACCCTCTCTCCCTGGCAGTCAGCCCCACCCTCTCTCCCTGGCAGTCAGCCCCACCCTCTCTCCCTGGCAGTCAGCCCCACCCTCTCTCCCTGGCAGTCAGCCCCACCCTCTCTCCCTGGCAGTCAGCCTCTCCCTCTCACCCTGGCAGTCCCTCTCTCTCTCTCCCTGGCAGTCCCTCTCTCCCTGGCAGTCCCTCTCTCCCTGGCAGTCACTCTCTCTCTGTCAGTCAGTCAGTCTCACACTCTCTGTCAGTCAGTCAGTCTCACACTGTCAGCCACTCTTCCTCTCTCTCTGTCAGCCACTCTTCCTCTCTCTCTGTCAGCCACTCTTCCTCTCTCTGTCAGCCTGCCTCACCCTCTCTCTCTGTCAGCCACTCTTCCTCTCTCTCTGTCAGCCTGCCTCACCCTCTCTCCCTGGCAGTCAGCCTCACCCTCTCTCCCTGGCAGTCCCTCTCTCCCTGGCAGTCCCTCTCTCCCTGGCAGTCCCTCTCTCCCTGGCAGTCAGCCTCACCCTCTCTCCCTGGCAGTCAGCCTCACCCTCTCTCCCTGGCAGTCAGCCTCACCCTCTCTCCCTGGCAGTCAGCCTCACCCTCTCTCCCTGGCAGTCAGCCTCACCCTCTCTCCCTGGCAGTCAGCCTCACCCTCTCTCCCTGGCAGTCAGCCTCACCCTCTCTCCCTGGCAGTCAGCCTCACCCTCTCTCCCTGGCAGTCAGCCTCACCCTCTCTCCCTGGCAGTCAGCCCCACCCTCTCTCCCTGGCAGTCCCTCTCTCTCTCTCCCTGGCAGTCCCTCTCTCTCTCACCCTGGCAGTCCCTCTCTCTCTCTCCCTGGCAGTCCCTCTCTCTCTCACCCTGGCAGTCCCTCTCCCTCTCTCCCTGGCAGTCCCTCTCTCCCTGGCAGTCACTCTCTCTCTGTCAGTCACTCTCTGTCAGTCAGTCACTCTCTCTGTCAGTCAGTCACTCTCTCTGTCAGTCAGTCACTCTCTCTGTCAGTCACTCTCTCTGTCAGTCACTCTCTCTGTCAGTCACTCTCTCTGTCAGTCACTCTCTCTGTCTCTATCTCACTCACTCTCTCAGTCATTCTGTCTCTATTTCACTTTCCGTATCTCCCTCACTCTCTCATTCACTCTTTGTTTGTATCTCACTCTCTCTCTCACATGTTTTCTGTGTCTATCTCACTCTCTCACTCAGTTACTGTCTCCATTTCACTCACTCTCTCAGTCACTCTCTGTCTCTATCTCACTCTTTCTCTCAGTCATTCTGTCTCTATTTCACTCTTTCTCTGTATCTCACTCTCTCTCTCAGTCACTCTGTCTCTATTTCACTCACTCTCTGTCTCCCTCTCACTCTCATTCACTCTTTGTCTGTATCTCACACTCTCTCTCAGTCACTTTCTGTATATCTTAGTCTCTCTGTCTGTCACTCTGTATCTCACTCACTCTCTCAGTCACTCGCCGTCTCTATCTCACTCACTCTCTCTGTCACTCTGCTTCTATCTCTATCTCTCAATCACTCTGTGTCTCTCTCACTCTGTCACTTTTTGTCTCTATCTCACTCTCCCTCCCAGTCACCCTGTCTCTATCTCACTCACTCTCTCAGTCACTCTGTATCTATCTCACTCTCCGTCACTCTCTGTCTGTATCTCACTCTCTCTCTCTCTCAGTCACTCTCTGTCTGTATCTCACTCTCTCTCTCTCTCAGTCACTCTTTGTCTGTATCTCACTCTTTCTCTATGTCGTTTTCTGTCTCTATCTCACACTCTCTCAGTCACTTTGTCTCCATATCACTCACTCTCTCAATCACTCTGTATCTATCTCACTCTCTCTGTCACTCTTTGTCTGTATCGCACTCTCTCTCTCTCAGTTGCTTTCTGTGCCTATCTCACTCTCTCTGTCTGTCACTCTGTCTCCATTTCACTCATTCTCTGTCGCTTTCTTCTCTATTTCACTCACTCTCTCAGTCAATTTGTCTCTATCTCCCTCACTTTCTGTCACTCTCTGTCTCTATCTCACTCTCTGTCTCAGTCACTCTGTCTCTATTTCACTCTCTCTCTATCTCACTCTCTCTCTATCTCACTCTCTCTCTATCTCACTCTCTCTCTATCTCACTCTCTCTCTATCTCACTCTCTCTCTATCTCACTCTCTCTCTATCTCACTCTCTCTCTATCTCACTCTCTCTCTATCTCACTCTCTCTCTATCTCACTCTCTCTCTATCTCACTCTCTCTCTATCTCACTCTCTCTCTATCTCACTCTCTCTCTATCTCACTCTCTCTCTATCTCACTCTCTCACAGTCTCTGTCTCTATCTCACGCTCTCTCTCAGTCGCTCTGTATCTATCTCACTCTCTCTCTCTCAGTCAATTTGTCTTTATCTCACTCTCTCAGTCGTTTTCTGTCTCTAACTCACCCTGTCTCAGTCACTCGGTCTCTATCTCACGCTCTCTCTGTATCTCACGCTCTCTCTGTATCTCACGCTCTCTCTGTATCTCACGCTCTCTCTGTATCTCACGCTCTCTCTGTATCTCACGCTCTCTCTGTATCTCACGCTCTCTCTGTATCTCACGCTCTCTCTGTATCTCACGCTCTCTCTGTATCTCACGCTCTCTCTGTATCTCACGCTCTCTCTGTATCTCACGCTCTCTCTGTATCTCACGCTCTCTCTGTATCTCACGCTCTCTCTGTATCTCACGCTCTCTCTGTATCTCACGCTCTCTCTGTATCTCACGCTCTCTCTGTATCTCACGCTCTCTCTGTATCTCACGCTCTCTCTGTATCTCACGCTCTCTCTGTATCTCACGCTCTCTCTCAGTCACTCTTTGTATCTCACTCACACTCTCAGTTGCTTTCTGTGTCTATCTCACTCTCTCACTCAGTCACTGTGTCCATTTCACTCGCTCTCTCAGTCACTCTCTGTCTCTATCTCACTCACTCTCTGTCATTCTGTCTCTATTTCACACTCTGTATCTCACCCTCTCTCTCACTCTATGTATCTCTCTCTCACACGTTTTCTGTCTCTATCTCACTCTCTCACTCAGTCACTGTCTCTATCTCACTCACTCTCTCAGTCGCTATGTCTGTATCTGACTCTCTCTGTCACTCTGTCTCTATCTCACTCAGTCATTCTGTATCTATTTCACTCTCTCTCTGTATCTCTCTCACTCCCTCTTTCTCTGTATCTCACTCTCTCAGTCGCTTTCCATGTCTATCTCACTCTCTCTCTGTCGTTTTCTGTCTCTAACTCACTCTCTCTCTCAGTCACTCTTTGTCTGTATCTCACTCTCTCTCTGTCGCTTTCTGTGTCTGTCTCACTCTCTCAGTCACTCTATCTGTATCTCACTCTCTCTTCGTCACTCTCCGTCTCTATCTCACTCTTTCTCTCAGTTGCTCTGTGTCCATCTCACTCACTCTCTCAGTTACTCTGTGTCCATCTCACTCACTCTTTCAGCCGCTTTCTGTCTCTATCTCACTCTCCCTCCCAGTCACCCTGTCTCTATCACGCTCTCTCTCCCAGTCACCCTGTCTCTATCTCTCTTTGTCACTCTCTGTCACTCTATCTCACCGTCTCTTTGTCACTCTCTCTCTCTGTCTCTTTGTCACTCTCTCTCTCTGTCTCTTTGTCACTCTCACGCTCTTTGTCACTCTCACTCTCTCTGTCACTCTCACTCTCTCTGTCACTCTCTCTGTCACTCTCTCTCTCTTTGTCACTCTCTCTCTTTGTCACTCTCTCTCTTTGCCACTCTCTCTCTTTGCCACTCTCTCTCTTTGCCACTCTCTCTCTTTGTCACTCTCTCTCTTTGTCACTCTCTCTCTTTGTCACTCTCTCATCCTCTCTTTGTCACTCTCTCTTTCAGTCACTCTTTGTCTGTGTCTCACTCTCTCTCTCATCTGCTTTCTGTCTCTATCTCACTCTCCCTCCCAGTCACCCTGTCTCTATCTCTCTCTCTCTGTCACTTTGTCTCTATCACACTCTCTCTCTATCTCACTCACTCTCTCTGTCTCTATCTCACTCACTTTCTTTGTCACTCTTTATCTCTATCTCACTCTCTCTCTTTGTCACTCTCTGTCTCTATCTCACTCACTCTCTCAGTCACTCTCTATATCTCACCCTCTCTTTGTCACTCTCTCTGTCACTCTCTGTCTCTATCTCTCACTCTCTTTGTCACTCTTTATCTCTATCTCACTCTCTCTCTGTCTCTATCTCACTCACTTTCTTTGTCACTCTTTATCTCTATCTCACTCTCTCTCTTTGTCACTCTCTGTCTCTATCTCACTCACTCTCTATCTCACCCACTCTCTCAGTCACTCTCTATATCACTCACTCTCTTTGTCGCTTTCTGTATCTATCTTACTCTCTGACACTTTCTGTCTCTATCTTACTCTCTCTCTATCTCTCTGTCACTTTGTCTCTATCTCACTCACTCTCTGTCACTTTGTCTCTATCTCACTCTCTTTGTCACTCTCTGTCTTTATCTCACTCACTCTCTCAGTCACTCTCTATATCACTCACTCTCTCAGTTGCTTTCTGTCTCTATCTCTCTCTCTCTCTTTGTCACTCTCTCTCTTTGTCACTCTCTCGCTTTGTCACTCTCTCTCTTTGTCACTCTCTCTCTTTGTCACCCTCTCTCTTTGTCACCCTCTCTCTTTGTCACCCTCTCTCTTTGTCACCCTCTCTCTTTGTCACTCTCTGTCTCTATCTCTCACTCTCTTTGTCACTCTTTATCTCTATCTCACTCTCTCTCTGTCTCTATCTCACTCACTTTCTTTGTCACTCTTTATCTCTATCTCACTCACTCTCTGTCACTTTGTCTCTATCTCACTCTCTTTGTCACTCTCTGTCTTTATCTCACTCACTCTCTCAGTCACTCTCTATATCACTCACTCTCTTTGTCACTTTCTGTCTCTATCTTACTCACTCTCTCTCTCTGTCACTCTCTCTCTCTGTCACTCTCTCTCTCTGTCACTCTCTCTCTATCTCACCCTCTCTTTGTCACTCTCTCTCTGTCACTATCTCTCACTCTCTTTGTCACTCTTTATCTCTATCTCACTCTCTCTCTCTGTCTCTATCTCACTCACTTTCTTTGTCACTCTTTATCTCTATCTCACTCTCTCTCTCTGTCTCTATCTCACTCACTTTCTTTGTCACTCTTTATCTCTATCTCACTCTCTCTCTTTGTCACTCTCTGTCTCTATCTCACTCACTCTCTATCTCACCCACTCTCTCAGTCACTCTCTATATCACTCACTCTCTTTGTCACTCTCTGTCTCTATCTCACTCACTCTCTGTCACTTTGTCTCTATCTCACTCTCTTTGTCACTCTCTGTCTTTATCTCACTCGCTCTCTCAGTCACTCTCTATATCACTCACTCTCTTTGTCGCTTTCTGTCTCTATCTTACTCTCTGACACTTTCTGTCTCTATCTTACTCTCTCTCTATCTCTCTGTCACTTTGTCTCTATCTCACTCTCTGTCACTTTGTCTCTATCTCACTCTCTTTGTCACTCTCTGTCTTTATCTCACTCACTCTCTCAGTCACTCTCTATATCACTCACTCTCTTTGTCGCTTTCTGTCTCTATCTTACTCTCTCTTTGTCACTTTCTGTCTCTATCTTACTCACTCTCTCTCTCTGTCACTCTCTCTCTCTGTCACTCTCTCTCTCTGTCACTCTCTCTCTATCTCACCCTCTCTTTGTCACTCTCTGTCTGTCACTATCTCTCACTCTCTTTGTCACTCTTTATCTCTATCTCACTCTCTCTCTGTCTCTATCTCACTCACTTTCTTTGTCACTCTTTATCCCTATCTCACTCTCTCTCTTTGTCACCCTCTCTTTGTCACTCTCTCTGTCTCTCTCTGTCACTATCTCTCACTCTCTTTGTCACTCTTTATCTCTATCTCACTCTCTCTCTCTGTCTCTATCTCACTCACTTTCTTTGTCACTTTCTGTCTCTATCTTACTCACTCTCTCTCTCTGTCACTCTCTCTCTCTGTCACTCTCTCTCTATCTCACCCTCTCTTTGTCACTCTCTCTCTGTCACTATCTCTCACTCTCTTTGTCACTCTTTATCTCTATCTCACTCTCTCTCTCTGTCTCTATCTCACTCACTTTCTTTGTCACTCTTTATCTCTATCTCACTCTCTCTCTTTGTCACTCTCTGTCTCTATCTCACTCACTCTCTATCTCACCCACTCTCTCAGTCACTCTCTATATCACTCACTCTCTTTGTCGCTTTCTGTCTCTATCTTACTCTCTGACACTTTCTGTCTCTATCTTACTCTCTCTCTATCTCTCTGTCACTTTGTCTCTATCTCACTCACTCTCTGTCACTTTGTCTCTATCTCACTCTCTTTGTCACTCTCTGTCTTTATCTCACTCACTCTCTCAGTCACTCTCTATATCACTCACTCTCTCAGTTGCTTTCTGTCTCTATCTCTCTCTCTCTCTTTGTCACTCTCTCTCTTTGTCACTCTCTCTCTTTGTCACTCTCTCTCTTTGTCACCCTCTCTCTTTGTCACCCTCTCTCTTTGTCACCCTCTCTCTTTGTCACTCTCTGTCTCTATCTCTCACTCTCTTTGTCACTCTTTATCTCTATCTCACTCTCTCTCTGTCTCTATCTCACTCACTTTCTTTGTCACTCTTTATCTCTATCTCACTCACTCTCTGTCACTTTGTCTCTATCTCACTCTCTTTGTCACTCTCTGTCTTTATCTCACTCACTCTCTCAGTCACTCTCTATATCACTCACTCTCTTTGTCACTTTCTGTCTCTATCTTACTCACTCTCTCTCTCTGTCACTCTCTCTCTCTGTCACTCTCTCTCTCTGTCACTCTCTCTCTCTGTCACTCTCTCTCTCTGTCACTCTCTCTCTATCTCACCCTCTCTTTGTCACTCTCTCTCTGTCACTATCTCTCACTCTCTTTGTCACTCTTTATCTCTATCTCACTCTCTCTCTCTGTCTCTATCTCACTCACTTTCTTTGTCACTCTTTATCTCTATCTCACTCTCTCTCTCTGTCTCTATCTCACTCACTTTCTTTGTCACTCTTTATCTCTATCTCACTCTCTCTCTTTGTCACTCTCTGTCTCTATCTCACTCACTCTCTATCTCACCCACTCTCTCAGTCACTCTCTATATCACTCACTCTCTTTGTCACTCTCTGTCTCTATCTCACTCACTCTCTGTCACTTTGTCTCTATCTCACTCTCTTTGTCACTCTCTGTCTTTATCTCACTCGCTCTCTCAGTCACTCTCTATATCACTCACTCTCTTTGTCGCTTTCTGTCTCTATCTTACTCTCTGACACTTTCTGTCTCTATCTTACTCTCTCTCTATCTCTCTGTCACTTTGTCTCTATCTCACTCTCTGTCACTTTGTCTCTATCTCACTCTCTTTGTCACTCTCTGTCTTTATCTCACTCACTCTCTCAGTCACTCTCTATATCACTCACTCTCTTTGTCGCTTTCTGTCTCTATCTTACTCTCTCTTTGTCACTTTCTGTCTCTATCTTACTCACTCTCTCTCTCTGTCACTCTCTCTCTCTGTCACTCTCTCTCTCTGTCACTCTCTCTCTATCTCACCCTCTCTTTGTCACTCTCTGTCTGTCACTATCTCTCACTCTCTTTGTCACTCTTTATCTCTATCTCACTCTCTCTCTGTCTCTATCTCACTCACTTTCTTTGTCACTCTTTATCCCTATCTCACTCTCTCTCTTTGTCACCCTCTCTTTGTCACTCTCTCTGTCTCTCTCTGTCACTATCTCTCACTCTCTTTGTCACTCTTTATCTCTATCTCACTCTCTCTCTCTGTCTCTATCTCACTCACTTTCTTTGTCACTTTCTGTCTCTATCTTACTCACTCTCTCTCTCTGTCACTCTCTCTCTCTGTCACTCTCTCTCTATCTCACCCTCTCTTTGTCACTCTCTCTCTGTCACTATCTCTCACTCTCTTTGTCACTCTTTATCTCTATCTCACTCTCTCTCTCTGTCTCTATCTCACTCACTTTCTTTGTCACTCTTTATCTCTATCTCACTCTCTCTCTTTGTCACTCTCTGTCTCTATCTCACTCACTCTCTATCTCACCCACTCTCTCAGTCACTCTCTATATCACTCACTCTCTTTGTCGCTTTCTGTCTCTATCTTACTCTCTGACACTTTCTGTCTCTATCTTACTCTCTCTCTATCTCTCTGTCACTTTGTCTCTATCTCACTCACTCTCTGTCACTTTGTCTCTATCTCACTCTCTTTGTCACTCTCTGTCTTTATCTCACTCACTCTCTCAGTCACTCTCTATATCACTCACTCTCTCAGTTGCTTTCTGTCTCTATCTCTCTCTCTCTCTTTGTCACTCTCTCTCTTTGTCACTCTCTCTCTTTGTCACTCTCTCTCTTTGTCACTCTCTCTCTTTGTCACCCTCTCTCTTTGTCACCCTCTCTCTTTGTCACTCTCTGTCTCTATCTCTCACTCTCTTTGTCACTCTTTATCTCTATCTCACTCTCTCTCTGTCTCTATCTCACTCACTTTCTTTGTCACTCTTTATCTCTATCTCACTCACTCTCTGTCACTTTGTCTCTATCTCACTCTCTTTGTCACTCTCTGTCTTTATCTCACTCACTCTCTCAGTCACTCTCTATATCACTCACTCTCTTTGTCACTTTCTGTCTCTATCTTACTCACTCTCTCTCTCTGTCACTCTCTCTCTCTGTCACTCTCTCTCTCTGTCACTCTCTCTCTCTGTCACTCTCTCTCTCTGTCACTCTCTCTCTATCTCACCCTCTCTTTGTCACTCTCTCTCTGTCACTATCTCTCACTCTCTTTGTCACTCTTTATCTCTATCTCACTCTCTCTCTCTGTCTCTATCTCACTCACTTTCTTTGTCACTCTTTATCTCTATCTCACTCTCTCTCTCTGTCTCTATCTCACTCACTTTCTTTGTCACTCTTTATCTCTATCTCACTCTCTCTCTTTGTCACTCTCTGTCTCTATCTCACTCACTCTCTATCTCACCCACTCTCTCAGTCACTCTCTATATCACTCACTCTCTTTGTCACTCTCTGTCTCTATCTCACTCACTCTCTTTGTCACTCTCTGTCTTTATCTCACTCACTCTCTTTGTCACTCTCTCTGTCACTCTCTCTCTATCTCTCACTCTCTTTGTCACTCTTTATCTCTATCTCACTCTCTCTCTCTGTCTCTATCTCACTCTCTCTCTTTGTCACTCTCTGTCTTTATCTCACTCACTCTCTCAGTCACTCTCTATATCACTCACTCTCTTTGTCACTTTCTGTCTCTATCTTACTCACTCTCTCTCTCTGTCACTCTCTCTCTCTGTCACTCTCTCTCTCTGTCACTCTCTCTCTATCTCACCCTCTCTTTGTCACTCTCTCTCTGTCACTATCTCTCACTCTCTTTGTCACTCTTTATCTCTATCTCACTCACTCTCTGTCACTTTGTCTCTATCTCACTCTCTTTGTCACTCTCTGTCTTTATCTCACTCACTCTCTCAGTCACTCTCTATATCACTCACTCTCTTTGTCACTTTCTGTCTCTATCTTACTCACTCTCTCTCTCTGTCACTCTCTCTCTCTGTCACTCTCTCTCTCTGTCACCCTCTCTCTCTGTCACCCTCTCTCTCTGTCACCCTCTCTCTTTGTCACTCTCTGTCTCTGTCTCTCACTCTCTTTGTCACTCTTTATCTCTATCTCACTCTCTCTCTGTCTCTATCTCACTCACTTTCTTTGTCACTCTTTATCTCTATCTCACTCTCTCTCTCTGTCTCTATCTCACTCACTTTCTTTGTCACTCTTTATCTCTATCTCACTCACTCTCTGTCACTTTGTCTCTATCTCACTCTCTTTGTCTCTCTCTGTCTTTATCTCACTCGCTCTCTCAGTCACTCTCTATATCACTCACTCTCTTTGTCACTTTCTGTCTCTATCTTACTCACTCTCTCTCTCTGTCACTCTCTCTCTCTGTCACTCTCTCTCTCTGTCACCCTCTCTCTCTGTCACTCTCTGTCTGTCACTCTCTGTCTGTCACTCTCTGTCTGTCACTATCTCTCACTCTCTTTGTCACTCTTTATCTCTATCTCACTCTCTCTCTGTCTCTATCTCACTCACTTTCTTTGTCACTCTTTATCTCTATCTCACTCTCTCTCTTTGTCACTCTTTATCCCTATCTCACTCTCTCTCTTTATCACTCTCTGTCTCTATCTCACTCACTCTCTCAGTCACTCTCTATATCACTCACTCTCTTTGTCGCTTTCTGTCTCTATCTTACTCTCTCTTTGTCACTTTCTGTCTCTATCTTACTCACTCTCTCTCTCTGTCACTCTCTCTCTCTGTCACTCTCTCTCTATCTCACCCTCTCTTTGTCACTCTCTCTCTGTCACACTCTCTCACTCTCTTTGTCACTCTTTATCTCTATCTCACTCTCTCTCTCTGTCTCTATCTCACTCACTTTCTTTGTCACTCTTTATCCCTATCTCACTCTCTCTCTTTGTCACTCTCTGTCTCTATCTCACTCACTCTCTCAGTCACTCTCTATATCACTCACTCTCTTTGTCGCTTTCTGTCTCTATCTTACTCTCTCTTTGTCACTTTCTGTCTCTATCTTACTCACTCTCTCTCTCTGTCACTCTCTCTCTCTGTCACTCTCTCTCTCTGTCACTCTCTCTCTATCTCACTCTCTCTCTTTGTCACTCTCTCTCTTTGTCACTCTCTGTCTCTATCTCACTCACTCTCTATCTCACCCACTCTCTCAGTCACTCTCTATATCACTCACTCTCTTTGTCGCTTTCTGTATCTATCTTACTCTCTGTCACTTTCTGTCTCTATCTTACTCTCTCTCTATCTCTCTGTCACTTTGTCTCTATCTCACTCACTCTCTGTCACTTTGTCTCTATCTCACTCTCTCTCTTTGTCACTCTGTCTTTATCTCACTCACTCTCTCAGTCACTCTCTATATCACTCACTCTCTCAGTTGCTTTCTGTCTCTATCTCACTCTCTCTCTCTATCTCTCTCTCTCTATCTCACTCTCTCTCTCTCTCTATCTCACTCTCTCTCTCTCTCTATCTCACTCTCTCTCTCTCTCTATCTCACTCTCTCAGTCACTATCTCTCTATCTCAGTGGAGGCTGAGCGTCAACTCGCAGACACTTCCTCCTACCTCTCCCTGGACCATGACCCCACCACTGAACATCAAGCCATTGTTTCCAGGACTGTCACTGACCTCATCTCCTCTGGGGATCTTCCTCCCACAGCTTCCAACCTGATCGTCACCCAACCTCAGACGCTTCTATCTCCTACCCAAAATCCACAAACAGAACTGTCCCGGTAGACCGATCGTCTCAGCTTGCTCCTGCCCCACAGAACTCATTTCTCGTTATCTTGACTCCCTTCTCTCTCCCCTTGCCCAGTCCCTTCCCACCTACATCCATGATTCCTCTGACACCTTACGTCACATCAACAATTTCCAGTTCCCTGGCCCCAAACATTTCCTCTTCACCATGGACGTCCAATCCCTCTACACCACCATCCCCCACCAGGATGGTCTGAGGGCCCTTGGCTTCTTCCTCGAACAGAGGCCCGAACAATCCCCATCCACCACTACTCTCCTCTGTCTGGCTGAACTTGTTCTCACGTTGAACAATTTCTCCTTCAACTCCTCTCACTTCCTCCAAATAAAAGGTGTGGCTATGGGTACCCGCATGGGCCCCAGCTATGCCTGTCTCTTTATGGGGTATGTGGAACATTCCTTGTTCCAGTCCTACTCCGGCCCCCTTCCACAACTCTTTCTCCGGTATATTGATGATTACTTCGGTGCTGCTTCATGCTCTTGTCGGGACTTGGAAAAATTTATTAATTTTGCTTCCAATCTCCACCCCTCCAACATTGCTGACACTTCCCTTCCCTTCCTTGACCTCTCTGTCTCAATCTCTGGTGATAGACTGTCCACTAATGTCCATTACAAACCTACCGACTCCCACAGCTACCTTGACTACAGCTCCTCACACCCCGCTTCCTGTAAGGACTCCATCCCATTCTCTCAGTTTCTTCGCCTCTGTCACATCTGTTCTGATGATGCTACCTTCAAAAACAGTTCCTCTGACATGACCTCCTTCTTCCTTAACCGAGGTTTTCCACCCACGGTCGTTGACAGGGTCCTCAACCATGTCCGGCCCATCTCCCGCGCATCGGCCCTCACGCCTTCTCCTCCCTCCCAGAAACATGATAGGGTCCCCCTTGTCCTCACTTATCACCCCACCAGCCTCCGCATTCAAAGGATCATCCTCCGCCATTTCCGCCAACTCCAGCATGATGCCACCACCAAACACATCTTCCTTCACCCCCCTTATCGGCATTCCGTAGGGATCGCTCCCTCCGGGACACCCTGGTCCACTCCTCCATCACCCCCTACTCCTCAACCCCCTCCTATGGCACCTCCCCATGCCCACGCAAAAGATGCAACACCTGCCCCTTCACTTCCTCTCTCCTCACCGTCCAAGGGCCCAAACATTCCTTTCAAGTGAAGCAGCATTTCACTTGCATTTCCCCCAACTTGGTCTACTGCATTCGTTGCTCCCAATGCGGTCTCCTCTACATTGGAGAGACCAAAAGTAAACTGGGCGACCGCTTTGCAGAACACCTGCGGTCTGTCCGCAAGAATGACCCAAACCTCCCTGTCGCTTGCCATATTAACACTCCACCCTGCTCTCTTGCCCACATGTCTGTCCTTGGCTTGCTGCATTGTTCCAGTGAAGCCCAACGCAAACTGGAGGAACAGCACCTCATCTTCCGACTAGGCTCTTTACAGCCTTCCGGACTGAATATTGAATTCAACAACTTTCGGTCTTGAGCTCCCCTCTCCGTCCCCACCCCCTTTCTGTTTCTTCCCCCTTCCTTTTGTTTCTTTTCCAATAAATTATATAGATTTTTCTTTTCCCACCTATTTCCATTATTTTAAAATATTTTTAAAACTTTTATGCTCCCCCACCTCCACTAGAGCTGTACCTTGAGTGCCCTACCATCCATTCTTAATTAGCACATTCGTTTAGATAATATCACCAACTTCAACACCTATGTGTTCTTTTGTTCTGTTGTCTGTGACATCTTTTGATGATCTGCTTCTATCACTGCTTGTTTGTCCCTACAACCACACCAACCCCCTCCACTTCTCTCCCCCCACCCACACCCCCCTCCACTTCTCTCCCCCCACCCACACCCCCCTCCACTTCTCTCCCCCCACCCACACCCCCCTCCACTTCTCTCCCCCCACCCACACCCCCTCCACTTCTCTCCCCCCACCCACACCCCCCTCCACTTCTCTCCCCCCACCCACACCCCCCTCCACTTCTCTCCCCCCACCCACACCCCCCTCCACTTCTCTCCCCCCACCCACACCCCCTCCACTTCTCTCCCCCCCCCCACACCCCCTCCACTTCTCTCCCCCCCACCCACACCCCCCTCCACCTCTCTCCCCCCACCCACACCCCCTCCACTTCTCTCCCCCCACCCACACCCCCCTCCACTTCTCTCCCCCCACCCACACCCCCTCCACTTCTCTCCCCCCACCCACACCCCCCTCCACTTCTCTCCCCCACCCACACCCCCTCCACTTCTCTCCCCCACCCACACCCCCCTCCACTTCTCTCCCCCCACCCACACCCCCTCCACTTCTCTCCCCCCACCCACACCCCCTCCACTTCTCTCCCCCCACCCACACCCCCTCCACTTCTCTCCCCCCACCCACACCCCCTCCACTTCTCTCCCCCACCCACACCCCCTCCACTTCTCTCCCCCCACCCACACCCCCCTCCACTTCTCTCCCCCCACCCACACCCCCTCCACTTCTCTCCCCCCACCCACACCCCCTCCACTTCTCTCCCCCACCCACACCACTTCTCTCCCCCCACCCACACCCCCACCCCCTCCACTTCTCTCCCCCACCCACACCCCCCTCCACTTCTCTCCCCCCCGGCCATCTTAAACCAGCTTATATTTCAACTCTTTCTTGGACTCGAAATCAAGTTCTGTCGAAGGGTCATGAGGACTCGAAACGTCAACTCTTTTCTTCTCCGCCGATGCTGCCAGACCTGCTGAGTTTTTCCAGGTAATTCTGTTTTTGTTTTGGATTTCCAGCATCCGCAGTTTTGTTTTGTTTTTATCTCTCTATCTCACTGTGTGTCATTTCCTTTCTTACACATTGTGTCTCCCACACTCTCTCTCTCTGTCACTCCCTCTCTCTCTCTCTCTCACACACTGTCTATCAGTCCCTCTCTCTCCCACTGTCACATTCTCTCCATCCTCCTGACCCGCCCCCTCTCTGACACCATCTGCCCCAAATGCCACGGCCCGCCGCGCATGCGCAGCGGCGCGTTGCCGGCGGGAGCGACGTCCTGACGTCAGTGCCGCAGGATCCCCGACCACCCCCCCCCCCCCCAACCCCCAGTTCCGACCAGGGGCGTCCCCCCGCCTCCCGATTGGCCAGCCGGGCTGTCAGTTAGGCGGCGGGAGTTGGGGGCCGGACCAGAGCCAATGAGAGCGGGGAGAGCGGCGAGAGGAGCCAATGACAGTGGGGCCTGGAGGCGGGGTTCAGGCGGGCGGCGAGTGGAGGCTAAGATGGCGCAGGTTAATTAGGTAAGTGGGAGAGAGAGAGGGAGGGGGGGGGATACGGAGTGTGGGGGCTGGGTGGGCGGCGAGAGTTTATCCCCAGTGAGCAAAGGGGAGTGTGGGTTTGGTAGTAAGTGGGCGACGACAATCCCGGAGTCACCCTCTCTCTCCCCCCCCAAACCCGCCCCCCGGAGTCACCCCCTCCCCCCCCCCATAACCCGCCCCCCCGGAGTCACCCCCTCCCCCCCCCCCCCCCATAACCCGTCCCCCGGAGTCACCCCCTCCCCCCCCATAACCCGCCCCCCCGGAGTCACCCCCTCCCCCACCCCCATAACCCGTCCCCCGGAGTCACCCCCTCCCCCCCCATAACCCGTCCCCCCGGAGTCACCCCCTCCCCCCCCCCCATAACCCGTCCCCCGGAGTCACCCCCTCCCCCCCCCATAACCCGTCCCCCCGGAGTCACCCCCTCCCCCCCCCCCATAACCCGTCCCCCGGAGTCACCCCCTCCCCCCCCATAACCCGCCCCCCCGGAGTCACCCCCTCCCCCACCCCCATAACCCGTCCCCCGGAGTCACCCCCTCCCCCCCCCATAACCCGTCCCCCCGGAGTCACCCCCTCCCCCCCCCATAACCCGTCCCCCCGGAGTCACACCCCCTCCCCCCCCATAACCCGTCCCCCCGGAGTCACCCCCTCCCCCCCCCATAACCCGTCCCCCCGGAGTCACCCCCTCCCCCCCCAAACCCGCCCCCCGGAGTCACCCCCTCCCCCCCCCCATAACCCGTCCCCCGGAGTCACCCCCTCCCCCCCCATAACCCCGTCCCCCCGGAGTCACCCCCTCCCCCCCCATAACCCGTCCCCCGGAGTCACCCCCCTCCCCCCCCCATAACCCGTCCCCCCGGAGTCACCCCCTCCCCCCCATAACCCGTCCCCCCGGAGTCACCCCCTCCCCCCCCCCATAACCCGTCCCCCCGGAGTCACCCCCTCCCCCCCCCAAACCCGCCCCCCCGGAGTCACCCCCTCCCCCCCCCATAACCCGTCCCCCCGGAGTCACCCCCTCCCCCCCCCAAACCCGCCCCCCGGAGTCACCCCCCTCCCCCCCCATAACCCGTCCCCCCGGAGTCACCCCCCTCCCCCCATAACCCGTCCCCCCGGAGTCACCCCCTCCCCCCCCCATAACCCGTCCCCCCGGAGTCACCACCCTCCCCCCCAAACCCGCCCCCCCCGGAGTCACCCCCTCCCCCCAAACACCCGCCCCCCCCGGGGTCACCCCCTCCTCCCCCATAACCCGCCCCCCCGGGGTCACCCCTCTCTCTCCCCCCCCAAACCCGCCCCCCCGGAGTCACCCACTCCCCCCCCATAACCCGCCCCCCGGAGTCACCCCCTCCCCCCCCCATAACCCGCCCCCCCGGAGTCACCCCCTCCTCCCCAAACCCGCCCCCCCCGGAGTCACCCCCTCCCCCCCAAACCCGCCCCCCCGGAGTCACCCCCCTCCCCCCAAACCCGCCCCCCCCGGAGTCACCCCCTCCCCCCCATAACCCCCCCCCCCCCCCGGGGTCACCCCCTCCCCCCCCCAAACCCGCCCCCCGGAGTTACCCCCTCCCCCCCAAACCCGCCCCCCCGGAGTCACCCCCTCCCCCCCAAACCCACCCCCCCCGGAGTCACCCCCCTCCCCCCAAACCCGCCCCCCCCGGAGTCACCCCCCCCTCCCCCCCAAACCCGCCCCCCCGGAGTCACCCCCTCCCCCCCATAACCCACCCCCTCCCGGGGTCACCCCCTCACCACCAAAACCCGCCCCCCCCCCCCCCCGGGGGTCACCCCTTCCCCCCCCAATACCTCATCCCCCTCCACCACCCTCTACCCCCAATCCCTCACCCTCCTCCCCCCCAAACATTCCCCCCAATCCCTCCCCCCCCCTCCCCCCCATTCCTCATCCCCGCCACCTCCCCCCAAACGCTCCCCCGGGGTCACCCCCTCCCCCCAAACCCGCCTCTCCTCACCCAAAACTCTCCCCCACCCCCCTTGGTTACCCCAAACCCTCCACTTCCCCCCTTACCACAAACCCCCTCCTCACCCCAAACCCTCCACCCCCCAGTGTCACCCCTTCACCCCAAACCCTTCACCCCCCTGGTGTCGCCCCCCTCACCCCAAACCTTCGCCCCCAGGTCAAGCACCCTCTCCCCTCCCCACCCCCAAATCCTCACCCCCCACGGTCAAACCCTACCCCAGGGTCACCTTCCTCTCCCTTCGCCATTCTGCTCCCCTTGACTCTGATCTGATGGTTCAGAGCTTCAGGGGCACAAAGCTGGGGAAAAAGCTGAGGAATGCGACAGAATGGGATAGCTATTTGACGGGCTGAAGGGCCTCATCTTGGCTGGAAGATTCTGTCTTGAGACCCTTTTGTAGGCGACTTCTGCCATTCTCCACAAGTGTCTGTCAGAACTGCAGTTCAGATTGCATCATTTGGTTTGGTACCTAGACTGTGTGTAAGCGAGCTGTATGGACCCCAAAGGGGTCTTCTGTCAAATATTCAGAGGAAATCTCAATGCAGAGAGGCATAAGTTAGACTTGTACAGCCTATGAGACCAGAGTGTGCAGGCCAGGGGATGTGACACGCTGTGTCCAGGTAAAGAGCCAGTCATCAATATCATTGAAATTCTGTGTGTCCAGTGCTTGTGCCACGACTGTGCGTTCACAATGGTGAATCAATGGGTGAAGTACAAAAAGGCACAGCTCTGTCACTGTATAACACTGGGGTACAGTACTGGTGGGGACAGGACTGTTATACAATAGCGCAGGGGTACAGTACTCAGCACGGGTCTATCACTGTATATCACTGGGTTACAGTACTTGTGGGGACAGGTCTGTTATTGTATAACACTGGGGTACAGTACTGGTGGGGACAGGTCTGTCACTGTGTAACAATGGGGGACTGTATTGGTGGGGACAGGTCTGTCGCTGTAAAACACGGGTACAGTACTGGTGAAGACGGGTCTGTCACTGTATAACGACTGGGCACAGTACCTGAGGGGACGGATCTGTCACTGTACAACACTGGGGTACAGTACTTGGGATAGGTCTGTCACTGTATAACACTGGGGTACAGTACTGGTGGGGATGTCTCGGTCACTGTATAGCATGGGTACAGTTCTGGTGGTGATGCGTCTGTCACTGTATAACACTGGGGCACAGTACTCGGGATGGGTCTGTCGCTGTAACACAGGTGCAGTACCGGTGTGGATAGGTCTGTCATTGTATAGCACTGGGGTACAGTACTGGTGGTGTCGGGTCTGTGACTGTAACACAGATACAGTACTGGTGTAGATAGGTCTGTCACTATATAACACTGGGGCACAATACTGGTGGGGATGGGTCTGTCACTGTATAACACTGGGGTACAGTACTGATGGGGACGAGTCTGTGACTGTATAACACGGGTACAGTACTGGTGTGGACGGGTATGTCACTGTATAACACGGGTACAGTACTGGTGGGGACGGGTCTGTCACTGTATAACACTGGGGTACAGTACTTGTGGGGACGGGTCTGTCGCTGTATAACACTGGGGGACAGTCCTGGTGGGGATTTGTCTGTCACTCTATAACACTTGGGTACAGTACTCGGGATAGGTTTGTCACTGTATAACACTGGGGTACAGTACTAGGGATGGGTCTGTCACTGTATAACAATGCGGTACAGTTCTGGTGGGGACGGGTCTGTCACTGTATAACACTGGGGGACAGTCCTGCTGGGGATGGGTCTGTCACTGTGTAACACTGGGGTACAGTGCTGGTGGGGACAGGTCTGTCACTGTATAACACTGGGGTATAGTACTTGTGGGGACTGGTCTGTCACTATATAACACTTGGGTACGGTACTCGGGATGGGTTTGTTACTGTATAACACTGGGATACAGCACTGATGGGGATGGGTCTGTCACTGTATAATACGGGTACAGTCCTGGTGGGGACGGGTCTGTCACTGTATAACACTGGGGTACTGTACTGGTGGGGACGGGTCTGTCACTGTATAATACTGGGTTACAGTACTGGTGGGGACGGGTCTGTCAGTGTATAACACTGACGTTCAGTTCTCTGGATGGCTCTGTCATTGTATAGCACGGGGACAGTGCTGGTGGGGACGGGGTCTGTCACTGTATAACACTGGGGTACAGTACTGGTGGTGATGGGTCTGTCACTGTTTAACACTGGGATACAGTACTGGTGGTGTCGGGTCTGTCACTGTATAACACCGGGGTACAGTACTGGTGGGGACGGGTCTGTCACTGTATGACACTGGGGTACAGTACTGGTGGGGACGGGTCTGTCACTGTATAACACTGGGGGGCAGTCCTGGTGGGGACAGGTCCATCACTATATAACACTTGGGTACAGTACTCGGGATGGGTTTGTCACTGAACAACACTGGGGTACAGTACTGGGGATGGGTCTGTCACTGTATAACAATGGGGTACAGTTCTGGTGGGGATGGGTCTGTCACTGTATAACACTGGGGTACAGTATTTGTGGGGACGGGTCTGTCACTGTATAACACTGGGGTACAGTACTGGTGGGGACAGGTCTGTCACTGTATAACACTGGGGTACAGTACTTGTGGGGACGGGTCATTCACTGTATAACACTGGGGGACAGTCCTGGTGGGGACTGGTCTGTCACTATATTACACTTGGGTACAGTACTCGGGATGGGTTTGTCACTGTATAACACTCAGATACAGTACTGGTGTGGATAGGTCTGTCATTGTATAGCACTGGGGTACAGTACTGGTGGTGTCGGGTCTGTGACTGTAACACAGATACAGTACTGGTGTGGATAGGTCTGTCACTATATAACACTGGGGCACAATACTGGTGGGGATGGGTCTGTCACTGTATAACACTGGGGTACAGTACTGATGGGGACGGGTCATTCACTGTATAACACTGGGGGACAGTCCTGGTGGGGACTGGTCTGTCACTATATTACACTTGGGTACAGTACTCGGGATGGGATTGTCACTGTATAACACTCAGATACAGTACTGGTGTGGATAGGTCTGTCATTGTATAGCACTGGGGTACAGTACTGGTGGTGTCGGGTCTGTGACTGTAACACAGATACAGTACTGGTGTGGATAGGTCTGTCACTATATAACACTGGGGCACAATACTGGTGGGGATGGGTCTGTCACTGTATAACACTGGGGTACAGTACTGGTGGGGACAGGTCTGTCACTGTATAACACTGGGGTACAGTACTTGTGGGGACTTGTCTGTCACTCTATAACACTTGGGTACAGTACTCGGGATAGGTTTGTCACTGTATAACACTCTGGTACAGTACTGGGGATGGGTCTGTCACTGTATAACAATGCAGTACAGTTCTGGTGGGGACGGGTCTGTCACTGAATAACACTGGGGTACAGTACTGCTGTGGACGGGTATGTCACTGTATAACACTGGGGTACAGTACTGGTGGGGACGGGTCTGTCACTGTATAACACTGGGGTACAGTACTGTTGGGGACAGGTCTGTCACTGTATAACACTGGGGTACAGTACTTGTGGGGATGGGTCTGTCACTGTATAACACTGGGGGACAGTCCTGCTGGGGATGGGTCTGTCACTGTGTAACACTGGGGTACAGTGCTGGTGGGGACAGGTCTGTCACTGTATAACACTGGGGTATAGTACTTGTGGGGACTGGTCTGTCACTATATAACACTTGGGTACAGTACTCGGGATGGGTTTGTTACTGTATAACACTGGGATACAGTACTGATGGGGATGGGTCTGTCACTGTATAAAACGGGTACAGTCCTGGTTGGGACGGGTCTGTCACTGTATAACACTGGGGTACTGTACCTGTGGGGACGGGTCTGTCACTGTATAATACTGGGTTACAGTACTGGTGGGGACGGGTCTGTCACTGTATAACCCTGGGGTACAGTACTGGTGGGGACGGGTCTGTCAGTGTATAACACTGAGGTTCAGTTCTCTGGATGGCTCTGTCATTGTATAGCACGGGGACAGTCCTGGTGTGGACAGGTCTGTCACTATATAACACTGTGGTACAGTACTCGGGATGGGTCTGTCACTGTATAAAACTGGGGTACTGTGCTGGTGGGGATAGTTCTTTCACTGTCTAACATGGGGGTACAGTACTGGTGGGGACGGGTCTCACTGTATAACACTGGGGTACAGTACTGGTGGTGATGGGTCTGTCACTGTTTAACACTGGGATACAGTACTGGTGGTGTCGGGTCTGTCACTGTATAACACCGGGGTACAGTACTGGTGGGGACGGGTCTGTCACTGTATGACACTGGGGTACAGTACTGGTGGGGACGGGTCTGTCACTGTATAACACTGGGGGGCAGTCCTGGTGGGGACTGGTCCATCACTATATAACACTTGTGTACAGTACTCGGGATGGGTTTGTCACTGAACAACACTGGGGTACAGTACTGGGGATGGGTCTGTCACTGTATAACAATGGGGTACAGTTCTGGTGGGGATGGGTCTGTCACTGTATAACACTGGGTACAGTACTGGTGGGATATGTCTGTCACTGTATAACACTGGGGTACAGTACAGGTGGGGACGGGACTGTCACTGTTTAACACTGGGGAACAGTACTGGTGGGGATGGGTCTGTCAGTGTATAACACGGGGGGACAGTCCTTGTGGGGACAGGTCTATCACTGTATAATACTGGGGTACAGTACACGGGATGTGTCTGTCACTGTATAACTCTGGGTTCCAGTACTGGTGGGGACATGTCTGTTAATGCATAACACTGGGGTACCGTCTGGTGGGGATGGATCTGCCACTGTACAACAGTGGGGTACCGTACTGGTGGGGATGGGTCTGTCACTGTATAACAGTGGGTTACAGTACCGGTGGGGCTGGGTCTGTCACTCTATAACACTGGGCTACTGTACCAGTAAGGACTGGTCTGTCACTGTATAACACTGGAGTACAGTACTGGTGGGGATGGGTCTGTCACTATAACACTGGGGTACAGTACCGGTCAGAATGGGTCTGTCACTGTATAACACTGGGGTACAGTACTGGTAGGGATGGGTCTGTCACTGTATAACACTGGGGTACAGTACTCGTGGGGATGCTCTGTCACTGTATAACACTGGGCTACTGTGCCAGTAATGTACTGCACGGGACGGGTCTGTCTGTGTATAACACTGGGGAACAGTTCTCTGGATGGCTCTGTCATTGTATAACACGGGTACAGTCCTGGTGGAGAAGGATCTGTCGCTGTATAACACCGGGGTACTGTACTTGTGGGGATGGGTCTGTCACTGTATAACACTGGGGTACTGTATTGGTGGGGACGTGTCTATCACTATATAACACTGGGGGCAGTACTGGTGCAGACGGGGCAGTCACTGTGTAACATATGTACAGAAGTGTTCAGGACGGTTCTGTCACTGTATAACGCTGGGGTAGAGTTCCTTTGGACAGGTCTGTTACTGTATAACACTGGCTACAGTACTGGTGGCTGGTGGGGACGGGTCTGTCACTGTATAACACTGGGATACAATACTTAGGATGGGTCTGTCAATGTATAACACTGGGGTACAGTACTGGTGGAGATAGTTCTTTCACTGTATAACACTGGGGTACAGTAGTGGTGGGGACGGATCTGTCACTGTATAACAGTGGGGTACAGTACTAGTGGGGTCGGGTCTGTCACTGTATAACACTGGGGTACAGTCCTGGTGTGGACAGGTCTGTCACTATATAACACGGGGGTACAGTACTCGGGATGGGTCTGTCACTGTATAAAACTTTGGTACTGTGCTGGTGGGATTAGTTCTTTCACTGTATAACATGGGGGTACAGTACTGGTGGGGACGGGTCTGTCCCTGTAGAACACTGGGGTACAGTACTGGTGGGGACAGGTCTGTCCCTGTAGAACACTGGGGTACAATACTGGTGGGGACGGGTCTGTCACTGTATAACTCTGGGTTCCAGTACTGGTGGGGACGGGTCTGTCAGTGTATAACACTGGGGTACAGTACTGGTGGGGACGGGTCTGTCACTGTATAACGCTGGGGTACAGTACTGGTGGGGACATGTCTGTTAATGCATAACACTGGGGTACAGTACTGGTGGGGATGGGTCTGTCACTGTGCAACAGTGGGATGCAGAACTGGTGGGGATGGGTCTTTCAGTGTATAACACTGGGGTACAGTACAGGTGGGGACGGGACTGTCACTGTTTAACACTGGGGAACAGTACTGGTGGGGATGGGTCTGTCAGTGTATAACACGGGGGGACAGTCCTTGTGGGGACAGGTCTATCACTGTATAATACTGGGGTACAGTACACGGGATGTGTCTGTCACTGTATAACTCTGGGTTCCAGTATTGGTGGGGACATGTCTGTTAATGCATAACACTGGGGTACCGTCTGGTGGGGATGGATCTGTCACTGTACAACAGTGGGTTACAGTACTGGTGGGGCTGGGTCTGTCACTCTATAACACTGGGCTACTGTACCAGTAAGGACTGGTCTGTCACTGTATAACTCTGGGTTCCAGTACTGGTGGGGACGGGTCTGTCACTGTATAACACTGGGGTCCAGTATTGGTGGGGACGGGTCTGTCACTGTATAACACTGGGGTACAGTACTGGTGGGGACATGTCTGTCACTGTATAACACTGGGTTACAGAACTGGTCGGGATGTGTCTGTCACTGTATAACATTGGGGTACTGTACTGGTGGGGACATGTCTGTTAATGCATAACACTGGGGTACAGTACTGGTGGGGATGGGTCTGTCACTGTGCAACAGTGGGATGCAGTACTGGTGGGGATGGGTCTGTCACTCTATAACACTGGGCTACTGTACCATTAAGGACGGGTGTGTCACTGTTTCACACTGGGGTACAGTACTGGTGGGGACAGGTCTGTCACTGTATAACACTGGGGTACAGTACTGGTGGGGACGGGTCTGTCACTGTATTACCCTGGGGTACAGTACTGATGGGGACGGGTCTGTCCCTGTGTAACACTGGGGTACAGTACTGGTGGGGACAGGTCTGTCACTGTATAACACTGGGTTACAGAACTGGTCGGGATGTGTCTGTCATTGTATAACATTGGGGTACTGTACTGGTGGGGACATGTCTGTTAATGCATAACACTGGGGTACAGTCTGGTGGGGATGGATCTGTCACTGTACAACAGTGGGGTACCGTACTGGTTGGGATGGGTCTGTCACTCTACAACAGTGGGTTACAGTACTGGTGGGGCTGGGTCTGTCACTCTATAACACTGGACTACTGTACCATTAAGGACTGGTCTGTCACTGTATAACACTGGAGTACAGTACTGGTAGGGATGGGTCTGTCACTGTATAACACTGGGGTACAGTACTCGTGGGGATGCTCTGTCACTGTATAACACTGGGCTACTGTGCCAGTAATGTACTGCACGGGACGGGTCTGTCTGTGTATAACACTGGGGAACAGTTCTCTGGATGGCTCTGTCATTGTATAACACGGGTACAGTCCTGGTGGAGAAGGATCTGTCACTGTATAACACTGGGGTACAGTACTGGTGGGGACAGGTCTGTCACTATATAACGCTGGGGTACAGTACTCGGGATGGGTCTGTCACTGTATGAAACTAGGGTACTGTGCTGGTGGGGATCGTTCTTTCACTGTATAACACTGGGGTACAGTACTGGTGGGAATGGGTCTGTCACTGTATAACATTGGGGTACAGTACTGGTGGGGTCGGGTCTGTCACTGTATAACACTGGGGTACAGTACTGGTGGGGATGGGCCTGTCACTGTGTAACACTGGGGTGCAATACTGGTGGGGACAGGTCTGTCACTGTATAACACTGGGTTACAGTACTGGTGGGAATGGGTCTGTCACTGTATAACACGGGTACAGTACTGGTGGGGACGGGTCTGTCACTGTATAATACTGGGGTACTGTACTGGTGGGGACGGGTCTGTCACTGTATAACATGGGTACAGTACTGGTGGGGACAGCTCTGTCACTGTATAACCCTGGGGTACAGTACTGGTGGGGACGGGTCAATCACTGAATAACACTGGGGTGCAGTACTGGTGGGGACGGGTCTGTCAGTGTATAACACTGAGGTTCAGTTCTCTGGATGGCTCTGTCATTGTATAGCACGGGGACAGTCCTGGTGTGGACAGGTCTGTCACTATATAACACTGTGGTACAGTACTCGGGATGGGTCTGTCACTGTATAAAACTGGGGTACTGTGCTGGTGGGGATAGTTCTTTCACTGTCTAACATGGGGGTACAGTACTGGTGGGGACGGGTCTCACTGTATAACACTGGGGTACAGTACTGGTGGTGATGGGTCTGTCACTGTTTAACACTGGGATACAGTACTGGTGGTGTCGGGTCTGTCACTGTATAACACCGGGGTACAGTACTGGTGGGGACGGGTCTGTCACTGTATGACACTGGGGTACAGTACTGGTGGGGACGGGTCTGTCACTGTATAACACTGGGGGGCAGTCCTGGTGGGGACTGGTCCATCACTATATAACACTTGTGTACAGTACTCGGGATGGGTTTGTCACTGAACAACACTGGGGTACAGTACTGGGGATGGGTCTGTCACTGTATAACAATGGGGTACAGTTCTGGTGGGGATGGGTCTGTCACTGTATAACACTGGGTACAGTACTGGTGGGATATGTCTGTCACTGTATAACACTGGGGTACAGTACAGGTGGGGACGGGACTGTCACTGTTTAACACTGGGGAACAGTACTGGTGGGGATGGGTCTGTCAGTGTATAACACGGGGGGACAGTCCTTGTGGGGACAGGTCTATCACTGTATAATACTGGGGTACAGTACACGGGATGTGTCTGTCACTGTATAACTCTGGGTTCCAGTACTGGTGGGGACATGTCTGTTAATGCATAACACTGGGGTACCGTCTGGTGGGGATGGATCTGCCACTGTACAACAGTGGGGTACCGTACTGGTGGGGATGGGTCTGTCACTGTATAACAGTGGGTTACAGTACCGGTGGGGCTGGGTCTGTCACTCTATAACACTGGGCTACTGTACCAGTAAGGACTGGTCTGTCACTGTATAACACTGGAGTACAGTACTGGTGGGGATGGGTCTGTCACTATAACACTGGGGTACAGTACCGGTCAGAATGGGTCTGTCACTGTATAACACTGGGGTACAGTACTGGTAGGGATGGGTCTGTCACTGTATAACACTGGGGTACAGTACTCGTGGGGATGCTCTGTCACTGTATAACACTGGGCTACTGTGCCAGTAATGTACTGCACGGGACGGGTCTGTCTGTGTATAACACTGGGGAACAGTTCTCTGGATGGCTCTGTCATTGTATAACACGGGTACAGTCCTGGTGGAGAAGGATCTGTCGCTGTATAACACCGGGGTACTGTACTTGTGGGGATGGGTCTGTCACTGTATAACACTGGGGTACTGTATTGGTGGGGATGTGTCTATCACTATATAACACTGGGGGCAGTACTGGTGCAGACGGGGCAGTCACTGTGTAACATATGTACAGAAGTGTTCAGGACGGTTCTGTCACTGTATAACGCTGGGGTAGAGTTCCTTTGGACAGGTCTGTTACTGTATAACACTGGCTACAGTACTGGTGGCTGGTGGGGACGGGTCTGTCACTGTATAACACTGGGATACAATACTTAGGATGGGTCTGTCAATGTATAACACTGGGGTACAGTACTGGTGGAGATAGTTCTTTCACTGTATAACACTGGGGTACAGTAGTGGTGGGGACGGATCTGTCACTGTATAACAGTGGGGTACAGTACTAGTGGGGTCGGGTCTGTCACTGTATAACACTGGGGTACAGTCCTGGTGTGGACAGGTCTGTCACTATATAACACGGGGGTACAGTACTCGGGATGGGTCTGTCACTGTATAAAACTTTGGTACTGTGCTGGTGGGATTAGTTCTTTCACTGTATAACATGGGGGTACAGTACTGGTGGGGACGGGTCTGTCCCTGTAGAACACTGGGGTACAGTACTGGTGGGGACAGGTCTGTCCCTGTAGAACACTGGGGTACAATACTGGTGGGGACGGGTCTGTCACTGTATAACTCTGGGTTCCAGTACTGGTGGGGACGGGTCTGTCAGTGTATAACACTGGGGTACAGTACTGGTGGGGACGGGTCTGTCACTGTATAACGCTGGGGTACAGTACTGGTGGGGACATGTCTGTTAATGCATAACACTGGGGTACAGTACTGGTGGGGATGGGTCTGTCACTGTGCAACAGTGGGATGCAGAACTGGTGGGGATGGGTCTTTCAGTGTATAACACTGGGGTACAGTACAGGTGGGGACGGGACTGTCACTGTTTAACACTGGGGAACAGTACTGGTGGGGATGGGTCTGTCAGTGTATAACACGGGGGGACAGTCCTTGTGGGGACAGGTCTATCACTGTATAATACTGGGGTACAGTACACGGGATGTGTCTGTCACTGTATAACTCTGGGTTCCAGTATTGGTGGGGACATGTCTGTTAATGCATAACACTGGGGTACCGTCTGGTGGGGATGGATCTGTCACTGTACAACAGTGGGTTACAGTACTGGTGGGGCTGGGTCTGTCACTCTATAACACTGGGCTACTGTACCAGTAAGGACTGGTCTGTCACTGTATAACTCTGGGTTCCAGTACTGGTGGGGACGGGTCTGTCACTGTATAACACTGGGGTCCAGTATTGGTGGGGACGGGTCTGTCACTGTATAACACTGGGGTACAGTACTGGTGGGGACATGTCTGTCACTGTATAACACTGGGTTACAGAACTGGTCGGGATGTGTCTGTCACTGTATAACATTGGGGTACTGTACTGGTGGGGACATGTCTGTTAATGCATAACACTGGGGTACAGTACTGGTGGGGATGGGTCTGTCACTGTGCAACAGTGGGATGCAGTACTGGTGGGGATGGGTCTGTCACTCTGTAACACTGGGCTACTGTACCATTAAGGACGGGTGTGTCACTGTTTCACACTGGGGTACAGTACTGGTGGGGACAGGTCTGTCACTGTATAACACTGGGGTACAGTACTGGTGGGGACGGGTCTGTCACTGTATTACCCTGGGGTACAGTACTGATGGGGACGGGTCTGTCCCTGTGTAACACTGGGGTACAGTACTGGTGGGGACAGGTCTGTCACTGTATAACACTGGGTTACAGAACTGGTCGGGATGTGTCTGTCATTGTATAACATTGGGGTACTGTACTGGTGGGGACATGTCTGTTAATGCATAACACTGGGGTACAGTCTGGTGGGGATGGATCTGTCACTGTACAACAGTGGGGTACCGTACTGGTTGGGATGGGTCTGTCACTCTACAACAGTGGGTTACAGTACTGGTGGGGCTGGGTCTGTCACTCTATAACACTGGACTACTGTACCATTAAGGACTGGTCTGTCACTGTATAACACTGGAGTACAGTACTGGTAGGGATGGGTCTGTCACTGTATAACACTGGGGTACAGTACTCGTGGGGATGCTCTGTCACTGTATAACACTGGGCTACTGTGCCAGTAATGTACTGCACGGGACGGGTCTGTCTGTGTATAACACTGGGGAACAGTTCTCTGGATGGCTCTGTCATTGTATAACACGGGTACAGTCCTGGTGGAGAAGGATCTGTCACTGTATAACACTGGGGTACAGTACTGGTGGGGACAGGTCTGTCACTATATAACGCTGGGGTACAGTACTCGGGATGGGTCTGTCACTGTATGAAACTAGGGTACTGTGCTGGTGGGGATCGTTCTTTCACTGTATAACACTGGGGTACAGTACTGGTGGGAATGGGTCTGTCACTGTATAACATTGGGGTACAGTACTGGTGGGGTCGGGTCTGTCACTGTATAACACTGGGGTACAGTACTGGTGGGGATGGGCCTGTCACTGTGTAACACTGGGGTGCAATACTGGTGGGGACAGGTCTGTCACTGTATAACACTGGGTTACAGTACTGGTGGGAATGGCTCTGTCACTGTATAACACGGGTACAGTACTGGTGGGGACGGGTCTGTCACTGTATAATACTGGGGTACTGTACTGGTGGGGACGGGTCTGTCACTGTATAACATGGGTACAGTACTGGTGGGGACAGCTCTGTCACTGTATAACCCTGGGGTACAGTACTGGTGGGGACGGGTCAATCACTGAATAACACTGGGGTACAGTACTGGTGGGGACGGGTCTGTCAGTGTATAACACTGAGGTTCAGTTCTCTGGATGGCTCTGTCATTGTATAGCACGGGGACAGTCCTGGTGTGGACAGGTCTGTCACTATATAACACTGTGGTACAGTACTCGGGATGGGTCTGTCACTGTATAAAACTGGGGTACTGTGCTGGTGGGGATAGTTCTTTCACTGTCTAACATGGGGGTACAGTACTGGTGGGGACGGGTCTCACTGTATAACACTGGGGTACAGTACTGGTGGTGATGGGTCTGTCACTGTTTAACACTGGGATACAGTACTGGTGGTGTCGGGTCTGTCACTGTATAACACCGGGGTACAGTACTGGTGGGGACGGGTCTGTCACTGTATGACACTGGGGTACAGTACTGGTGGGGACGGGTCTGTCACTGTATAACACTGGGGGGCAGTCCTGGTGGGGACTGGTCCATCACTATATAACACTTGTGTACAGTACTCGGGATGGGTTTGTCACTGAACAACACTGGGGTACAGTACTGGGGATGGGTCTGTCACTGTATAACAATGGGGTACAGTTCTGGTGGGGATGGGTCTGTCACTGTATAACACTGGGTACAGTACTGGTGGGATATGTCTGTCACTGTATAACACTGGGGTACAGTACAGGTGGGGACGGGACTGTCACTGTTTAACACTGGGGAACAGTACTGGTGGGGATGGGTCTGTCAGTGTATAACACGGGGGGACAGTCCTTGTGGGGACAGGTCTATCACTGTATAATACTGGGGTACAGTACACGGGATGTGTCTGTCACTGTATAACTCTGGGTTCCAGTACTGGTGGGGACATGTCTGTTAATGCATAACACTGGGGTACCGTCTGGTGGGGATGGATCTGCCACTGTACAACAGTGGGGTACCGTACTGGTGGGGATGGGTCTGTCACTGTATAACAGTGGGTTACAGTACCGGTGGGGCTGGGTCTGTCACTCTATAACACTGGGCTACTGTACCAGTAAGGACTGGTCTGTCACTGTATAACACTGGAGTACAGTACTGGTGGGGATGGGTCTGTCACTATAACACTGGGGTACAGTACCGGTCAGAATGGGTCTGTCACTGTATAACACTGGGGTACAGTACTGGTAGGGATGGGTCTGTCACTGTATAACACTGGGGTACAGTACTCGTGGGGATGCTCTGTCACTGTATAACACTGGGCTACTGTGCCAGTAATGTACTGCACGGGACGGGTCTGTCTGTGTATAACACTGGGGAACAGTTCTCTGGATGGCTCTGTCATTGTATAACACGGGTACAGTCCTGGTGGAGAAGGATCTGTCGCTGTATAACACCGGGGTACTGTACTTGTGGGGATGGGTCTGTCACTGTATAACACTGGGGTACTGTATTGGTGGGGATGTGTCTATCACTATATAACACTGGGGGCAGTACTGGTGCAGACGGGGCAGTCACTGTGTAACATATGTACAGAAGTGTTCAGGACGGTTCTGTCACTGTATAACGCTGGGGTAGAGTTCCTTTGGACAGGTCTGTTACTGTATAACACTGGCTACAGTACTGGTGGCTGGTGGGGACGGGTCTGTCACTGTATAACACTGGGATACAATACTTAGGATGGGTCTGTCAATGTATAACACTGGGGTACAGTACTGGTGGAGATAGTTCTTTCACTGTATAACACTGGGGTACAGTAGTGGTGGGGACGGATCTGTCACTGTATAACAGTGGGGTACAGTACTAGTGGGGTCGGGTCTGTCACTGTATAACACTGGGGTACAGTCCTGGTGTGGACAGGTCTGTCACTATATAACACGGGGGTACAGTACTCGGGATGGGTCTGTCACTGTATAAAACTTTGGTACTGTGCTGGTGGGATTAGTTCTTTCACTGTATAACATGGGGGTACAGTACTGGTGGGGACGGGTCTGTCCCTGTAGAACACTGGGGTACAGTACTGGTGGGGACAGGTCTGTCCCTGTAGAACACTGGGGTACAATACTGGTGGGGACGGGTCTGTCACTGTATAACTCTGGGTTCCAGTACTGGTGGGGACGGGTCTGTCAGTGTATAACACTGGGGTACAGTACTGGTGGGGACGGGTCTGTCACTGTATAACGCTGGGGTACAGTACTGGTGGGGACATGTCTGTTAATGCATAACACTGGGGTACAGTACTGGTGGGGATGGGTCTGTCACTGTGCAACAGTGGGATGCAGAACTGGTGGGGATGGGTCTTTCAGTGTATAACACTGGGGTACAGTACAGGTGGGGACGGGACTGTCACTGTTTAACACTGGGGAACAGTACTGGTGGGGATGGGTCTGTCAGTGTATAACACGGGGGGACAGTCCTTGTGGGGACAGGTCTATCACTGTATAATACTGGGGTACAGTACACGGGATGTGTCTGTCACTGTATAACTCTGGGTTCCAGTATTGGTGGGGACATGTCTGTTAATGCATAACACTGGGGTACCGTCTGGTGGGGATGGATCTGTCACTGTACAACAGTGGGTTACAGTACTGGTGGGGCTGGGTCTGTCACTCTATAACACTGGGCTACTGTACCAGTAAGGACTGGTCTGTCACTGTATAACTCTGGGTTCCAGTACTGGTGGGGACGGGTCTGTCACTGTATAACACTGGGGTCCAGTATTGGTGGGGACGGGTCTGTCACTGTATAACACTGGGGTACAGTACTGGTGGGGACATGTCTGTCACTGTATAACACTGGGTTACAGAACTGGTCGGGATGTGTCTGTCACTGTATAACATTGGGGTACTGTACTGGTGGGGACATGTCTGTTAATGCATAACACTGGGGTACAGTACTGGTGGGGATGGGTCTGTCACTGTGCAACAGTGGGATGCAGTACTGGTGGGGATGGGTCTGTCACTCTGTAACACTGGGCTACTGTACCATTAAGGACGGGTGTGTCACTGTTTCACACTGGGGTACAGTACTGGTGGGGACAGGTCTGTCACTGTATAACACTGGGGTACAGTACTGGTGGGGACGGGTCTGTCACTGTATTACCCTGGGGTACAGTACTGATGGGGACGGGTCTGTCCCTGTGTAACACTGGGGTACAGTACTGGTGGGGACAGGTCTGTCACTGTATAACACTGGGTTACAGAACTGGTCGGGATGTGTCTGTCATTGTATAACATTGGGGTACTGTACTGGTGGGGACATGTCTGTTAATGCATAACACTGGGGTACAGTCTGGTGGGGATGGATCTGTCACTGTACAACAGTGGGGTACCGTACTGGTTGGGATGGGTCTGTCACTCTACAACAGTGGGTTACAGTACTGGTGGGGCTGGGTCTGTCACTCTATAACACTGGACTACTGTACCATTAAGGACTGGTCTGTCACTGTATAACACTGGAGTACAGTACTGGTAGGGATGGGTCTGTCACTGTATAACACTGGGGTACAGTACTCGTGGGGATGCTCTGTCACTGTATAACACTGGGCTACTGTGCCAGTAATGTACTGCACGGGACGGGTCTGTCTGTGTATAACACTGGGGAACAGTTCTCTGGATGGCTCTGTCATTGTATAACACGGGTACAGTCCTGGTGGAGAAGGATCTGTCACTGTATAACACTGGGGTACAGTACTGGTGGGGACAGGTCTGTCACTATATAACGCTGGGGTACAGTACTCGGGATGGGTCTGTCACTGTATGAAACTAGGGTACTGTGCTGGTGGGGATCGTTCTTTCACTGTATAACACTGGGGTACAGTACTGGTGGGAATGGGTCTGTCACTGTATAACATTGGGGTACAGTACTGGTGGGGTCGGGTCTGTCACTGTATAACACTGGGGTACAGTACTGGTGGGGATGGGCCTGTCACTGTGTAACACTGGGGTGCAATACTGGTGGGGACAGGTCTGTCACTGTATAACACTGGGTTACAGTACTGGTGGGAATGGCTCTGTCACTGTATAACACGGGTACAGTACTGGTGGGGACGGGTCTGTCACTGTATAATACTGGGGTACTGTACTGGTGGGGACGGGTCTGTCACTGTATAACATGGGTACAGTACTGGTGGGGACAGCTCTGTCACTGTATAACACTGGGGTACAGTACAGGTGGGGACGGGACTTTCACTGTATAACACCGGGGTGCAGTACTGGTGGGGACGGGTCTGTCACTGTATAACACGGGGGGACAGTCCTTGTGGGGACAAGTCTATCACTGTATAATACTGGAGTACTGTACACGGGATGGGTTTGTCACTGTATAACTCTGGGTTCCAGTACTGGTGGTGATATGTCTGTTAATGCATAACACCGTGGTACAGTACTGGTGGGATGGGTCTGTCACTGTACAACAGGTGGGTACAGTACTGGTGGGGATGGGTCTGTCACTCTATAGCACTGGGCTACTGTACCGGTAAGGAGCGGTCTGTCACTGTATAACACTGGGGTACAGTACTGGTGGGGACGGGTTTGTTGCTGTTTAATATTGAGGATGAGAACTGTTGGGGAAGGGTCTGTCACTGTAGCACTGGGGTACAGTACTGGTAGGGATGGGCCTGCCACTGTATAACACTGGGGTACTGAACTGGTAGGGATTTGTCTGTCACTGTATAACACTGGGGTATAGTACTGGTAGGGATGTGTCTGTCACTGTATAACACTGGGGGACAGTCCTGCTGGGGATGGGTCTGTCACTGTGTAACACTGGGGTACAGTGCTGGTGGGGACAGGTCTGTCACTGTATAACACTGGGGTATAGTACTTGTGGGGACTGGTCTGTCACTATATAACACTTGGGTACAGTACTCGGGATGGGTTTGTTACTGTATAACACTGGGATACAGTACTGATGGGGATGGGTCTGTCACTGTATAAAACGGGTACAGTCCTGGTTGGGACGGGTCTGTCACTGTATAACACTGGGGTACTGTACCTGTGGGGACGGGTCTGTCACTGTATAATACTGGGTTACAGTACTGGTGGGGACGGGTCTGTCACTGTATAACCCTGGGGTACAGTACTGGTGGGGACGGGTCAATCACTGAATAACACTGGGGTACAGTACTGGTGGGGACGGGTCTGTCAGTGTATAACACTGAGGTTCAGTTCTCTGGATGGCTCTGTCATTGTATAGCACGGGGACAGTCCTGGTGTGGACAGGTCTGTCACTATATAACACTGTGGTACAGTACTCGGGATGGGTCTGTCACTGTATAAAACTGGGGTACTGTGCTGGTGGGGATAGTTCTTTCACTGTCTAACATGGGGGTACAGTACTGGTGGGGACGGGTCTCACTGTATAACACTGGGGTACAGTACTGGTGGTGATGGGTCTGTCACTGTTTAACACTGGGATACAGTACTGGTGGTGTCGGGTCTGTCACTGTATAACACCGGGGTACAGTACTGGTGGGGACGGGTCTGTCACTGTATGACACTGGGGTACAGTACTGGTGGGGACGGGTCTGTCACTGTATAACACTGGGGGGCAGTCCTGGTGGGGACTGGTCCATCACTATATAACACTTGTGTACAGTACTCGGGATGGGTTTGTCACTGAACAACACTGGGGTACAGTACTGGGGATGGGTCTGTCACTGTATAACAATGGGGTACAGTTCTGGTGGGGATGGGTCTGTCACTGTATAACACTGGGTACAGTACTGGTGGGATATGTCTGTCACTGTATAACACTGGGGTACAGTACAGGTGGGGACGGGACTGTCACTGTTTAACACTGGGGAACAGTACTGGTGGGGATGGGTCTGTCAGTGTATAACACGGGGGGACAGTCCTTGTGGGGACAGGTCTATCACTGTATAATACTGGGGTACAGTACACGGGATGTGTCTGTCACTGTATAACTCTGGGTTCCAGTACTGGTGGGGACATGTCTGTTAATGCATAACACTGGGGTACCGTCTGGTGGGGATGGATCTGCCACTGTACAACAGTGGGGTACCGTACTGGTGGGGATGGGTCTGTCACTGTATAACAGTGGGTTACAGTACCGGTGGGGCTGGGTCTGTCACTCTATAACACTGGGCTACTGTACCAGTAAGGACTGGTCTGTCACTGTATAACACTGGAGTACAGTACTGGTGGGGATGGGTCTGTCACTATAACACTGGGGTACAGTACCGGTCAGAATGGGTCTGTCACTGTATAACACTGGGGTACAGTACTGGTAGGGATGGGTCTGTCACTGTATAACACTGGGGTACAGTACTCGTGGGGATGCTCTGTCACTGTATAACACTGGGCTACTGTGCCAGTAATGTACTGCACGGGACGGGTCTGTCTGTGTATAACACTGGGGAACAGTTCTCTGGATGGCTCTGTCATTGTATAACACGGGTACAGTCCTGGTGGAGAAGGATCTGTCGCTGTATAACACCGGGGTACTGTACTTGTGGGGATGGGTCTGTCACTGTATAACACTGGGGTACTGTATTGGTGGGGACGTGTCTATCACTATATAACACTGGGGGCAGTACTGGTGCAGACGGGGCAGTCACTGTGTAACATATGTACAGAAGTGTTCAGGACGGTTCTGTCACTGTATAACGCTGGGGTAGAGTTCCTTTGGACAGGTCTGTTACTGTATAACACTGGCTACAGTACTGGTGGCTGGTGGGGACGGGTCTGTCACTGTATAACACTGGGATACAATACTTAGGATGGGTCTGTCAATGTATAACACTGGGGTACAGTACTGGTGGAGATAGTTCTTTCACTGTATAACACTGGGGTACAGTAGTGGTGGGGACGGATCTGTCACTGTATAACAGTGGGGTACAGTACTAGTGGGGTCGGGTCTGTCACTGTATAACACTGGGGTACAGTCCTGGTGTGGACAGGTCTGTCACTATATAACACGGGGGTACAGTACTCGGGATGGGTCTGTCACTGTATAAAACTTTGGTACTGTGCTGGTGGGATTAGTTCTTTCACTGTATAACATGGGGGTACAGTACTGGTGGGGACGGGTCTGTCCCTGTAGAACACTGGGGTACAGTACTGGTGGGGACAGGTCTGTCCCTGTAGAACACTGGGGTACAATACTGGTGGGGACGGGTCTGTCACTGTATAACTCTGGGTTCCAGTACTGGTGGGGACGGGTCTGTCAGTGTATAACACTGGGGTACAGTACTGGTGGGGACGGGTCTGTCACTGTATAACGCTGGGGTACAGTACTGGTGGGGACATGTCTGTTAATGCATAACACTGGGGTACAGTACTGGTGGGGATGGGTCTGTCACTGTGCAACAGTGGGATGCAGAACTGGTGGGGATGGGTCTTTCAGTGTATAACACTGGGGTACAGTACAGGTGGGGACGGGACTGTCACTGTTTAACACTGGGGAACAGTACTGGTGGGGATGGGTCTGTCAGTGTATAACACGGGGGGACAGTCCTTGTGGGGACAGGTCTATCACTGTATAATACTGGGGTACAGTACACGGGATGTGTCTGTCACTGTATAACTCTGGGTTCCAGTATTGGTGGGGACATGTCTGTTAATGCATAACACTGGGGTACCGTCTGGTGGGGATGGATCTGTCACTGTACAACAGTGGGTTACAGTACTGGTGGGGCTGGGTCTGTCACTCTATAACACTGGGCTACTGTACCAGTAAGGACTGGTCTGTCACTGTATAACTCTGGGTTCCAGTACTGGTGGGGACGGGTCTGTCAGTGTATAACACTGGGGTCCAGTATTGGTGGGGACGGGTCTGTCACTGTATAACACTGGGGTACAGTACTGGTGGGGACATGTCTGTCACTGTATAACACTGGGTTACAGAACTGGTCGGGATGTGTCTGTCACTGTATAACATTGGGGTACTGTACTGGTGGGGACATGTCTGTTAATGCATAACACTGGGGTACAGTACTGGTGGGGATGGGTCTGTCACTGTGCAACAGTGGGATGCAGTACTGGTGGGGATGGGTCTGTCACTCTGTAACACTGGGCTACTGTACCATTAAGGACGGGTGTGTCACTGTTTCACACTGGGGTACAGTACTGGTGGGGACAGGTCTGTCACTGTATAACACTGGGGTACAGTACTGGTGGGGACGGGTCTGTCACTGTATTACCCTGGGGTACAGTACTGATGGGGACGGGTCTGTCCCTGTGTAACACTGGGGTACAGTACTGGTGGGGACAGGTCTGTCACTGTATAACACTGGGTTACAGAACTGGTCGGGATGTGTCTGTCATTGTATAACATTGGGGTACTGTACTGGTGGGGACATGTCTGTTAATGCATAACACTGGGGTACAGTCTGGTGGGGATGGATCTGTCACTGTACAACAGTGGGGTACCGTACTGGTTGGGATGGGTCTGTCACTCTACAACAGTGGGTTACAGTACTGGTGGGGCTGGGTCTGTCACTCTATAACACTGGACTACTGTACCATTAAGGACTGGTCTGTCACTGTATAACACTGGAGTACAGTACTGGTAGGGATGGGTCTGTCACTGTATAACACTGGGGTACAGTACTCGTGGGGATGCTCTGTCACTGTATAACACTGGGCTACTGTGCCAGTAATGTACTGCACGGGACGGGTCTGTCTGTGTATAACACTGGGGAACAGTTCTCTGGATGGCTCTGTCATTGTATAACACGGGTACAGTCCTGGTGGAGAAGGATCTGTCACTGTATAACACTGGGGTACAGTACTGGTGGGGACAGGTCTGTCACTATATAACGCTGGGGTACAGTACTCGGGATGGGTCTGTCACTGTATGAAACTAGGGTACTGTGCTGGTGGGGATCGTTCTTTCACTGTATAACACTGGGGTACAGTACTGGTGGGAATGGGTCTGTCACTGTATAACATTGGGGTACAGTACTGGTGGGGTCGGGTCTGTCACTGTATAACATTGGGGTGCAGTACTGGTGGGGACGGGTCTGTCACTGTATAACACGGGGGGACAGTCCTTGTGGGGACAAGTCTATCACTGTATAATACTGGAGTACTGTACACGGGATGGGTTTGTCACTGTATAACTCTGGGTTCCAGTACTGGTGGTGATATGTCTGTTAATGCATAACACCGTGGTACAGTACTGGTGGGATGGGTCTGTCACTGTACAACAGGTGGGTACAGTACTGGTGGGGATGGGTCTGTCACTCTATAGCACTGGGCTACTGTACCGGTAAGGAGCGGTCTGTCACTGTATAACACTGGGGTACAGTACTGGTGGGGACGGGTTTGTTGCTGTTTAATATTGAGGATGAGAACTGTTGGGGAAGGGTCTGTCACTGTAGCACTGGGGTACAGTACTGGTAGGGATGGGCCTGCCACTGTATAACACTGGGGTACTGAACTGGTAGGGATTTGTCTGTCACTGTATAACACTGGGGTATAGTACTGGTAGGGATGTATCTGTCACTGTATAACACTGGGGTACAGTACTGGTAGGGATGGGCCTGCCACTGTATAACACTGGTGTACAGAATTTGTGGGGACGGGTCTGTCACTGTATAATAACACTGGGGTACAGTACCGGTAGGGATGGGCCTGTCACTGTATAACACTGGGGTACAGAACTTGTAGGGATGTGTCTGTTTCTGTATAACACTGGGGTACAGTACTGGTAGGGATGGGTCTGTCACTGAAAAACACTGGGGTACAGTACCGGTAGGGATGGGTCTGTCACTGTATAACATTTGGCTACTGTACCAGTAATGACGTGCCTGTCACTGTCTAACACTGGGGTACAGTACTGGTAGGGATGGGTCTGTCACTGAAAAACTACTGGGGTACAGTACTGGTAGGGATGGGTCTGTCATTGTATAAAACTGGGTTACTGTACCGGTAATGATGTGTCTGTCACTGTATAATGCTGCCGTACAGTACGGTGGGTACGTTTCTTTCACTGTATAACATGGGTACAGTACTTCTGGTGACTGGTCTGACACTGTGTAACACTGGGGGACCGTACTGGTGGGGCCTAGTCTGTCACTGTATAGCACTGGGCTACAGTACTGTTGGGGTCGGGTCTGTCACTGTATAACACTGGGTTACAGTACTGGTGGGGACGGGTCTGTCATTGTATAACACTAGGGTACCGTATTGGTGCGGATGGGTCTGTCACTGTATAACACTGGGGAACTCAACTGGTGGGGTTGGGACTGTCACTGTATAACACTGGGGGACAGTCCTTGTGCGGACAGGTGTATCACTATATAATACTGGGGTACAGTACACGGGATGTGTCTGTCACTGTATAACACTAGGGTACAGTACACGGGATGGGTCTGTCACTTTACAACACGGGAATAGTACTGGTTGGGATAGGTCTGTCACTATAACGTTGGGGTACAGTACTGGTAGGGATGGTCTGTCACTATATAACACTGAGGTACAGTACTGGTGGGGAAGTGTCTGTCACTATATAACACTGGCATACAGTCCTGGTGGGGTCGGGTCTGTCACTGTATAACACTTGGGTATAGTACTGTTGGGGATGGGTCTGTCACTGTATAACACTTGGGTACAGTACTGGTGGTGACGGGTCTGTCACCGTTTAACACTGGAATACAGTACTGGTGGGGTCGGGTCTGTCACTGTATCACACTGGGGTACAGTACTGGTGGGGATGGGCCTGTCACTGTGTAACATGGGTACTGTACTGGTGGGGGCGGGTCTGTCACTGTATGATACTGGGGTACTGTACTGGTGGGGACGGGTCTGTCACTGTATAACATGGGTACAGTACTGGTGGGGACAGCTCCGTCACTGTATAACACTGGGGTACAGTACTGGTGGGGACGGGACTGTCACTGTATAACACGGGTACAGTTATGGTGGGGACGGGATTGTCACTGTATAACACTGGGGTACAGTACAGGTGGGGACGGGACTGTCACTGTATAACACTGGGATACAGTACAGGTGGGGACGGGACTGTCACTCTATAAAACCGGGGTACAGTACTGGTGGGGACGGGTCTGTCACTGTATAACGCATGGGGACAGTCCTTGTGCGGACAGGTCTATCACTGTATAATACTGGGATTCAGTACACGGGATGGGTCTGTCACTGTATTACTCTGGGTTCCAGTACTGGTGGGGACATGTCTGTTAATGCATAACACTGGGGTATAGTACTGGTGGGGATGGATCTGTCACTGTACAACAGTGGGTTACAGTACTGGTGGGGACGGGTCTGTGATTCAATAACACTGGCGTACAGTACTGGTGGGGACAGGTCTGTCACTGTCTTACACTGGGGTACAGTACTGGTGGGGAAGGGTCTGTCACTGTAACACTGGGTACAGTACTGGTGGGGACGGGTCTGTCAGTGTATAACACTGGGGTACAGTACTGGTGGGGACGGGTCTGTCACTGTATAACACTGGGGTACAGTACTGGTGGGGACGGGTCTGTCACTGTATAACACTGGGGTACAGTACTGGTGGGGACGGGTCTGTCACTGTATAGCACTCGGGTACTGTACTGGTGGGGACGGGTCTGTCACTGTCTAACATTGGGTTACAGTACCGGTGGGGACAGGTCTGTCACTGTATAACACTGGGTTACAGTACTGGTGTGGATGGGTCTGTTACTGTATCACACCTGGGTACTGTACTGGTGGAGACGGGTCTGTCACTGTATAACATGGGTACAGTACTGGTGGGGACGGGTCTGTCACTGTCTAACATTGGGTTACAGTACTGGTGGGGGCAGGTCTGTCACTGTATAACACAGGGTTACAGTACTGGTGTGGATGGGTCTGTCACTGTATCACCCCTGGGTACTGTACTGGTGGAGACGGGTCTGTCACTGTATAACATGGGTACAGTCCTGGTGGGGACGGGTCTCTCACTGTATTACACGGTGGGACTATCACTGTATAATACTGGGGTACAGTACACGGGATGTGTCTGTCGCTGTATAACACTGGGGTACAGTACTGGTGGGGACAGGTCTGTCACTGTATAACACTGGTTTCCAGTACTGGAGGGGACATGTCTGTTAATGCATAACACTGGGGTACAGTCTGGTGGGGATGGATCTGTCACTGTACAACAGTGGGGTACCATACTGGTGGGGATGGGTCTGTCACTGTATAACAGTGGGTTACAGTACCGGTGGGGCTGGGTCTGTCACTCTATAACACTGGGCTACTGTACCAGTAAGGACTGGTCTGTCACTGTATAACTCTGGGTTCCAGTACTGGTGGGGACGGGTCTGTCAGTGTATAACACTGGGGTCCAGTATTGGTGGGGACGGGTCTGTCACTGTATAACACTGGGGTACAGTACTGGTGGGGACATGTCTGTTAATGCATAACACTGGGGAACAGTACTGGTGGGGATGGGTCTGTCACTGTGCAACAGTGGGATGCAGTACTGGTGGGGATGGGTCTGTCACTCTATAACACTGGGCTACTGTACCATTAAGGACGGGTGTGTCACTGTTTCACACTGGGGTACAGTACTGGTGGGGACAGGTCTGTCACTGTATAACACTGGGGTACAGTACTGGTGGGGACGGGTCTGTCACTGTATTACCCTGGGGTACAGTACTGATGGGGACGGGTCTGTCCCTGTGTAACACTGGGGTACAGTACTGGTGGGGACAGGTCTGTCACTGTATAACACTGGGTTACAGAACTGGTCGGGATGTGTCTGTCACTGTATAACATTGGGGTACTGTACTGGTGGGGACGGGTCAGTCACTGTATAACATGGGTACAGTACTGGTGGGGACAGGTCTGTCACTGTATAACACTGGGGTACAGTACAGGTGGGGACGGGACTGTCACTGTATAACACTGGGGAACAGTACTGGTGGGGATGGGTCTGTCAGTGTATAACACGGGGGGACAGTCCTTGTGGGGACAGGTCTATCACTGTATAATACTGGGGTACAGTACTAGTGGGGACGGGTCTGTCACTGTATTACCCTGGGGTACAGTACTGATGGGGACGGGTCTGTCCCTGTGTAACACTGGGGTACAGTACTGGTGGGGACAGGTCTGTCACTGTATAACACTGGGTTACAGAACTGGTCGGGATGTGTCTGTCACTGTATAACATTGGGGTACTGTACTGGTGGGGACGGGTCAGTCACTGTATAACATGGGTACAGTACTGGTGGGGACATGTCTGTTAATGCATAACACTGGGGTACAGTCTGGTGGGGATGGATCTGTCACTGTACAACAGTGGGGTACCGTACTGGTGGGGATGGGTCTGTCACTGTACAACAGTGGGTTACAGTACTGGTGGGGCTGGGTCTGTCACTCTATAACACTGGGCTACTGTACCAGTAAGGACTGGTCTGTCACTGTATAACACTGGGGTACAGTACAGGTGGGGACGGGACTGTCACTGTATAACACTGGGATACAGTACAGGTGGGGACGGGACTGTCACTCTATAAAACCGGGGTACAGTACTGGTGGGGACGGGTCTGTCACTGTATAACGCATGGGGACAGTCCTTGTGCGGTCAGGTCTATCACTGTATAATACTGGGATTCAGTACTCGGGATGGGTCTGTCACTGTATTACTCTGGGTTCCAGTACTGGTGGGGACATGTCTGTTAATGCATAACACTGGGGTACCGTCTGGTGGGGATGGATCTGTCACTGTACAACAGTGGGTTACAGTACTGGTGGGGCTGGGTCTGTCACTCTATAACACTGGGCTACTGTACCAGTAAGGACTGGTCTGTCACTGTATAACTCTGGGTTCCAGTACTGGTGGGGACGGGTCTGTCAGTGTATAACACTGGGGTCCAGTATTGGTGGGGACGGGTCTGTCACTGTATAACACTGGGGTACAGTACTGGTGGGGACATGTCTGTCACTGTATAACACTGGGTTACAGAACTGGTCGGGATGTGTCTGTCACTGTATAACATTGGGGTACTGTACTGGTGGGGACATGTCTGTTAATGCATAACACTGGGGTACAGTACTGGTGGGGATGGGTCTGTCACTGTGCAACAGTGGGATGCAGTACTGGTGGGGATGGGTCTGTCACTCTGTAACACTGGGCTACTGTACCATTAAGGACGGGTGTGTCACTGTTTCACACTGGGGTACAGTACTGGTGGGGACAGGTCTGTCACTGTATAACACTGGGGTACAGTACTGGTGGGGACGGGTCTGTCACTGTATTACCCTGGGGTACAGTACTGATGGGGACGGGTCTGTCCCTGTGTAACACTGGGGTACAGTACTGGTGGGGACAGGTCTGTCACTGTATAACACTGGGTTACAGAACTGGTCGGGATGTGTCTGTCATTGTATAACATTGGGGTACTGTACTGGTGGGGACATGTCTGTTAATGCATAACACTGGGGTACAGTCTGGTGGGGATGGATCTGTCACTGTACAACAGTGGGGTACCGTACTGGTTGGGATGGGTCTGTCACTCTACAACAGTGGGTTACAGTACTGGTGGGGCTGGGTCTGTCACTCTATAACACTGGACTACTGTACCATTAAGGACTGGTCTGTCACTGTATAACACTGGAGTACAGTACTGGTAGGGATGGGTCTGTCACTGTATAACACTGGGGTACAGTACTCGTGGGGATGCTCTGTCACTGTATAACACTGGGCTACTGTGCCAGTAATGTACTGCACGGGACGGGTCTGTCTGTGTATAACACTGGGGAACAGTTCTCTGGATGGCTCTGTCATTGTATAACACGGGTACAGTCCTGGTGGAGAAGGATCTGTCACTGTATAACACTGGGGTACAGTACTGGTGGGGACAGGTCTGTCACTATATAACGCTGGGGTACAGTACTCGGGATGGGTCTGTCACTGTATGAAACTAGGGTACTGTGCTGGTGGGGATCGTTCTTTCACTGTATAACACTGGGGTACAGTACTGGTGGGAATGGGTCTGTCACTGTATAACATTGGGGTACAGTACTGGTGGGGTCGGGTCTGTCACTGTATAACACTGGGGTACAGTACTGGTGGGGATGGGCCTGTCACTGTGTAACACTGGGGTGCAATACTGGTGGGGACAGGTCTGTCACTGTATAACACTGGGTTACAGTACTGGTGGGAATGGCTCTGTCACTGTATAACACGGGTACAGTACTGGTGGGGACGGGTCTGTCACTGTATAATACTGGGGTACTGTACTGGTGGGGACGGGTCTGTCACTGTATAACATGGGTACAGTACTGGTGGGGACAGCTCTGTCACTGTATAACACTGGGGTACAGTACAGGTGGGGACGGGACTTTCACTGTATAACACTGGGGTGCAGTACTGGTGGGGACGGGTCTGTCACTGTATAACACGGGGGGACAGTCCTTGTGGGGACAAGTCTATCACTGTATAATACTGGAGTACTGTACACGGGATGGGTTTGTCACTGTATAACTCTGGGTTCCAGTACTGGTGGTGATATGTCTGTTAATGCATAACACCGTGGTACAGTACTGGTGGGATGGGTCTGTCACTGTACAACAGGTGGGTACAGTACTGGTGGGGATGGGTCTGTCACTCTATAGCACTGGGCTACTGTACCGGTAAGGAGCGGTCTGTCACTGTATAACACTGGGGTACAGTACTGGTGGGGACGGGTTTGTTGCTGTTTAATATTGAGGATGAGAACTGTTGGGGAAGGGTCTGTCACTGTAGCACTGGGGTACAGTACTGGTAGGGATGGGCCTGCCACTGTATAACACTGGGGTACTGAACTGGTAGGGATTTGTCTGTCACTGTATAACACTGGGGTATAGTACTGGTAGGGATGTATCTGTCACTGTATAACACTGGGGTACAGTACTGGTAGGGATGGGCCTGCCACTGTATAACACTGGTGTACAGAATTTGTGGGGACGGGTCTGTCACTGTATAATAACACTGGGGTACAGTACCGGTAGGGATGGGCCTGTCACTGTATAACACTGGGGTACAGAACTTGTAGGGATGTGTCTGTTTCTGTATAACACTGGGGTACAGTACTGGTAGGGATGGGTCTGTCACTGAAAAACACTGGGGTACAGTACCGGTAGGGATGGGTCTGTCACTGTATAACATTTGGCTACTGTACCAGTAATGACGTGCCTGTCACTGTCTAACACTGGGGTACAGTACTGGTAGGGATGGGTCTGTCACTGAAAAACTACTGGGGTACAGTACTGGTAGGGATGGGTCTGTCATTGTATAAAACTGGGTTACTGTACCGGTAATGATGTGTCTGTCACTGTATAATGCTGCCGTACAGTACGGTGGGTACGTTTCTTTCACTGTATAACATGGGTACAGTACTTCTGGTGACTGGTCTGACACTGTGTAACACTGGGGGACCGTACTGGTGGGGCCTAGTCTGTCACTGTATAGCACTGGGCTACAGTACTGTTGGGGTCGGGTCTGTCACTGTATAACACTGGGTTACAGTACTGGTGGGGACGGGTCTGTCATTGTATAACACTAGGGTACCGTATTGGTGCGGATGGGTCTGTCACTGTATAACACTGGGGAACTCAACTGGTGGGGTTGGGACTGTCACTGTATAACACTGGGGGACAGTCCTTGTGCGGACAGGTGTATCACTATATAATACTGGGGTACAGTACACGGGATGTGTCTGTCACTGTATAACACTAGGGTACAGTACACGGGATGGGTCTGTCACTTTACAACACGGGAATAGTACTGGTTGGGATAGGTCTGTCACTATAACGTTGGGGTACAGTACTGGTAGGGATGGTCTGTCACTATATAACACTGAGGTACAGTACTGGTGGGGAAGTGTCTGTCACTATATAACACTGGCATACAGTCCTGGTGGGGTCGGGTCTGTCACTGTATAACACTTGGGTATAGTACTGTTGGGGATGGGTCTGTCACTGTATAACACTTGGGTACAGTACTGGTGGTGACGGGTCTGTCACCGTTTAACACTGGAATACAGTACTGGTGGGGTCGGGTCTGTCACTGTATCACACTGGGGTACAGTACTGGTGGGGATGGGCCTGTCACTGTGTAACATGGGTACTGTACTGGTGGGGGCGGGTCTGTCACTGTATGATACTGGGGTACTGTACTGGTGGGGACGGGTCTGTCACTGTATAACATGGGTACAGTACTGGTGGGGACAGCTCCGTCACTGTATAACACTGGGGTACAGTACTGGTGGGGACGGGACTGTCACTGTATAACACGGGTACAGTTATGGTGGGGACGGGATTGTCACTGTATAACACTGGGGTACAGTACAGGTGGGGACGGGACTGTCACTGTATAACACTGGGATACAGTACAGGTGGGGACGGGACTGTCACTCTATAAAACCGGGGTACAGTACTGGTGGGGACGGGTCTGTCACTGTATAACGCATGGGGACAGTCCTTGTGCGGACAGGTCTATCACTGTATAATACTGGGATTCAGTACACGGGATGGGTCTGTCACTGTATTACTCTGGGTTCCAGTACTGGTGGGGACATGTCTGTTAATGCATAACACTGGGGTATAGTACTGGTGGGGATGGATCTGTCACTGTACAACAGTGGGTTACAGTACTGGTGGGGACGGGTCTGTGATTCAATAACACTGGCGTACAGTACTGGTGGGGACAGGTCTGTCACTGTCTTACACTGGGGTACAGTACTGGTGGGGAAGGGTCTGTCACTGTAACACTGGGTACAGTACTGGTGGGGACGGGTCTGTCAGTGTATAACACTGGGGTACAGTACTGGTGGGGACGGGTCTGTCACTGTATAACACTGGGGTACAGTACTGGTGGGGACGGGTCTGTCACTGTATAACACTGGGGTACAGTACTGGTGGGGACGGGTCTGTCACTGTATAGCACTCGGGTACTGTACTGGTGGGGACGGGTCTGTCACTGTCTAACATTGGGTTACAGTACCGGTGGGGACAGGTCTGTCACTGTATAACACTGGGTTACAGTACTGGTGTGGATGGGTCTGTTACTGTATCACACCTGGGTACTGTACTGGTGGAGACGGGTCTGTCACTGTATAACATGGGTACAGTACTGGTGGGGACGGGTCTGTCACTGTCTAACATTGGGTTACAGTACTGGTGGGGGCAGGTCTGTCACTGTATAACACAGGGTTACAGTACTGGTGTGGATGGGTCTGTCACTGTATCACCCCTGGGTACTGTACTGGTGGAGACGGGTCTGTCACTGTATAACATGGGTACAGTCCTGGTGGGGACGGGTCTCTCACTGTATTACACGGTGGGACTATCACTGTATAATACTGGGGTACAGTACACGGGATGTGTCTGTCGCTGTATAACACTGGGGTACAGTACTGGTGGGGACAGGTCTGTCACTGTATAACACTGGTTTCCAGTACTGGAGGGGACATGTCTGTTAATGCATAACACTGGGGTACAGTCTGGTGGGGATGGATCTGTCACTGTACAACAGTGGGGTACCATACTGGTGGGGATGGGTCTGTCACTGTATAACAGTGGGTTACAGTACCGGTGGGGCTGGGTCTGTCACTCTATAACACTGGGCTACTGTACCAGTAAGGACTGGTCTGTCACTGTATAACTCTGGGTTCCAGTACTGGTGGGGACGGGTCTGTCAGTGTATAACACTGGGGTCCAGTATTGGTGGGGACGGGTCTGTCACTGTATAACACTGGGGTACAGTACTGGTGGGGACATGTCTGTTAATGCATAACACTGGGGAACAGTACTGGTGGGGATGGGTCTGTCACTGTGCAACAGTGGGATGCAGTACTGGTGGGGATGGGTCTGTCACTCTATAACACTGGGCTACTGTACCATTAAGGACGGGTGTGTCACTGTTTCACACTGGGGTACAGTACTGGTGGGGACAGGTCTGTCACTGTATAACACTGGGGTACAGTACTGGTGGGGACGGGTCTGTCACTGTATTACCCTGGGGTACAGTACTGATGGGGACGGGTCTGTCCCTGTGTAACACTGGGGTACAGTACTGGTGGGGACAGGTCTGTCACTGTATAACACTGGGTTACAGAACTGGTCGGGATGTGTCTGTCACTGTATAACATTGGGGTACTGTACTGGTGGGGACGGGTCAGTCACTGTATAACATGGGTACAGTACTGGTGGGGACAGGTCTGTCACTGTATAACACTGGGGTACAGTACAGGTGGGGACGGGACTGTCACTGTATAACACTGGGGAACAGTACTGGTGGGGATGGGTCTGTCAGTGTATAACACGGGGGGACAGTCCTTGTGGGGACAGGTCTATCACTGTATAATACTGGGGTACAGTACTAGTGGGGACGGGTCTGTCACTGTATTACCCTGGGGTACAGTACTGATGGGGACGGGTCTGTCCCTGTGTAACACTGGGGTACAGTACTGGTGGGGACAGGTCTGTCACTGTATAACACTGGGTTACAGAACTGGTCGGGATGTGTCTGTCACTGTATAACATTGGGGTACTGTACTGGTGGGGACGGGTCAGTCACTGTATAACATGGGTACAGTACTGGTGGGGACATGTCTGTTAATGCATAACACTGGGGTACAGTCTGGTGGGGATGGATCTGTCACTGTACAACAGTGGGGTACCGTACTGGTGGGGATGGGTCTGTCACTGTACAACAGTGGGTTACAGTACTGGTGGGGCTGGGTCTGTCACTCTATAACACTGGGCTACTGTACCAGTAAGGACTGGTCTGTCACTGTATAACACTGGGGTACAGTACAGGTGGGGACGGGACTGTCACTGTATAACACTGGGATACAGTACAGGTGGGGACGGGACTGTCACTCTATAAAACCGGGGTACAGTACTGGTGGGGACGGGTCTGTCACTGTATAACGCATGGGGACAGTCCTTGTGCGGTCAGGTCTATCACTGTATAATACTGGGATTCAGTACTCGGGATGGGTCTGTCACTGTATTACTCTGGGTTCCAGTACTGGTGGGGACATGTCTGTTAATGCATAACACTGGGGTATAGTACTGGTGGGGATGGATCTGTCACTGTACAACAGTGGGTTACAGTACTGGTGGGGACGGGTCTGTGATTCAATAACACTGGCGTACAGTACTGGTGGGGACAGGTCTGTCACTGTCTTACACTGGGGTACAGTACTGGTGGGGAAGGGTCTGTCACTGTAACACTGGGGTACAGTACTGGTGGGGACGGGTCTGTCAGTGTATAACACTGGGGTACAGTACTGGTGGGGACGGGTCTGTCACTGTATAACACTGGGGTACAGTACTGGTGGGGACAGGTTTGTCGCTGTTTAATATTGAGGATGAGAAATGTTGGGGAAGGGTCTGTCACTGTAACACTGGGGTACAGTACTGGTGGGGACGGGTCTGTCAGTGTATAACACTGGGGTACAGTGGTGGGGATGGGTCTGTCACTGTATAACACTGGGGTACAGTACTGGTGGGGACGGGTCTGTCACTGTATAGCACTCGGGTACTGTACTGGTGGGGACGGGTCTGTCACTGTCTAACATTGGGTTACAGTACCGGTGGGGACAGGTCTGTCACTGTATAACACTGGGTTACAGTACTGGTGTGGATGGGTCTGTTACTGTATCACACCTGGGTACTGTACTGGTGGAGACGGGTCTGTCACTGTATAACATGGGTACAGTACTGGTGGGGACGGGTCTGTCACTGTCTAACATTGGGTTACAGTAGTGGTGGGGGCAGGTCTGTCACTGTATAACACAGGGTTACAGTACTGGTGTGGATGGGTCTGTCACTGTATCACCTCTGGGTACTGTACTGGTGGAGACGGGTCTGTCACTGTATAACATGGGTACAGTCCTGGTGGGGACGGGTCTCTCACTGTATTACACGGTGGGACTATCACTGTATAATACTGGGGTACAGTACACGGGATGTGTCTGTCGCTGTATAACACTGGTTTCCAGTACTGGTGGGGACATGTCTGTTAATGCATAACACTGGGGTACAGTCTGGTGGGGATGGATCTGTCACTGTGCAACAGTGGGGTACCGTACTGGTGGGGATGGGTCTGTCACTGTATAACAGTGGGTTACAGTACCGGTGGGGCTGGGTCTGTCACTCTATAACACTGGGCTACTGTACCAGTAAGGACTGGTCTGTCACTGTATAACTCTGGGTTCCAGTACTGGTGGGGACGGGTCTGTCAGTGTATAACACTGGGGTCCAGTATTGGTGGGGACGGGTCTGTCACTGTATAACACTGGGGTACAGTACTGGTGGGGACATGTCTGTTAATGCATAACACTGGGGAACAGTACTGGTGGGGATGGGTCTGTCACTGTGCAACAGTGGGATGCAGTACTGGTGGGGATGGGTCTGTCACTCTATAACACTGGGCTACTGTACCATTAAGGACGGGTGTGTCACTGTTTCACACTGGGGTACAGTACTGGTGGGGACAGGTCTGTCACTGTATAACACTGGGGTACAGTACTGGTGGGGACGGGTCTGTCACTGTATTACCCTGGGGTACAGTACTGATGGGGACGGGTCTGTCCCTGTGTAACACTGGGGTACAGTACTGGTGTGGACAGGTCTGTCACTGTATAACACTGGGTTACAGAACTGGTCGGGATGTGTCTGTCACTGTATAACATTGGGGTACTGTACTGGTGGGGACGGGTCAGTCACTGTATAACATGGGTACAGTACTGGTGGGGACAGGTCTGTCACTGTTTAACACTGGGGTACAGTGCAGGTGGGGACGGGACTGTCACTGTATAACACTGGGGAACAGTACTGGTGGGGATGGGTCTGTCAGTGTATAACACGGGGGGACAGTCCTTGTGGGGACAGGTCTATCACTGTATAATACTGGGGTACAGTACTCGTGGGGACGGGTCTGTCACTGTATTACCCTGGGGTACAGTCCTGATGGGGACGGGTCTGTCCCTGTGTAACACTGGGGTACAGTACTGGTGGGGACAGGTCTGTCACTGTATAACACTGGGTTACAGAACTGGTCGGGATGTGTCTGTCACTGTATAACATTGGGGTACTGTACTGGTGGGGACGGGTCAGTCACTGTATAACATGGGTACAGTACTGGTGGGGACATGTCTGTTAATGCATAACACTGGGGTACAGTCTGGTGGGGATGGATCTGTCACTGTACAACAGTGGGGTACCGTACTGGTGGGGATGGGTCTGTCACTGTACAACAGTGGGTTACAGTACTGGTGGGGCTGGGTCTGTCACTCTATAACACTGGGCTACTGTACCAGTAAGGACTGGTCTGTCACTGTATAACACTGGAGTACAGTACTGGTGGGGATGGGTCTGTCACTATAACACTGGGGTACAGTACCGGTCAGGATGGGTCTGTCACTGTATAACACTGGAGTACAGTACTGGTAGGGATGGGTCTGTCACTGTATAACACTGGGGTACAGTACTCGTGGGGATGCTCTGTCACTGTATAACACTGGGCTACTGTGCCAGTAATGTACTGCACGGGACGGGTCTGTCTGTGTATAACACTGGGGAACAGTTCTCTGGATGGCTCTGTCATTGTATAACACGGGTACAGTCCTGGTGGAGAAGGATCTGTCACTGTATAACACTGGGGTACAGTACTGGTGGGGACAGGTCTGTCACTATATAACGCTGGGGTACAGTACTCGGGATGGGTCTGTCACTGTATGAAACTAGGGTACTGTGCTGGTGGGGATCGTTCTTTCACTGTATAACACTGGGGTACAGTACTGGTGGGAATGGGTCTGTCACTGTATAACATTGGGGTACAGTACTGGTGGGGTCGGGTCTATCACTGTATAACACTGGGGTACAGTACTGGTGGGGATGGGCCTGTCACTGTGTAACACTGGGGTGCAATACTGGTGGGGACAGGTCTGTCACTGTATAACACTGGGTTACAGTACTGGTGGGAATGGGTCTGTCACTGTATAACACTGGGGTACAGTACTGGTGGGGACGGGTCTGTCACTGTATAATACTGGGGTACTGTACTGGTGGGGACGGGTCTGTCACTGTATAACATGGGTACAGTACTGGTGGGGACAGCTCTGTCACTGTATAACACTGGGGTACAGTACAGGTGGGGACGGGACTTTCACTGTATAACACCGGGGTGCAGTACTGGTGGGGACGGGTCTGTCACTGTATAACACGGAGGGACAGTCCTTGTGGGGACAAGTCTATCACTGTATAATACTGGGGTACTGTACACGGGATGGGTTTGTCACTGTATAACTCTGGGTTCCAGTACTGGTGGTGATATGTCTGTTAATGCATAACACCGTGGTACAGTACTGGTGGGATGGGTCTGTCACTGTACAACAGGTGGGTACAGTACTGGTGGGGATGGGTCTGTCACTCTATAGCACTGGGCTACTGTACCGGTAAGGAGGGGTCTGTCACTGTATAACACTGGGGTACAGTACTGGTGGGGACGGGTTTGTTGCTGTTTAATATTGAGGATGAGAACTGTTGGGGAAGGGTCTGTCACTGTAGCACTGGGGTACAGTACTGGTAGGGATGGGCCTGCCACTGTATAACACTGGGGTACTGAACTGGTAGGGATTTGTCTGTCACTGTATAACACTGGGGTATAGTACTGGTAGGGATGTGTCTGTCACTGTATAACACTGGGGTACAGTACTGGTAGGGATGGGCCTGCCACTGTATAACACTGGTGTACAGAATTTGTGGGGACGGGTCTGTCACTGTATAATAACACTGGGATACAGTACCGGTAGGGATGGGCCTGTCACTGTATAACACTGGGGTACAGAACTGGTAGGGATGGGTCTGTCACTGAAAAACACTGGGGTACAGTACCGGTAGGGATGGGTCTGTCACTGTATAACATTTGGCTACTGTACCGGTAATGACGTGCCGGTCACTGTATAACACTGGGGTACAGTACTGGTAGGGATGGGTCTGTCACTGAAAAACACTGGGGTACAGTACTGGTAGGGATGGGTCTGTCATTGTATAAAACTGGGTTACTGTACTGGTAATGATGTGTCTGTCACTGTATAATGCTGCCGTACAGTACGGTGGGTACGTTTCTTTCACTGTATAACATGGGTACAGTACTTCTGGTGACTGGTCTGACACTGTATAACACTGGGGGACCGTACTGGTGGGGCCTAGTCTGTCACTGTATAGCACTGGGCTACAGTACTGTTGGGGTCGGGTCTGTCACTGTATAACACTGGGTTACAGTACTGGTGGGGACGGGTCTGTCATTGTATAACACTAGGGTACCGTATTGGTGCGGATGGGTCTGTCACTGTATAGCACGGGTACAGTACTGTTGGGGACGGGTCTGCCACTGTATAACATTGTGGCACAGTACTTGTGGGGCCGGGTCTGTCACTGTATAGCACTCGGGTACAGTACTGGTGGGGCCGGGTCTGTCACTGTATAACACTGGGTTACAGTACTGGTGCGGATTGGTCTGTCACTGTATAACACTGGGGAACTCAACTGTTGGGGATGGGACTGTCACTGTATAACACTGGGGACAGTCCTTGTGCGGACAGGTGTATCACTATATAATACTGGGGTACAGTACTCGGGATGTGTCTGTCACTATAACACTAGGGTACAGTACACGGGATGGGTCTGTCACTTTACAACACGGGAATAGTACTGGTTGGGATAGGTCTGTCACTATAACGTTGGGGTACAGTACTGGTAGGGATGGTCTGTCACTATATAACACTGAGGTACAGTACTGGTGGGGAAGTGTCTGTCACTATATAACACTGGCATACAGTCCTGGTGGGGTCGGGTCTGTCACTGTATAACACTTGGGTATAGTACTGTTGGGGATGGGTCTGTCACTGTATAACACTTGGGTACAGTACTGGTGGTGACGGGTGTGTCACTGTTTAACACTGGAATACAGTACTGGTGGGGTCGGGTCTGTCACTGTAACACACTGGGGTACAGTACTGGTGGGGATGGGCCTGTCACTGTGTAACATGGGTACTGTACTGGTGGGGGCGGGTCTGTCACTGTATGATACTGGGGTACTGTACTGGTGGGGACGGGTCTGTCACTGTATAACATGGGTACAGTACTGGTGGGGACAGCTCCGTCACTGTATAACACTGGGGTACAGTACTGGTGGGGACGGGACTGTCACTGTATAACACGGGTACAGTTATGGTGGGGACGGGATTGTCACTGTATAACACTGGGGTACAGTACAGGTGGGGACGGGACTGTCACTGTATAACACTGGGATACAGTACAGGTGGGGACGGGACTGTCACTCTATAAAACCGGGGTACAGTACTGGTGGGGACGGGTCTGTCACTGTATAACGCATGGGGACAGTCCTTGTGCGGACAGGTCTATCACTGTATAAAACTGGGATTCAGTACACGGGATGGGTCTGTCACTGTATTACTCTGGGTTCCAGTACTGGTGGGGACATGTCTGTTAATGCATAACACTGGGGTACAGTACTGGTGGGGACGGGTCTGTCACTGTCTTACACTGGGGTACAGTACTGGTGGGGACGGGTCTGTCACTGTATAACACTGGGGTACAGTACTGGTGGGGACAGGTTTGTCGCTGTTTAATATTGAGGATGAGAAATGTTGGGGAAGGGTCTGTCACTGTAACACTGGGGTACAGTACCGGTGGGGACGGGTCTGTCAGTGTATAACACTGGGGTACAGTACTGGTGGGGACGGGTCTGTCATTGTATAACACTGGGGTACAGTACTGGTGGGGACGGGTCTGTCACTGTATAGCACTCGGGTACTGTACTGGTGGGGACGGGTCTGTCACTGTCTAACATTGGGTTACAGTACCGGTGGGGACAGGTCTGTCACTGTATAACACTGGGTTACAGTACTGGTGTGGATGGGTCTGTTACTGTATCACACCTGGGTACTGTACTGGTGGAGACGGGTCTGTCACTGTATAACATGGGTACAGTACTGGTGGGGACGGGTCTGTCACTGTCTAACATTGGGTTACAGTACTGGTGGGGGCAGGTCTGTCACTGTATAACACAGGGTTACAGTACTGGTGTGGATGGGTCTGTCACTGTATCACCCCTGGGTACTGTACTGGTGGAGACGGGTCTGTCACTGTATAACATGGGTACAGTCCTGGTGGGGACAGGTCTCTCACTGTATTACACGATGGGACTATCACTGTATAATACTGGGGTACAGTACACGGGATGTGTCTGTCGCTGTATAACACTGGGGTACAGTACTGGTGGGGACAGGTCTGTCACTGTATAACACTGGGGTACAGTACTGGTGGGGACGGGTCTCTCACTGTATTACACAGTGGGACTATCACTGTATAATACTGGGGTACAGTACACGGGATGTGTCTGTCACTGTATAACACTGGGGTAGAGTACACGGGATGGATCTGTCACTGTATAACACGGGTATAGTACTGGTTGGGATGGGTCTGTCACTATAACAATGGGGTACAGTACTGGTGCGGACAGGTCTGTCACTATATAACACTTAGGTACAGTACCGGTGGGGACGGGTCTGTCACTATATAACACTGGTATAGTACTGGTTGGGATGGATCTGTCACTATAACGCTGGGGTACAGTACTGGTGGGGACGGTCTGTCACTATATAACACTGAGGTACAGTACTGGTGGGGACGGGTCAGTCACTATATAACACTGGCATACAGTACTGGTGGGTTTGGGTCTGTCACTATAACACTGGGGTACAGTACTGGTGGGGATGAATCTGTCACTGTATAACACTGATGTACAGTACTGGTGGGTTCGGGTCTGTCACTATAACCCAGGGTTACAGTACTGGTGGGGACATGTCTGTTAATGCATAACATTGGGGTACAGTACTGGTGGGGATGGGTCTGTCACTGTACAACAGTGGGTTACAGTACTGGTGGGGACGGGTCTGTGACTCAATAACACTGGCGTACAGTACTGGTGGGGACGGGTCTGTCACTGTCTTACACTGGGGTACCGTACTGGTGGGGACGGGTCTGTCACTGTATAACACTGGGGTACAGTACTGATGGGGACGGGTCTGTCACTGTATAACATTGGGGTACAGTACTGGTGGGGACGGGTTTGTCGCTGTTTAATATTGAGGATGAGAAATGTTGGGGAAGGGTCTGTCACTGTAACACTGGGGTACAGTACTGGTGGGGACGGGTCTGTGACTGTATAACACTGGGGTACAGTACTGGTGGGGACGGGTCTGTGACTGTATAACACAGGGGTACAGTACTGGTGGAGATGGGTCTCTCCCTGAATAACACTGGGGTACAGTACTGGTAGGGATGGGCCTGCCACTGTATAACACTGGGGTACAGTACTGGTGGGAATGGTCTGTCACTGTACAACAGTGGGGTACAGTACTGGTGGGGCCGGGTCTTTCACTGTATAACACGGGGGGACAGTCCTTGTGGGGACAAGTCTATCGCTGTATAATACTGGGGTACAGTACACGGGATGGGTCTGTCACTGTATTACTCTGGGTTCCAGTACTGGTGAGGACATGTCTGTTAATGCATAACACTGGGGTATAGTACTGGTGTGGATGGATCTGTCACTGTACAACAGTGGGTTACAGTACTGGTGGGGACGGGTCTGTGAGTCAATAACACTGGCGTACAGTACTGGTGGGGACGGGTCTGTCGCTGTCTTACACTGGGGTACAGAACTGGTGTGGACGGGTCTGTCACTGTATAACACTGGGGTACAGTACTGGTAGCGATTGGTCTGTCTCTGTGTAACACTGGTCTACTGTCCCGGTAATGACGTGTCTGTCACTGTATAATGCTGCCGTACAGTACAGTGTGTACGGGTCTGTCACTGTATAACACGGGTGCAGTACTTTTGGGGACGGGTCTGACACTGTATAACACTGGGGGACAGTCCTTGTGGGGATAGGTCTGTCTGTGTATAACACTGAGGTACAGTTCTCTGGATGGCTCTGTCATTGTATAACAGGGGAACAGTCCTGGTGGGGACAGGTCAGTCACTATATAACACTGGGGTACCGTACTCGGGATGGGTCTGTCACTGTATAAAACTAGGGTACAGTGCTGGTGGGGATCGTTCTTTCACTGTCTCACAGTGGGGTACAGTACTGGTGGGGATGGGTCTGTCACTGTATAACATTGGGGTACAGTACTGGTGGGGATGGGCCTGTCACTGTGTAACACTGGGGTACAGTACTGGTGGGGACAGGTCTGTCACTGTATAACACTGGGTTACAGTACTGGTGGGAATGGGTCTGTCACTGTATAACATTGGGGTACTGTACTGGTGGGGACGGGTCTGTCACTGTATAACATGGGTACAGTACTGGTGGGGACAGCTTTGGCACTGTATAACACTGGGATACAGTACTGGTGGGGACGGGACTGTCACTGTATAAAACCGGGGTGCAGTACTGGTGGGGACGGGTCTGTCACTGTATAACACGGGGGGACACTCATTGTGGGGACAAGTCTATCACTGTATAATACTGGGGTACAGTACACGGGATGGGTTTGTCACTGTATAACTCTGGGTTCCAGTACTGGTGGGGACATGTCTGTTAATGCATAACACTGGGGTACAGTACTGGGGCGGAGGAGTCTGTCACTGTATAGCACTGGGGTACAGTACTGGTGGGGACGGGTTTGTTGCTGTTTAATATTGAGGATGAGAAATGTTGGGGACGGGTCTGCCATTGTGTAACATTGGGGCACAGTACTTCTGGGGACGGGTCTGTCACTATAGCACTCGGGTACTGTACTGGTGGGGATGGGTCTGTCACTGTCTAACATTGGGTTACAGTACCGGTGGGGACAGGTCTGTCACTGTCTCACACTGGGTTACAGTACTGGTGTGGATGGGTCTGTCACTGTATCACATCTGGGTACTGTACTGGTGGAGACGGGTCTGTCACTGTTTCACATGGATACAGTACTGGTGGGGGCGGGGTCCATCACTGTATTACACGGTGGGACAGTCCTTGTTCGGAAAGGTCTATCACTGTATAATACTGGGGTACTGTACACGGGATGGATCTGTCACTGTATAACACGGGTATAGTACTGGTTGGGATGCGTCTGTCACTATAACACTGGGATACAGTACTGGTGGGGATGGGTTTGTCGCTGTTTAATATTGAGGATGAGAAATGGTGGGGAAGGGTCTGTCACTAATACTGGGGTACAGTACTGGTGGGGACGGGTCCGTCACTGTATAACACTGGGGTACAGTACTGGTGGGGACGGGTCTGTCACTGTATAACACTGGGGTACAGTACTGGTAGGGATGGGTCTGTCACTGTATAACACTGGGGTACAGTACTGGTAGGGATGGGTCTGTCACTGTATAACACTGGGGTACAGTACTGGTGGGTATTGGTCTGTCACTGTACAACACTGGGGTACAGAACTGGTGGGGACGGGTTTGTCGCTGTTTAATATTGAGGATGAGAAATGGTGGGGAAGGGTATGTCACTGTAACACTGGTGTACAGTACTGGTAGGGATGGGTCTGTCACTGTATTACATTGGGGTACATTACTGGTGGGGACGGGTCTGTCACTGTGTAACACTGGGCTACTGTACCAGTAATGTACTGCACGGGACCGGTCTGTCTGTGTATAACACTGGGGAACAGTTCTCTGGATGGCTCTGTCATTGTATAACACGGGTACAGTCCTGGTGGGGAAGGGTCTGTCACTGTATAACACTGGGGTACAGTACTGGTGGACACGGGTCTGTCACTGTATAACATGGGTACAGTACTGGTGGGGAAATGTCTGTCACTGTATAACACTGGGGTACAGTACTGGTGGGGACGGGATTGTCACTTTATAACACTGGGATACAGTACTGGTGGGGACGGGTCTGTCACTGTATAACACGGGGGGACAGTCCTTGTGCGGACAGGTGTATCACTGTATAACACTGGGGTACAGTACACGGGATGGGTCTGTCACTCTGTAACAGTGGGATACTGTACCGGTAAGGACGGGGTCTGTCACTGTACAACACTGGGGTACAGTACTGGTGGGGATGGGTCTGTCACTGTATAGCACTGGGGTACAGTACTGGTGGGGACGCGTATGTCGCTGTTTAATATTGAGGATGAGAAATGGTGGGGAAGGGTCTGTCACTGTAACACTGGGGTACAGTACTGGTAGGGATGGCCCAGCCACTTTATAACACTGAGGTACAGTGCTTGTGGGGACGGGTCTGTCAGTGTATAACACTGGGGTACAGTACTGGTAGGGATGTGTCTGTCACTGTATAGCACTGGGGTACAGTACTGGTAGGGATGGGCCTGCCACTATCTAACACTGGGATACAGAACTGGTGTGGACGGGTCTGTCACTGTATAACACCGGGGTACAGTACTGTAGCGATTGGTCTGTCTCTGTGTAACACTGGTCTACTGTACCGGTAATGACGTGTCTGTCACTGTATAATGCTGCCGTACAGTACAGTGTGTACGGGTCTGTCACTGTATAACACGGGTGCAGTACTTCTGGGGACGGGTCTGACACTGTATAACACTGGGGGACAGTCCTTGTGGGGATGGGGTCTGTCTGTGTATAACACTGAGGTACAGTTCTCTGGATGGCTCTGTCATTGTATAACACGGGAATAGTCCTGGTGGGGACAGGTCAGTCACTATATAACACTGGGGTACCGTACTCGGGATGGGTCTGTCACTGTATAAAACTAGCGTACAGTGCTGGTGGGGGATCGTTCTTTCACTGTATAACAGTGGGGTACAGTACTGGTGGGGACGGGTCTGTCACTGTATAACACGGGGGACAGTCCTTGTTGGGGCGGGTCTGTCTGTGTATAACACTGGGGTACAGTACACGGGATGTGTCTGTCACTGTATAACTCTGGGTTCCAGTACTGGTGGGGGACATGTCTGTTAATACATAACACTGGGTACAGTACTGGTGGGGATGGGTCTGTCACTGTACAACAGTGGGGTACAGTACTGGTGGTAATGGGTCTGTCACTGTATAACAGTAGGATACTGTACTGGTAAGGACGGGTCTGTCACTGTATAACACTGGGGTACAGTACTGGTGGGGACGAGTTTGTCGCTGTTTAATATTGAGGATGAGAAATGGTGGGGAAGGGTCTGTCACTGTAACACTGGGGTACAGTACTGGTAGGGATGTGCCAGCCACTTTATAACACTGAGGTACAGTGCTTGTGGGGACGGGTCTGTCACTGTATAACACTGGGGTACAGTACTGGTAGGGATGGGCCTGCCACTGTATAACACTGGGATACAGAACTGGTGTGGACGGGTCTGTCACTGTATAACACCGGGGTACAGTACTGGTAGCGATTGGTCTGTCTCTGTGTAACACTGGTCTACTGTACTGGTAATGACGTGTCTGTCACTGTATAATGCTGCCGTACAGTACAGTGTGTACGGGTCTGTCACTGTATAACACGGGTGCAGTACTTCTGGGGACGGGTCTGACACTGTATAACACTGGGGGACAGTCCTTGTGGGGATAGGTCTGTCTGTGTATAACACTGAGGTACAGTTCTCTGGATGGCTCTGTCATTGTATAACACGGGAATAGTCCTGGTGGGGACAGGTCAGTCACTATATAACACTGGGGTACCGTACTCGGGATGGGTCTGTCACTGTATAAAACTAGGATACAGTGCTGGTGGGGATCGTTCTTTCACTGTATAACAGTGGGGTACAGTACTGGTGGGGACGGGTCTGTCACTGTATAACACGGGGGGACAGTCCTTGTGGGGGCGGGTCTGTCTGTGTATAACACTGGGGTACAGTACACGGGATGTGTCTGTCACTGTATAACTCTGGGTTCCAGTACTGGTGGGGACATGTCTGTTAATACGTAACACTGGGGTACAGTACTGGTGGGGATGGGTCTGTCACTGTACAACAGTGGGGTACAGTACTGGTGGTAATGGGTCTGTCACTGTATAACAGTGGGATACTGTACTGGTAAGGACGGGTCTGTCACTGTATAACACTGGGGTACAGTACTGGTGGGGACGAGTTTGTCGCTGTTTAATATTGAGGATGAGAAATGGTGGGGAAGGGTCTGTCACTGTAACACTGGGGTACAGTACGGGTAGGGATGGGCCAGCCACTTTATAACACTGAGGTACAGTGCTGGTGGGGATGTGTCTGTCACTGTATAACACTGGGGTACAGTACTGGTAGGGATGGGCCTGCCAGTGTATAACATTGGGGTATGTACTGGTGTGGACGGGTCTGTCACTGTATAACACTGGGGTACAGTACTGGTGGGAATGGGTCTGTCACTGTGTAACACTGGGGTACTGTACTGGTGGGGATGGGTCTGTCACTGTATAACATTGGGGTATGTACTGGTGGGGACGGGTCTGTCACTGTATAACGTGGGTACAGTACTGGTGGGGACAACTCTGACACTGTATAACACTGGGGTACAGTACAGGTGGGGACGGGACTGTCACTGTATAACACCGGGGTGCAGTACTGGTGGGGACGGGTCTGTCACTGTATAACACGGGGGGTCAGTCCTTGTGGGGACAAGTCTATCACTGTATAATACTGGGGTACAGTACACGGGATGGGTTTGTCACTGCAAAACTCTGGGTTCCAGTACTGGTGGGGACATGTCTGTTAATGCATAACACTGGGGTACAGTACTGGTGGGGATGGGTTTGTTGCTGTTTAAAGTTGAGGATGAGAAATGTTGGGGATGGGTCTGTCACTGTAACACTGGGGTACAGTACTGGTAGGGATGGGCCTGCCACTGTATCACACTGGGGTACAGTACTGGTAGGGATGGGCCTGCCACTGTATAACACTGGGGTACAGTACTGGTAGGGATGTGTCTGTCACTGTATAACACTGGGGTACAGTACTGGGAGGGATGGGCCTGCCACTGTATAACACTGGGGTACAGAATTGGTGGGGACGGTTCTGTCACTGTATAATAACACTGGGGTACCGTACTGGTGGGGATGGGTCTGTCACTGTGCAACACTGGGGTACATTACTGGTGGGGACGGGTCTGTCACTGTGTAACACTGGGCTACTGTACCAGTAATGTACTGCACGGAATGGGTCTGTCTGTGTATAACACTGGGGAACAGTTCTCTGGATGGCTCTGTCATTGTATAACACGGGTACAGTCCTGGTGGGGAAGGGTCTGTCACTGTAACACTGGTGTACAGTACTGGTAGGGATGGGTCTGTCACTGTATTACACTGGGGTACATTACTGGTGGGGACGGGTCTGTCACTGTGTAACACTGGGCTACTGTACCAGTAATGTACTGCACGGAATGGGTCTGTCTGTGTATAACACTGGGGAACAGTTCTCTGGATGGCTCTGTCATTGTATAACACGGGTACAGTCCTGGTGGGGAAGGGTCTGTCACTGTATAGCACTGGGGTACAGTACTGGTGGACATGGGTCTGTCACTGTATAACATGGGTACAGTACTGGTGGGGAAATGTCTGTCACTGTATAACACTGGGGTACAGTACTGGTGGGGACGGGATTGTCACTGTATAACACTGGGATACAGTACTGGTCTGTATAACACTGGGATACAGTACTGGTGGGGACGGGTCTGTCACTGTATAACACTGGGGTACAGTACACGGGATGGGTCTGTCACTCTAACAGTGGGATACTGTACCGGTAAGGACGGGTCTGTCACTGTATAACACTGGGGTACAGTACTGGTGGGGATGGGTCTGTCACTGTATAGCACTGGGGTACAGTACTGGTGGGGACGCGTTTGTCGCTATTTAATATTGAGGATGAGAAATGGTGGGGAAGGGTCAGTCACTGTAACACTGGGGTACAGTACTGGTAGGGATGGGCCAGCCGCTTTATAACACTGAGGTACAGTGCTGGTGGGGACGGGTCTGTCAGTGTATAACACTGGGGTACAGTACTGGTAGGGATGTGTCTGTCACTGTATAACACTGGGGTACAGTACTGTTAGGGATGGGCCTGCCACTGTATAACACTGGGATACAGAACTGGTGTGGACGGGTCTGTCACTGTATAACACCGGGGTACAGTACTGGTAGCGATTGGTCTCTGTCTCTGTGTAACACTGGTTTACTGTACCGGTAATGACGTGTCTGTCACTGTATAATGCTGCCGTACAGTACAGTGTGTACGGGTCTGTCACTGTATAACACGGGTGCAGTACTTCTGGGGACGGGTCTGACACTGTATAACACTGGGGGACAGTCCTTGTGGGGATGGGTCTGTCTGTGTATAACACTGAGGTACAGTTCTCTGGATGGCTCTGTCATTGTATAACACGGGAACAGTCCTGGTGGGGACAGGTCAGTCACTATATAACACTGGGGTACCGTACTCGGGATGGGTCTGTCACTGTATAAAACTAGGGTACAGTGCTGGGGGGGATCGTTCTTTCACTGTATAACAGTGGGGTACAGTACTGGTGGGGACGGGTCTGTCACTGTATAACACGGGGGACAGTCCTTGTGGGGGCGGGTCTGTCTGTGTATAGCACAGGGGTACAGTACATGGGATGGGTCTGTCACTGTATAACTCTGGGTTCCAGTACTGGTGGGGACATGTCTGTTAATGCATAACACTGGGTACAGTACTGGTGGGGATGGGTCTGTCACTGTACAACAGTGGGGTACAGTACTGGTGGTAATGGGTCTGTCACTGTATAACAATAATACTGTACTGGTAAGGACGGGTCTGTCACTGTATAACACTGGGGTACAGTACTGGTGGGGACGGGTTTGTCGCTGTTTAATATTGAGGATGAGAAATGGTGGGGAAGGGTCTGTCACTGTAACACTGGGGTACAGTACGGGTAGGGATGGGCCAGCCACTTTATAACACTGAGGTACAGTGCTGGTGGGGACGGGTCTGTCACTGTATAACACTGGGGTACAGTACTGGTAGGGATGGGCCTGCCAGTGTATAACACTGGGGTACAGAACTGGTGTGGACGGGTCTGTCACTGTATAACACCGGGGTACAGTACTGGTAGCGATTGGTCTGTCTCTGTGTAACACTGGTCTACTGTACTGGTAATGACGTGTCTGTCACTGTATAATGCTGCCGTACAGTACAGTGTGTACGGGTCTGTCACTGTATAACACGGGTGCAGTACTTCTGGGGACGGGTCTGACACTGTATAACACTGGGGGACAGTCCTTGTGGGGGCGGGACTGTCTGTGTATAACACTGAGGTACAGTTCTCTGGATGGCTCTGTCATTGTATAACATGGGAACAGTCCTGGTGTGGACAGGTCAGTCACTATATAACACTGGGGTACCGTACTCGGGATGGGTCTGTCACTGTATAAAACTAGGGTACAGTGCTGGTGGGGATCGTTCTTTCACTGTATAACAGTGGGGTACAGTACTGGTGGGGATGGGTCTGTCACTATATAACATTGGGGTACAGTACTGGTGGGGTCGGGTCTGTTACTGTATAACACTGGGGTACAGTACTGGTGGGGATGGGCCTGTCACTGTGTAACACTGGGGTACAGTTCTGGTGGGGACAGGTCTGTCACTGTATAACACTGGGTTACAGTACTGGTGGGAATGGGTCTGTCACTGTGTAACACTGGGGTACTGTACTGGTGGTGACGGGTCTGTCACTGTATAACATGGGTACAGTACTGGTGGGGACAACTCTGACACTGTATAACACTGGGGTACAGTACAGGTGGGGACGGGACTGTCACTGTATAACACTGGGGTACAGTACTGGTGGACACGGGTCTGTCACTGTATAACATGGGTACAGTACTGGTGGGGAAATGTCTGTCACTGTATAACACTGGGGTACAGTACTGGTGGGGATGGGATTGTCACTGTATAACACTGGGATACAGTACTGGTGGGGACGGGTCTGTCACTGTATAACACAGGGGGACAGTCCTTGTGCGGACAGGTCTATTACTGTATAACACTGGGGTACAGTACACGGGATGGGTCTGTCACTCTGTAACAATGGGATACTGTACCGGTGAGGACGGGTCTGTCACTGTATAACACTGGGGTACAGTACTGGTGGGGATGGGTCTGTCACTGTATAGCACTGGGGTACAGTACAGGTGGGGTCGCGTTTGTCGCTGTTTAATATTGAGGATGAGAAATGGTGGGGAAGGGTCTGTCACTGTAACACTGGGGTACAGTACTGGTAGGGATGGGCCAGCCACTTTATAACACTGAGGTACAGTGCTTGTGGGGACGGGTCTGTCAGTGTATAACACTGGGGTACAGTACTAGTAGGGATGTGTATGTCACTGTATAACACTGGGGTACAGTACTGGTAGGGATGGGCCTGCCACTGTATAACACTGGGATACAGAACTGGTGTGGACGGGTCTGTCACTGTATAACACCGGGGTACAGTACTGGTAGCGATTGGTCTGTCTCTGTGTAACACTGGTCTACTGTACCGGTAATGACGTGTCTGTCACTGTATAATGCTGCCGTACAGTACAGTGTGTACGGGTCTGTCACTGTATAACACGGGTGCAGTACTTCTGGGGACGGGTCTGACACTGTATAACACTGGGTTACAGTACTGGTGGGAATGGGTCTGTCACTGTGTAACACTGGGGTACTGTACTGGTGGTGACGGGTCTGTCACTGTATAACACTGGGGTACAGTACAGGTGGGGACGGGACTGTCACTGTATAACACTGGGGTACAGTACTGGTGGACACGGGTCTGTCACTGTATAACATGGGTACAGTACTGGTGGGGAAATGTCTGTCACTGTATAACACTGGGGTACAGTACTGGTGGGGATGGGATTGTCACTGTATAACACTGGGATACAGTACTGGTGGGGACGGGTCTGTCACTGTATAACACAGGGGGACAGTCCTTGTGCGGACAGGTCTATTACTGTATAACACTGGGGTACAGTACACGGGATGGGTCTGTCACTCTGTAACAATGGGATACTGTACCGGTGAGGACGGGTCTGTCACTGTATAACACTGGGGTACAGTACTGGTGGGGATGGGTCTGTCACTGTATAGCACTGGGGTACAGTACAGGTGGGGACGCGTTTGTCGCTGTTTAATATTGAGGATGAGAAATGGTGGGGAAGGGTCTGTCACTGTAACACTGGGGTACAGTACTTGTAGGGATGGCCCAGCCACTTTATAACACTGAGGTACAGTGCTTGTGGGGACGGGTCTGTCAGTGTATAACACTGGGGTACAGTACTGGTAGGGATGTGTCTGTCACTGTATAACACTGGGGTACAGTACTGGTAGGGATGGGCCTGCCACTGTATAACACTGGGATACAGAACTGGTGTGGACGGGTCTGTCACTGTATAACACCGGGGTACAGTACTGGTAGCGATTGGTCTGTCTCTGTGTGACACTGGTCTACTGTACCGGTAATGACGTGTCTGTCACTGTATAATGCTGCCGTACAGTACAGTGTGTACGGGTCTGTCACTGTATAACACGGGTGCAGTACTTTTGGGGACGGGTCTGACACTGTATAACACTGGGGGACAGTCCTTGTGGGGGCGGGACTGTCTCTGTATAACGCTGAGGTACAGTTCTCTGGATGGCTCTGTCATTGTATAACATGGGAACAGTCCTGGTGGGGACAGGTCAGTCACTATATAACACTGGGGTACAGTACTCGGGATGGGTCTGTCACTGTATAAAACTAGGGTACTGTGCTGGTGGGGATCGTTCTTTCACTGTATAACAGTGGGGTACAGTACTGGTGGGGATGAGTCTGTCACTATATATCATTGGGGTACAGTACTGGTGGGGTCGGGTCTGTCACTGTATAACACTGGGGTACAGTACTGGTGGGGATGGGCCTGTCACTGTGTAACACTGGGGTACAGTACTGGTGGGGACAGGTCTGTCACTGTATAACACTGGGTTACAGTACTGGTGGGAATGGGTCTGTCACTGTATAACACTGGGGTACAGTACTGGTGGGGACAGGTCTGTCACTGTATAACACTGGGGTGCAGTACAGGTGGGGACGGGACTGTCACTGTATAACACCGGGGTGCAGTACTGGTGGGGATGGGTCTCTCACTGTATAACATTGGGGTATGTACTGGTGGGGACGGGTCTGTCACTGTATAACATGGGTACAGTACTGGTGGGGACAACTCTGACACTGTATAACACTGGGGTACAGTACTGGTGGGGATGGGCCTGTCGCTGTATAACACGGGGGGACAGTCCTTGTGGGGACAAGTCTATCACTGTATAATACTGGGGTACAGTACACGGGATGGGTTTGTCACTGCAAAACTCTGGGTTCCAGTACTGGTGGGGACATGTCTGTTAATGCATAACACTGGGGTACAGTACTGGTGGGGTGGGTTTGTCACACTATAACACTGGGCTACTGTACCGGTAAGGAGGGGTCTGTCACTGTATAGCACTGTGGTATAGTACTGGTGGGGACGGGTTTGTTGCTGTTTAATATTGAGGATGAGAAATGTTGGGGATGGGTCTGTCACTGTAACACTGGGGTACAGTACTGGTAGGGATGGGCCTGCCACTGTATCACACTGGGGTACAGAACTGGTAGGGATGTGTCTGTCACTGTATAACACTGGGGTACAGTACTGGTAGGGATGTGTCTGTCACTGTATAACACTGGGGTACAGTACTGGGAGAGATGGGCCTGCCACTGTATAACACGAGGGTACAGAATTGGTGAGGACGGTTCTGTCACTGTATAATAACACTGGGGTACCGTACTGGTGGGGATGGGTCTGTCACTGTACAACAGTGGGGTACAGTACTGATGGGGACGGGTTTGTCACTATTTAATATTGAGGATGAGAAATGTTGGGCAAGGGTCTGTCACTGTATAACACTGGGGTACAGTACTGGTAGGGATGGGACTGTCACTGTGTAACACTGGTCTACTGTACCGGTAATGACGTGCCTGTCACTGTATAACACTGGGGTACAGTACCGGTAGGGATGGGTCTGTCACTGTATAACACTGGGCTACTGTACCGGTAATGACGTGTCTGTCACTGTATAACGCTGCCGTACAGTACGGTGGGTTCGGGTCTTTCACTGTATAACATGGGTACTGTACTTTTGGTGACTGGTCTGATACTGTATAACACTGGGGGACAGTACTGGTGCGGCCTAGTCTGTCACTGTATAGCACAGGGGTAAAGTACTGGCGGGGTCGAGTCTGTCACTGTACAACACTGGGTTTCAGTACTGGTGGGGACGGGTCTGTCATTGTATAACACTAGGGTACAGTACTGGTGCGGACGGGTCTGTCACTGTATAACACGGGTACAGTACTGGTGGGGACGGGTCTGCCACTGTCTAACATTGGGGCACGGTACTTGTGGGGACGGGTCTGTCACTGTGTAGCACTCGGGTACAGTACTGGTGGGGCCGGGTCTGTCACTGTATAACACTGTGTTACAGTACTGGTGGGGATTGGTCTGCCACTGTATAACACTGGGGTACTCAACTGGTGGAGACGGGTCTGTGACTGTATAACATGGGTACAGTACTGGTGGGGACCGCACTGTCACTGTATAACACTGGGGTACAGTACTGGTGGGGATGGGACTGTCACTGTATAACACGGGGGGGACAGTCCTTGTGCGGACAGGTATATCACTGTATAATACTGGGGTACAGTACACGGCATTTTTCTGTCACTGTATAACACTGGGGTACAGTACACGGGATGGGTCTGTCACTGTACAACACGGGAGTAGTACTGGTTGGGATGGGTCTGTCACTATAACGTTGTGGTACAGTACTGGTAGGGATGGTCTGTCACTATATAACACTGAGGTACAGTACTGGTGGGGACGTGTCTGTCACTATATAACACTGGCATACAGTACTGGTGGTGTCATTCTGTCACTGTATAACACTGGGGCACAGTACTGGTGGGGTCGGGTCTGTCACTGTATAACATTGGGGTACAGTACTGGTGGTGACGGGTCTGTCACTATATAACACTGGGATACAGTACTGGTGGGGTCGGGTCTGTCACTATATAACACTGGCATACAGTACTGGTGGGGTCGGGTCTGTCACTGTATAACACTGGGGTACAGTACTGGTGTTGACGGGTCTGTCACTGTATAACATTGGGGTACAGTGATCGGGACGGGTCTGACACTGTATAACACTGGGGTACAGTACTGGTGGGGATGGGTCTGTCACTGTATAACATTGGGGTACAGTACTGGTGGTGACGGGTGTCTCACTGTATGAAACTGGGGTACAGTACTGGTGGGGTCGGGTCTGTCACTGCATAACACTGGGGTACAGTACTGGTGGGGATGGGTCTGTCACCGTATAACACTGTGTTACAGAACTGGTGGGGATTTGTCTATCACTGTATAACACTGGGGTACTGTACTGGTGGGGACGGTATGTCACTGTGTAACACTGGGGTACAGTACTGGTGGTGACGAGTCTGTCACTGTATAACATTGGGGTACAGTACTGATGGGGACGGGTCTGACACTGTATAACACTGGGGTACCGTACTGGTGGGGATGGGTCTGTCACTGTACAACAGTGGGGTACAGTACTGGTGGGGACGGGTTTGTCACTATTTAATATTGAGGATGAGAAATGTTAGGCAAGGGTCTGTCACTGTATAACACTGGGGTACAGTACTGGTAGGGATGGGTCTGTCACTGTGTAACACTGGTCCACTGTACCGGTAATGACGTGCCTGTCACTGTATAACACTGGGGTACAGTACCGGTAGGGATGGGTCTGTCACTGTATAACACTGGGCTACTGTACCGGTAATGACGTGTCTGTCACTGTATAATGCTGCCGCACAGTACGGTGGGTACGGGTCTTTCACTGTATAACATGGGTACTGTACTTTTGGTGACTGGTCTGATACTGTATAACACTGGGGGACAGTACTGGTGCGGCCTAGTCTGTCACTGTATAGCACTGGGATACAGTACTGGCGGGGTTGGGTCTGTCACTGTATAACACTGGGTTTCAGTACTGGTGGGGACGGGTCTGCCACTGTCTAACATTGGGGCACAGTACTTGTGGGGACGGGTCTGTCACTGTGTAGCACTCGGGTACACTACTGGTGGGGCCGGGTCTGTCACTGTATAACACTGGGTTACAGTACAGGTGGGGGACAGGTCTGTCACTGTATAACACTGTGTTACAGTACTGGTGGGGATTGGTCTGCCACTGTATAACACTGGGGTACTCAACTGGTGGAGACGGGTCTGTGACTGTATAACATGGGTACAGTACTGGTGGGGACCGCACTGTCACTGTATAACACTGGGGTACAGTACTGGTGAGGACGGGGGGGACAGTCCTTTTGCGGACAGGTATATCACTGTATAATACTGGGGTACAGTACACGGCATTTTTCTGTCACTGTATAACACTGGGGTACAGTACACAGGATGGGTCTGTCACTGTACAACACGGGAATAGTACTGGTTGGGATGGGTCTGTCACTATAACGGGGTACAGTACTGGTAGGGACGGTCTGTCATTACATAACACTGGCATACAGTACTGGTGGTGTCGGGTCTGTCACTATATAACACTGGCATACAGTACTGGTGGGGTCGGGTCTGTCACTGTATAACACTGGGGTACTGTACTGGTGGTGATGGGTCTGTCACTGTATAACACTGGGGTACAGTGCTGATGGGGACGGGTCTGTCACTCTATAACACTGTGGTACAGTACTGGTGTTGACGGGTCTGTCACTGTATAACATTGGGGTACAGTACTGATGGGGACGGGTCTGACACTGTATAACACTGGGGTACAGTACTGGTGGGGATGGGTCTGTCACTGTATAACATTGGGGTACAGTACTGGTGGTGACGGGTCTGTCACTGTATAACACTGGGGCACAGTACTGGTGGGGACGGGTCTGTCACTGCATAACACTGGGGTACAGTACTGGTGGGGATGGGTCTGTCACTCTATAACACTGGGGTACCGTACTGGTAGGGACAGGTCTGTCACTGTATAACCCTGGGGTACAGTTCTGGTGGAGATGGGTCTGTCACTGTATAACACTGGGGTACAGTACAGGTGGGGACGGGACTGTCACTGTATCACACGGGGGGACAGTCCTTGTGGGAACAAGTCTATCACTGTATAATACTGGGGTACAGTACACGGAATGGGTTTGTCACTGTGTAACTCTGGGTTCCAGTACTGGTCTGTTAATGGATAACACTGGGGTACAGTACTGGTGGGGTGGGTTTGTCACTCTGTAACACTGGGCTACTGTACCGGTAAGGAGGGGTCTGTCACTGTATAGCACTGGGGTACAGTACTGGTGGGGACGGGTTTGTTGTTGTTTAATATTGAGGATGAGAAATGTTGGGGATGGGTCTGTGACTGTAACACTGGGGTACAGTACTGGTAGGGATGTGTCTGTCACTGTTTAACACTGGGGTACAGTACTGGTAGGGATGTGTCTGTCACTGTATAACACTGGGGTACAGTACTGGTAGGGATGGGCCTGCCATTGTATAACACTGGGGTACAGTACCGGTAGGGATCGGTCTGTCACTGTATAACACTGGGCTACTGTACCGGTAATGTAGTGCCTGTCACTGTATAACACTGGGGTACAGTACCGGTAGGGATGGGTCTGTCACTGTATAACACTGGGCTACTGTACCGGTAATGACATGTCTGTCATTGTATAATGCTGCCGTACAGTAGGGTGGGTATGGGTCTTTCACAGTATAACATGGGTACAGTACTTTTGGTGACTTGTCGGACACTGTATAACACTGGGGGACAGTACTGGTGGGGCCTAGTCTGTCACTGTATAGCACTGTGCTTTAGTACTGGTGGGGTCAGGCCTGTCACTGTATAACACTGGGGTATAGTACTGGTGGGGACGGGTCTGTCACTGTAACACCGAGGTACAGTACTGGTGGGGAAGGGTCTGTCAATGTATAACACTGGTGTACAGTACTCGTGGGGACGGATCTGTCAATGTATAAAACTGGTGTACAGTACTGGTGGGGACAGGTCTGTCACTGTATAACACTGGCGTACAGTACTGGTGGGGACGGATCTGACACTGTATAACACTGGGGTACAGTACTGGTGGGGACGGGTCTGACACTGTGTTAAGCTGGTGTACAGTACTGGTGGGGATGGGTCTGTCACTGTAACACCGAGGTACAGTACTGGTGGGGAAGGGTCTGTCAATGTATCACACTGGTGTACAGTACTGCTGGGGACAGGTCTGTCACTGTATAACACTGGGGTACAGTACTGGTGGGGATGGGTCTGTCACTGTATAACACTGGCGTACAGTACTGGTGGGGACGGGTCTGACACTGTATTAAGCTGGTGTACAGTACTGGTGGGGACGGGTCTGTCACTGTGTAATACTGGGACACAGTATTGGTAGGGACCGGCCTGTCACTGTTTAACCAGCGGACAGTACCAGTGGGGGGTTGGTCACTGTATGATATTGGGATCCCGTGCTTACTCGTGCTTTGTTGCCACCTTCCCCGGCCAGTCCCTGCACCCTCAGTTGCTTAATTAACATTCATCCTGAGTTAGGACATTGCAGGGAAGAAAGTCTCCCCTGCTCCACGACTTCCCAGCTTTTGGAATTTCTTCTGAGTTTCTCGTGGTTGTTCTTGGAGAATTTTTACCCATCATTTGGGTGTCGGGGAAATCTTCTTAAATGGAAACGCAGCGGCAAAGATCACACTCGTCTTGTTTGATCACACATCGCCTCTCTCTTGCTGCATTGCAACCACAGATTTTAAGCATGGCCACACCTCCTTCAATGCAGGGGAATGTCACCAGTTGAGCTGAGCTTGTCTCTTGACTTAGCCATTGTGTCTCATCAAACCTGCTTTGCTGGAACTCCCTTCTTTCTGATGGAGGCGAGTTGATTTACGTGGCATCATTTCTTATCGCGCCTGCAGGAAGGTCTGAGCCCCAGCTCCGTGATGCCACCAAGTTCCAGTATTTAGCAGGGCCCTTGGGCCGCTCTGGGAGAGCTACAAAGATCAGAATAGTTTCCGCTGAAATTGTTCCCACTTGTCATGGCAGTGCTGAGTTTTTGGGCTTGTTCAACACCAGCTGTTTCCCACTCTGCACCGAATGCAGTCTGCACCAGAAATAAAACAGAAATGAAAGTGATTGAAATACTCAGTGGGTCAGGCAGCATCTGTGGAGACAGCAACAGAGTTAATGTTTCAGGTCCGTGACCTTTCATCTGAACTCCAAGTTTTATCTGCCTTCACTGTGTTTGATGGGAGGGAGGATTATTCTGTATCTAACCCCGTGCTGTACCTGTCCTGGGAGTGTTTGATGGGGACAGTTTAGAATGAGCTTTACTCTATCTAACCCTGTGCTGTACCTTTCCTTGGGAGTCTTTGATGGGGACGGTGTAGAGGGAGCTTTACTCTGTATCTAACCCCGTGTTGTACCTGTCCTGAGAGTGTTTGATGGGGACGGTGTAGAGGGAGCTTTACTCTGTATCTCATCCCGTGCTATCTGAGTGAGCACTGCCAGTTCAGGTACCTTGTGTAAACAGCATTCCTCAACCCAAAACCACAGAAGATTTCCCCCAAATGCTCCCAGTTTGATATCTCTGTTTCCCCCACAGTGGCCATTCTCACCCTTCTCTGAGCTACAAGTGTTTTTTGTGGAAGTGGGGTCAGTTTTTGAGCCTGCCTCAGCCCAGCAGACCTAAAACAGCAGACAGAGTTGCATTTTCATTGTGCCTTTCACAACCTCGGCAGGGTGTCCCTCAGAGCTTAGCAGCCACTGAGTGTTGTCACATCCGTCTTCACCCAAGAGAATGAGGATGAAGGTTCTTGAGCAAATTGATATAGGGAGTGACAAGGTATTGGAGGTGTTCACAGGCTTAAAAGTGGACAAATCTCCAGGTCCGGATGATTTGTACCCCAGACTGCTGCAGGGGAGGTGCCAGAGGACTGGAGACCAGCTAATGTGGTTCCGCTATTTAAGAAGGGTTGCAGAGATAAGTCAGAGAACTACAGGCCAATGAGTCTCACGTCAGTGTAGGGAAACTATTAGAAAAAGTTCTGAAGGAGAGTATCTATCTCCACTTGGAGAGGCAAGGTTTGATCAGGGATAGTCAGCATGGCTTTGTCAGAGGGAGGTCATGCCTAACAAATTTGATTGAATTTTTTGAGGAGGTGACCAGTGTGTCGATGAGGGTAGTGCAGTTGATATAATTTATATGGATTTCAGCAAAGCCTTTGACAAGGTCTCACATGGGAGACTTATAAAGAAGGCAAATGCACATGGGATACAGGGTAATCTGATAAGGTGGATTCAAAACTGGCTTAGTTGTAGGAGACAGAGGGTGATGACAGAAGGATGCTTTAGTGACTGGAAGCCAGTGTCCAGTGGCGTACCTCAGGGATCTGTGCTCGGTCCCCTATTATTTGTCATTTATATAAACGACATAGATCACTATGTGGGGGGTAGGATTAGTAAGTTTGCGGATGACACAAAGATTGGCCGGGTGGTTAACAGTGAGGTTGAGCTTGGGCTACAGGAAGATATAGACGGGATGGTCAAATGGGCAGATAAGTGGTAGATGGAATTTAACCCTGAAAAGTGAGGTGATATACTTTGGAAGGAGTAATTTGACAAGGAAGTATTCTATGAATGGCACGACAATAGGAATTTCTGAGGAACAAAAGGACCTTGGCGTGTGTGTCCATAGATCTCTGAAGCTAGAGGGGCATGTTAGTGGGTGGTGAAAAAGGCATATGGGACACTTGCCTTTATCAATCGAGGCGTAGATTACAAAAGTAGGGAGGTCATGTTGGAGTTGTAGAGAACCTTGGTGAGGCCATGGCTGGAGTACTGTGGTACTGTGGGCAGTTCTGGTCATCACATAGGAAGGATGTGATTGCACTGGAGGGGGTGCAGAGGAGATTCACCAGGATGTTGCCTGGGATGAAACATTTAAGTTATGATGAGAGGTTGGATAGACTTGGGTTGTTTTCGTTGGAGCAGAGAAGACTGAGGGGTGACCTGATCGAGGTGTACAAGATTATGAGAGTCATGGACAGGGTGGATAGGGAGCAGCTGTTACCCTTCGTTGAAGGGTCAGTCACAAGGGGACATAAGTTCAAGGTGAGGGGCAGGAGATTTAGGAGAGATGTGAGGAAAAACTTTTTTTCCGCAAAGGGTAGTGACGGTCTGGAATGAGCTGCCTGGGAGGGTGGTTTAGGCGGGTTGCCTCACATCATTTAAAAAGTACCTGGATGAGCACTTGGCCCCCAGCCTTGAATGTTATGACGCGCCAAGTGCTGGTAAATGGGATTAGGTGGGTAGGTCAGGTGTTTCTCACATGTCGATGCAGACTCAATGGACCAAAGGGCCCCTTCTGTGCTCTGTGATTTTACTGTCGGCCAAAGTGCGCACAGTAAGATCCCACGGCAATCTGGTAAATGATGAGATTATCAGTTTTAGTCAGCATGTTGTGGGTGGGTGGGGGTGTGGGGTGCTCAGTGGACATGAAGGGAGAACTGTGATTGAATTGCGATTGAGCTTGGATGTTCCTCTGTCAGGTTCGAGGCTCAGGGGGTCGCCATTACCCCACCGCGCCCCCCCACCTTACCCCTCCCCCGCCCAAAGCTGGTGGTCGATTTGGCGCTGTTCGTTCCAAAGGAGGAGGAGTCGCATAGTTTCCGGTAGGAGTAGCTTGCATTCGGTGAGGCCCCCCCCCTCGCTTTCAGCCGGTAAAGACAGCCCCCACTCCACCCCGCTCCGCTTTTGTGCGCCACTGCTGGAGAACCCACGGGTCGTTTTCGTCCGAAAGTCATTTGCACTTTTCTGCAGCACCTTGCACATCCTCGTGACAGCCCACAGCAACGCCCTTTTGAAGTGCGACCACTGTTGTAATGCAGGCCACCCAGCAGCCGAATTGCACCAACCTGGTAATGACCAGACTGAGAGTGGGAATTCTTTTTCCTAGTGATGCTGTGTGAAGAATAATGTTGTTGCCCCAGGACACCAGCGAGAGCTACCCACTCCACCCCCCCCCCCCCCCCCACAACCGCCCCCGCTCTCGTTCCAGTTGTGGCCATGGGATCTTTCTGCCCACCCATGGAGTCTCCAGTTTAACATCTGGTATGAGAAAGCAGCACTCCAACGGTGCCACTCTCGGACTGCCAGCCTTGTACCTGCGAGGGATTATTGTACTGTACCTAGTGGGTGTGCTACAGGCGAGGGGTTATTATACTGTACACTGGTACAGGCGAGGTGTTACTGTACTGTACATGGTGTGGTGCTGGCGAGGGATTATTGTACTGTACATGGTGTGGAAAAGGTGAGAGGTTATTGTACTGTGTGCTGTGTGGTACAGGTGAGGTTATTGTACTGTACACTTGTACAGGCCAGGGATTATTGTACTGCAATTGGTGTTATGCAAGTGAGGGGTTATTGTACGGTGTACTGGTTCCAGCAAGGGGTTATTGTCCTGTAAACAGTGTGGTACAGGCAGGGGTTATTGTACTGTGCATAGCATGGTACAGGCGAGGAGTTATTGTGCTATACATACTGCATGTGGTAGAATCAAAGGGTTATTGTACATACTTGGTGTTGTAGAATCTAGGGGTTATTGTGTTGTACATACTAGGTATGGTACAGGGGTTATTGTACAGAACACGGGTGCGGTACAGATGCGGGGTTTTTGTACTGTGCATGGTGTGGTACAGGTGAGGAGTTATTGTACTGCACACAGGGTGTGGTACAGACGAGGGTTTATTGTACTGTACACTGGGTGTGGTACAGACGCGGGATTTTTGTTGTACTGTGCAGTGTGGTACTGGTGAGGATTATTGTACTGTATGCGGTGTGTTACAGGCAAGGGATTAGTTTACTGTGCGCAGTGTGCTACAGGCGAGAGGTTATTGTACTGTACACTGATACAGGCGAGGGCTAATTATACTGTACACGGTGTGGCACAGTTGGGGGGTAATTATACTGCACACAATGTGGTGTAGGTGGAGGGTTATTGTACTGTACACTGGTACAAGCTTGGGGTAATTGTACTGTACATGGTGTGGTACAGGTAAGGGGTTAACCTCCTTGCTCAGTGGTACATGTGAGGTGTTATTGTATTGCACATGGTGTTCATAGCCTAAGGATTATTGCACTGTACACAGTGTGGTATAGGTGAGGGGTTATTGTACTGCACACTGGGTATGGTACAGACGAGGGTTTATTGTACTGTACACTGGGTGTGGTACAGGTTACGGGTTATTGTAGTGTACACTGGTACATGTGAGGAGTTTCTCTACTGTAAACGGGGTATGGTACAGCTGAGGGGTTAGTGTCCTATCCACAGTGTGGTACAGGAGTGGGGTTATTGTACTGTTCATTGGGTGTGGTAGAGATGAGGTGTTGTACTGTACATGGTCTGGTACAGGCAAGGGGTTATTGCACTGTGCACTGGTACAGATGCAGGAATATTGTGCTGCATATTGGGTGTGGTACAGATGAAGGAGTTATCATACTATACACGCTGGGTGTGGTACAGACAAGGTGTACTGTACACTGTTACAGGTGAGGGATTATTGTGCTGTATGCTGGATGTAGTACAGGTGAGGGGCTATTGTGTGGTACAGGTGAGGGGTTATTGTACTGTCGACAATGTGGTACAGGCGTGGGGTTATTGTACTATTCATTGGGTATGGTACAGTGGAGGGTTTATTGTATTGTATACTACGTGTGGTACAGGCCAGGGGCTTTTGTACTGTACTGTACTGTGGTACAGGTGAGAGGTTTTTGTACTGTACTCTGGTACAGGCGAGGGGTTTTTGTTATGTACTCTAGGCGAGGGGTTTTTGTACTATACCCTGGTACAGGTGAGGGGTTTTGTACTGTACCCTGGTACAGGCGAGGGGTTTTTGTACCATACCCTGGTACAGGCGAGGGTTTTTGTACTGAACACTGGCACAGGCGAGTCGTTATTGCACTGTTCATTGGCATAGGTGAGGGGTTATTGCATGTTCACTGGGTATGGTACAGTGGAGGGTTTATTGTACTGTATACTGGATGTGGTGCAGGCAAAGAGGTTATTGTACATAGTGTGGTACTGGCAAGGGGTTATTGTGCACTGGCTGTGATACAGGAGTGGAGCTGTTATACGGTACACTGGGTGTGGTACAGATGAGGATTTAATGTACTGTGCACAGTGTAGTATGGGTGATGGGTTATTGTAGTGTACACTGGTACATGTGAGGAGTTTCTCTACTGTAAACGGGGAATGGTACAGGTGAAGGATTATTGTACTGTTCACAGTGTGGTACAGGTGTGGGGTTATTGTACTATTCACTGGGTGTGGTAGAGATGAGGTGTACTGTACACGGTGTGGTACAGGTGAGGGGTTATTGCCCTGTACACTGGTACAGGCACAGGAATATTGTGCAGACGAAGGAGTTATCATACTATACATACATGGGTGTGGTATAGATGAGGTTTACTGTACACTGTTACAGGTGAGGGATTATTGTGCTGTACGCTGGATGTAGTACAGGTGAGGGGCTATTGTACAGTACAGAATGTGGTACAGGTGAGGGGTTATTGTACTGTCAACAGTGTGGTACAGGCATGGAGTTATTGTACTGTTCACTGGAAATGGTGCAGTGGAGGGTTTATTGTACTGTATACTGCGTGTGGTGCAGGCAAGGGGTTATTGTGCACTGGGTGTGATATAGGCAAGCAGTTATTGTACACTGGGCGTGGTACAGGTGAGGAGTTATTGTATTGTACACTGTATTGCAGGTGAGGGGTTATTGTACTGTACACTGGTACAGGGGAAGGGTTATTGGACTGTACACTGGCATAGGCGAGGGGTTGTACAGTACACTGGCATAGGCCAGGGGTTTTTGTACTGTACATTGGTACAGGGAGAGGTTTTTGTACACTGGGTGTGGTACAGGCAAGGGGTTATTGTACAGTGGGTGTGGTACAGGCACGGGGTTAATGTATAATGTGTGTGGTACAGGCAAGGAGTTAATGTACACTGTGGTACAGGCGTGAGGCTGTTGTACGGTACACTGGGCGTAGCACAGGCGAGGATTTAATGTACTGTGCACTGGTACCGGTGAGGGGTTTTTGTATTGTACACTGGTACAGATGAGGGTTTCTGTACTGTACACCAATACAGGTGAAGGGTTATTGCATTATGCACTGGTACAGGTGAGGGGTTGTTGCACTACACACTGGTACAAGTGAGGGGTTATTGCACATACACTGTGGCGTAGGCGAGGGATTATTGTACTGTACGCTGGTACAAGCAAGGGGTTATTATTCTGTACACTGGTACAAGTGAGAGGTTATTGTACTGTACACTGGCGCAGGCGAGGGATTATTGCACTGTACACTGGTGCAGGCGAGGGATTATTGCACTGTACACTGGTGCAGGCGAGGGGTTATTGTACTGTACACTGGTGCAGGCGAGGGGTTATTGCACTGTACACTGGTGCAGGCGAGGGATTATTGCACTGTACACTGGTGCAGGCGAGGGATTATTGCACTGTACACTGGTGCAGGCGAGGGATTATTGCACTGTACACTGGTGCAGGCGAGGGATTATTGCACTGTACACTGGTGCAGGCGAGGGATTATTGCACTGTACACTGGTGCAGGTGAGGGATTATTGCACTGTACACTGGTGCAGGCGAGGGGTTATTGCACTGTACACTGGTGCAGGCGAGGGATTATTGCACTGTACACTGGTGCAGGCGAGGGATTATTGCACTGTACACTGCTGCAGGCAAGGGGTTATTGCACTGTACAAGGTGTGTACAGGTGAGGGCTTATTGTTCTGTGCACTGGGTGTGGTGCAGGTGAGGGCTTATTGTTCTGTGCACTGGGTGTGGTACAGGTGAGGGTTTATTGTTCTGTGCACTGGGTGTTGTACAGGTTTTGTTACTTGTGCTCTCGTCAGTTTGCCTTTAATAGCAGGCTTGCACTTCTCACTGGTCTGGTATTCATTCTTCTTGAAGTACTTTCAGAACAAACAACAGAGTTATTTTTGGAGTCACTTGGTGCTTCCTGCATTGCACAAGGTCACGAACAGACATTTCATCTCAGAGGAAGGTTGTGTGAAACATGTGACAGATCGGACTGATTACCCACACTTGGGTTTCAGCGCTTTGGCTGTTCAGTCCCTGCACTTCATCTTGCTTAGTCCTCCGGATGTGTGTTTGCCAACCTAACCAGTGAGAACAAAAAAAAATGATTCACTTGCAAAGTATCTTGGACAAATTCCTCGACATAAAAAGAGTTTTAAAAGTGACTTGCACGCAGTTTTCTCAGCCACCGTCAGTTGAAGTAAGCCCACATCTGATCCTGATAAGATCGTTCGAGCTTTTGCAAGCGAGCCTGGGCCATTCTTGGCCCTGAGTCAATGAGTCGTGGATAATGCACCATCAAAATGGTGCTGCTGTGACCCAAATGACCTGCGCAAGCTGATCGTGTTAAGTACCCAAGCAGGCAACATGCACAGAAAATTTAAATAGGCAGAAGACTTGAACAATACTGAGGGAGCACCGCGCTGTGGGAGGGTCAGTGCTGAGGGAGCGCCGCACTGTGGGAGGGTCAGTGCTGAGGGAGTGCCGCACTGTGGGAGGGTCAGTGCTGAGGGAGCGCCGCACTGTGGGAGGGTCAGTGCTGAGGGAGCGCCGCACTGTGGGAGTGTCAGTGCTGAGGGAGCGCCGCACTGTGGGAGTGTCAGTGCTGAGGGAGCGCCGCACTGTGGGAGTGTCAGTGCTGAGGGAGCGCCGCACTGTCGGAGGGTCAGTGCTGAGGGAGCGCCGCACTGTGGGAGGGTCAGTGCTGAGGGAGCGCCGCACTGTGGGAGTGTCAGTGCTGAGGGAGCGCCGCACTGTGGGAGTGTCAGTGCTGAGGGAGCGCCGCACTGTGGGAGTGTCAGTGCTGAGGGAGCGCCGCACTGTCGGAGGGTCAGTGCTGAGGGAGCGCCGCACTGTGGGAAGGTCAGTGCAGAGAGAGCGCCGCACTGTCGGAGGGTCAGTGCTGAGGGAGCGCCACACTGTCGGAGGGTCAGTGCTGAGGGAGCGCTGCACTGTGGGAGGGTCAGTGCTGAGGGAGCGCCGCACTGTCGGAGGGTCAGTGCTGAGGGAGCGCCGCACTGTGGGAGGGTCAGTGCTGAGGGAGCGCCGTGCTGTCAGAGGGTCAGTGCTGAGGGAGTGTCGTACTGTCGGACGGTCAGTGCCGAGGGAGCGCTGCACTGTGGGAGGGTCAGTGCTGAGGGAGCGCCGCACTGTGGGAGGGTCAGTGCTGAGGGAGCGCCTCAGTGTTGGAGGATCAGTGCTGAGGGAGTGCCGCACTGTCGGAGGGTCAGTGCCGAGGGAGCGCCGCACTGTAGGAGGGTCAGTGCTGAGGGAGTGCCCCACTGTCGGAGGGTCAGTGTTGAGGGAGAGCCGCACTGTCGGAGGGTCAGTCTTGAGGGAGTGCCGCACTGTCGGAGGGTCAGTGCCGAGGGAGCGCCGCACTGTGGGAAGGTCAGTGCAGAGAGAGCGCCGCACTGTCGGAGGGTCAGTGCTGAGGGAGCGCCACACTGTAGGAGGGTCAGTGCTGAGGGAGCGCCGCACTGTGGGAAGGTCAGTGCAGAGAGAGCGCCGCACTGTCGGAGGGTCAGTGCTGAGGGAGCGCCACACTGTAGGAGGGTCAGTGCTGAGGGAGCGCCGTGCTCTCAGAGGGTCAGTGCTGAGGGAGTGTCGTACTGTCGGAGGGTCAGTGCCGAGGGAGCGCTGCACTGTGGGAGGGTCAGTGCTGAGGGAGCGCCGCACTGTGGGAGGGTCAGTGCTGAGGGAGCGCCTCAGTGTTGGAGGATCAGTGCTGAGGGAGTGCCGCACTGTCGGAGGGTCAGTGCCGAGGGAGCGCCGCACTGTAGGAGGGTCAGTGCTGAGGGAGCGCCCCACTGTCGGAGGGTCAGTGTTGAGGGAGAGCCGCACTGTCGGAGGGTCAGTCTTGAGGGAGTGCCGCACTGTCGGAGGGTCAGTACTGATGGAGTCATCAGTTCGAGGTCCCCATCTGCCAGTGCTCTGACACCAGTTTGAAAGGCTGAGTTATTTAAAATCCCAGAGGGAAACTTTAAACCACTGTCAAACCTATATTTTCAATTGGTATGAGTTGCAGCTCTAAATTCAGGAATAAGACCACCAGTTCTTGAGAGGTTTTTATATTAAACTAAATGAAACATTTAGTAATTTGCAACAAATTAAACACATACGCTGGCTACAAATTACTACTATCATAGCTTTTAACAAAATCCTAAATTAATCTCCACTAAGGCAACAGCACCTACAGAGTTAACCAGACACCAGGCCAAGCATTTTCACCTTACAAATTCAAAATGAGGTTCCTTTCAATTTGGTTCTTTTGCAGACAACTGTAGGCTAACATGCCTCTGACCTGCTCACACAAACTCTTCCCAGTTTATACCTTTTGAATGCTGATTCTCATTGTATCACCAGGCCCTTTGAACTCCGCCTCTTCTAACAATAAAACCCTTTTCATAGTACCGGTTTTATTAGTAATATAAACATTGCTTGGTGTCTCCTAGTTGGTGCAAGATTTCGCTCCCACTCTTGAATACTCTGTTAAACAAAATGCAAGTGTACCCTCTACCTCTGTTTACATCTGAAAACTACTCTACATCAAAGCACCCAGACAAGCTGGCTTTAATCCAGTTAACACACACACAGACTAAACCTCCAATTTTAAAAACATATTTACAATAACATCATATACATTAATATCTCTTGCTGACTGCTAGAATGGGTGGATGTAAAAGGCTTCTCAACCTTTCGAAAGAGAGTTGGCGGGCTGGGGAGGGGAACCAATTCTCAAACCAACTTTACGAATAGCAGATCATCGTCCAATTGTCCCTGATCGGTGTGTGTGGGATCTTACTGTGCATATATTGGCCTTGGTCGGTTCTACATTGCATTTTCAGAAAAAATACGTCATTGGCTGTGAAGTGCTTAGCTGGTGAAAGATGCTGCAGAAATGCAGACCATTGCGAGCATACGAAATAGGGGCAGGAGTAGGCCATTCAGCCCTTTGAGCCTGCTCTGCCATTCAATAAGATCATGACTGATCTGTTTGTGTTTTGATTTCCACATTCCCATCTAACCCCGGTAACCTTTGATTCCCTTGCCTGACAGGAATTTATCTACCTTGGCCTTAAAAATACGCAATGACCCCACCTCCACCGCCTTCGGAGGCAGACAGTTCCAAACTCATACAACCCTCTGAGAGAAAAAAATTCTCTTCATCTCTGTCCTAAAAGGGAGACCCCTAATTTTAAAACAGTGACCCCTAGCTTTGGACTCACCCACAAGAGGAAACATCCTTTCTACGCCCACCTTTCCAAGACCATTCAGGATCTTATGTACTTAAATCAAGTCACCCCTCACTCTTCTAAACTCCAGTGGAAACAAGCCCAGTCTGTCCAACCTTTCCGTGTTGTGGGAGGGACAGTGCTGAGGGAGCGCCGCGCTGTGGGAGGGTCAGTGCTGAGGGAGCGCCGCGCTGTTGGAGGGTCAGTGCTGAGGGAGCAGCGCACTGTTGGAGGGTCAGTGCTGAAGAAGTGTCGCGCTGTTGGAGGGTAAGTGCTGAGGGTGCGTCGCGCTGTCGGAGGGTCAGTGCTGAGGGAGCACCGTACTGTCGGAGGTTCAGTGCTGAGGGAACGCCGCGCTGTTGGAGGGTCCGTGCTGAGGGAGCGCCGCGCGGTGGGAGGGTCAGTGCTGAGGGAACGCCGCTCTGTGGGAGGGTCAGTGCTGAGGGAGCGCCGCGCTGTCGGAGGGTCAGTGCTGAGGGAGCGCCGCGCTGTCGGAGGGTCAGTGCTGAGGGAGCGCCGCCCTGTCGGAGGGTCACTGCTGAGGGAACACCGCGCTGTCGGAGGGTCAGTGCTGAGGGAGTGCTGTGCTGTCGGAGGGTCGGTGTTGAGGGAGTGCCGCGCTGTCGGAGGGTCAGTGCTGAGGGAGCGCCGCACTTTCGGAGGGTCAGTACTGAGGGAGTGCCGCACTGTCGGGTGGTCAGTGCTGAGGGAGTCCCGCACTGTCAGAGGGACAGTAATAACGGAGTTGCCATCTCTCAGTTGAGCCTTTAGCTTCTGGTCTTCAATGTGATTAAGTCTCCCAAAGCTTTCAGAGGGAGAATGAGAGAGGCGGGGAGGCTTAGGAAGAGAATTACAGAGCATAGGACCCCAGGCAGCTGAAGGCACGGCGCCAATGGTGGAGAGATGGGAATCGGGGGATGCTCGAGAGGCCGGAATTGGAGGAGCGCAGAGATCTCGGAGGGTTGTAGGAGGTTACAGAGATAGGGAGTGTTGTAGGGGCTGGAGGAGGTTACAGAGATAGGGAGGGTTGTACGGGCTGGAGGAGGTTACAGAGATAGGGAGGGTTGTCAGGGCTGGAGGAGGTTACAGAGATAGGGAGGGTTGTCAGGGCTGGAGGAGGTTACAGAGATAGGGAGGGTTGTAGGGGCTGGAAAAGGTACCGAGATAGGGAGGGGTGTAGTGGCTGGAAGAGGTTATTGAGACAGGGAGGGTTGTAGGGGCTGGAGGAGGTTACAGAGATAAGAAGGGTTGTCAGGGCTGGAGGAGGTTACAGATATAGGGAGGGTTGTCGGGGCTGGAGGTGTTACACAGAAAGGGAGGGTTGTCAGGGCTGGAGGAGGTTACAGAGCTAAGGGAGGGTTATTGGGGCTGGAGGAGGTTGCAGAGATAGGGAAAGTTGTATGGCCTGGAGGAGGTTACAGAGATAGTGTTGTCGGGGCTGGAGGAGTTTACAGAGATAGGGAGGGTTGTAGGGGCTGGAGGAGGTTACAGAGATAGGGAGGGTTGTAGGGGCTGGAGGAGGTTATAGAGAGCAGGAAGGAAGAAGGGGCTTGGAGGCCTTTCAACAGGAGGATGAGAATCTTTAAGCTGAGGTGTGGGCAGACCCCGGAGCTGCTAAAGGCAGGTGAGCGCCGCGGGCCAGGTGAATGAACGAGACACGGTGCGGGTTAAGATGCAGGCAGCAGAACCTGAACTGGTTAATATTCCATGGCTTGGATGGGAAAAAGTGCCGGGGTGTTTTTGCCATGGGGGCCTGCATTTATCTTGCAGACAGACTGGGTTATCGCCCAGCCGTTGGTGGCAGCTGGCGCTGCAGTGAGTGAGCGGCCCGGGCGCATTGAGACAACACTGCCTGACCGCTCGCCGTTCCTGTTGTTTGATTTGCAGGCGTAACGCGGTGAGCATCTCAGCCTGAATGAAGCGGAGCTCGGCGTCCTCCCCGGCTCTGAGCAATGGCTTCGGTCTCCCCAGCCTCACCATCAGCGGAGTGCCTGCCCCCACTGCCGGCGGCCAGGAGCAGCAGCAGCCGCCGTACCAACGGGCACCGCAGGCGCAGAGCCCTGGCGAGATGCCCAGGGCCACGGGAACTGTCCGCGTCTACCTGCCCAACAAGCAACGCACAGTGGTAAGTCATGCACCCGTGAAGGGTCGGGGTGGGGGTGGTGGGGTGGGGGGGGTGGGGGGGGTGGGGGGGGGGTGGGGGGGGTGGGCAGGCTCGGTGAGGACTTGGGTGTCTCGACCCTTGTAGGGGGTGGGGGGGGGTGGTGGGCAGGGGTGAATTTGTGCTGCCAGTTGGCGGGGCACCTCTCACTCGCTGGGGTTCTGGCTTTCCTGCATGTGTTTGCACTGTAGAGAGGGTGCAAGGATTTACCAAGGCTGTTGCCAGGAATGGAGAATTTTAACTTGCTGTTTTGTGCGTTGTGGATGTCAAGGCCAGGCCAGCATTCGTTACCCCTCCCTAATTGCCCCCTTGAGAAGGTGGTGGGTGAGCCGCCTTCTTGAGCCGCTGCAGTCTCCATGTGGTGTCGGTACACCCACCGTGCTGTTAGGGAGGGAGTTCCAGGATTTTGTCCCGTGTGGTGTAGGTACACCCACCGTGCTGTTAGGGAGGGAGTTCCAGGATTTTGTCCCGTGTGGTGTAGGTACTCCCACCGTGCTGTTAGGGAGGGAGTTCCAGGATTTTGTTCTGTGTGGTGTAGGTACACCCACCGTGCTGTTAGGGAGGGAGTTCCAGGATTTTGTCCCGTGTGGTGTAGGTACACCCACCGTGCTGTTAGGGAGGGAGTTCCAGGATTTTGTCCATGTGGTGTAGGTACACCCACTGTGCTGTTAGGGAGGGAGTTCCAGGATTTTGACCCAGCGACAGTGAAGGAACGGCCGATATATTTCCAAGTCGGGATGGTGAGGGGCTCGGAGGGGAACTTGCAGGTGGTGGTGTTCCCCATGTTTCTGCTGCCCTTGTCCTTCTAGGTGGTAGAGGTGGTGGGTTTGGGCGGCGCTGTCGAAGGAGCCTTGGCGAGTTGCTGCAGTGCATCTTGTAGATGGTACACACACTGCTGCCCCTGTGCGTCGGTGCTGGAGGGAGTGAATGTTTGTGGATGGGGGTGCCGATCGAGCGGGCGGCTGCTTTGTCCTGGATGGTGTTGAGCTTCTTTAGTCAACACTCTACGTGGAAAGGTTGGAGGGGCTGGGGTTGTTTCCTCTGGAACACAGGAGGTGAGGGGAGATTATAATGACGGTGTATTAAATTGAGGAGCCTACATAGGGTGGATAGGAAGCAACAGTTCCCTGTGGCATGGGGTCCATAACCAAAGAGCTGAGACTGAGGGCAAGTGGGGGAGGTTTAGACCGGGTTCGAGTGGGCCGGGTGGAGGGGTGTGGTGTGGTGGGGGTGTGCGGTGAAAGGCAGCAATGCCAAATGAACAATCGGAGAAACATTCGAAGCCCCGGAACCAAGGGCTGGACCGTGGGATTAGGCTGGGTGGATCCTCTTTGGGTGGCACTGATACAATGGGCCGAAGAGCCTCTTGCCATGCCGTAATTGCCCATAAAAGTGCCAACTGCTTGCGAAGGGATGGGACCGAGGATTATCTCAGTGGCTAGTGGGGTTTCTCTCAGTCCTTGCATAGTGGGGAGGTGGGGGGGGCTGCAGGAGGTCGGGGGGTGGGGGGGTTGTTGTCAAAAGACCATGTAGGGAGCTGAAATAAACCAGAATTTAAAACATGGAAGCATGGAATTCTGAGGGGACTTTGTGGTGCAGAGTCAGAGATGGGCAGATCAAGGATAACGTGGCTCAGATGTGGAATTAATATTCCCTCTACCTTGTCCCCATCAAACACTCCCAGGACAGGTACAGCATGGGGTTAGATACAGAGTAAAGATCCCTCTACACCGTCCCCATCAAACACTCCCAGGACAGGTACAGCATGGGGTTAGATACAGAGTAAAGCTCCCTCTACACTGTCCCCATCAATCACTCCCAGGACAGGTACAGCACAGGGTTAGATACAGAGTAAAGCTCCCTCTAAACCGTCCCCATCAAACAGTCCCAGGACAGGTACAGCATGGGGTTAGATACAGAGTAAAGCTCCCTCGAAATCGTCCCCATCAAACAGTCCCAGGACAGGTACAGCATGGGGTTAGATACAGAGTAAAGCTCCCTCGAAATCGTCCCCATCAAACAGTCCCAGGACAGGTACAGCACGGGGTTAGGTACAGAGTAAAGCTCCCTCTACACTGTCCCCATCAAACACTCCCAGGACAGGTACAGCACGGGTTTAGATACAGAGTAAAGCTCCCTCTACACTGTCCCCATCAAACACTTCCAGGACAGGTACAGCACGGGGTTAGATACAGAGTAAACCTCCCTCTACACTGTCCCCATCAAACACTTCCAGGACAGGTACAGCATTGGGTTAGATACAGAGTAAAGCTCCCTCTACACTTTCCCCATCAAACACTCCCAGGACAGGTACAGCATGGGGTTAGATACAGAGTAAGGATCCCTCTACACTGTCCCCATCAAACACTTCCAGGACAGGTAAAGCACGGGGTAAGATACAGGGTAAGGCTTCCTCAGTTCTACTTGGTGGGGTATCATTGGGTGATGCTGTGTCTGACTTTCCAGACCGTTGCTCTCCTATTGTATAATAATTACACCAGACGTGTTCTGTGATTTTTCGCAGGTAAATGTGCGTGAGGGGATGACAGTGAACGACAGCTTAGACAAAGCACTGAAAGTCCGAGGACTGTCCCAGAAATGCTGTGCGGTCTACAGATTCATTGATGGGTGAGATCTTCACAGCACTGTTTCTGTCTGAGGGGTTTGGTGTGAAGCCAGTGACTGGGGAGTATACACAGACAGCAGAGTGTTCACAGAGAGCTGTACAAAGGGCTGCGTGTGGATGTACAGTGCTACTTAGAGCAGAAAGGTACACAGCGCCTGTGCACAGGGGCCAGCATGAGCTCATGGGTAAGCAGAACGCCAGTGCTAACTCTGCGAGACAATGGGGCAGCGCAGCGTGTGTTATATAGAGGAATAGTGCAGTGTGGGGCGTGTGTTATATAGAGATACAATGTAGTGTGCCGTGTGTGTTATACAGAGAGACAGCGCAGTGTGATCTGTGTGTTAGACAGAGAGGAAGCATTGTGTGTTATACAGAGCGCAGTGTGAGGTGTGTGTTATTCAGAGACAGCGCACTGCGTAGTGTGTGTTATACAGTGAGTACAGTGTGAGATTTGTTATGTGGAGGGACAGGGCAGTGTGAGGATTTTGTTATATATTGAGACAGGGAGAGCGCAGTGTGAGGTGTGTGTTATACAGGGAGAGCGCAGTGTGAGGTGTGTGTTATACGGGGAAAGTGCAGTGTGAGGCATGTGTTCTACAGGGAGAGCGCAGTGTGAGGCGTGTGTTCTACAGGGAGAGCGCAGTGTGAGGTGTGTGTTATACGGGGAGAGTGCAGTGTGAGGTGTGTGTTATACGGGGAGGGTGCAGTGTGAGGCGTGTGTTCTACAGGGAGAGCGCAGTGTGAGGTGTGTGTTATACGGGGAGAGCGCAGTGTGAGGTGTGTGTTATACGGGGAGGGTGCAGTGTGAGGCGTGTGTTCTACAGGGAGAGCGTAGTGTGAGGTGTGTGTTATACGGGGAGAGTGCAGTGTGAGGTGTGTGTTATACGGGGAGAGCGCAGTGTGAGGTGTGTGTTATACAGGGAGGGTGCAGTGTGAGGCGTGTGTTATACAGGGAAAGTGCAGTGTGAGGTGTGTGTTATACGGGGAGAGTGCAGTGTGAAGCGTGTGTTATACGGGGAGAGCGCAGTGTGAGGTGTGTGTTCTACAGGGAGAGCGCAGTGTGAGGCGTGTGTTATATGGGGAGAGTGCAGTGTGAGGCGTGTGTTATACAGGGAGAGCGCAGTGTGAGGCGTGTGTTATACGGGGAGAGCGCAGTGTGAGGCGTGTGTTATACAGGGAGAGCTCAGTGTGAGGTGTGTGTTATACGGAGAGAGTGCAGTGTGAGGTGTGTGTTATACGGGGACAGTGCAGTGTGAGGCGTGTGTTATACAGGGAGAGCGCAGTGTGAGGCTTGTGTTATGGGGAGAGCGCAGTGTGAGGCGTGTGTTATACAGGGAGAGCACAGTGTGAGGCTTGTGTTATGGGGAGAGCGCAGTGTGAGGCGTGTGTTATATGGGGAGAGCGCAGTGTGAGGCATGTGTTATACGGGGAGAGCACAGTGTGAGGCGTGTGTTATAAAAAGACAGCGCAGAGTGAAGCGTGTATTATAAAGGGAGAGTGCAGTGTGAAGCATGTGTTATACAGGGAGAGCGCAGTGTGAAGCGTGTGTTATACGGGGAGAACGCAGTATGAGGCGTGTGTTATACGGGGAGAGTGCTTTGTGAGCCATTTGTTATACAGGGAGAGTGCAGTGTGAGACGTGTGTTGTACGGGGAGAGCACAGTGTGAGACGTGTGTTATACAGGGAGAGCACAGTGTGAGACGTGTGTTATACAGGGAGAGTGCAGTGTGAAGCGTGTGTTATACAGGGAGAGCGCAGTGTGAGGCGTGTGTTATACAGGGAGAGCGCAGTGTGAGGCACGTGTTATACGGAGAGAGTGCAGTGTGAGGTGTGTGTTATATGGGGAGAGCGCAGTGTGAGACGTGTGCTATACAGGGAGAGTGCAGTGTGAGGCTTGTGTTATACGGGGAGAGCGCAGTGTGAGACGTGTGTTATACAGGGAGAACGCAGTGTGAGGCGTGTGTTATACGGAAAGAGCGCAGTGTGAAGCGTGTGTTATATGGGGAGAGCGCAGTGTGAGGCGTGTGTTATATGGGGAGAGCGCAGTGTGAGGCGTGTGTTATAAAGAGACAGTGCAGTGTGAAACGTGTGTTATATGGGGAGAGCGCAGTTTGAAGCGGGTGTTATACGGGGAGAGCACAGTATGAGGCGTGTGTTCTACAGGGAGATCACAGTGTGAGTGTGTGTTATACGGGGAGAGTGCAGTGTGAGGTGTGTGTTATACGGGGAGAGCGCAGTATAAGGTGTGTGTTGTACAGGGAGAGCACAGTGTGAGACATGTGTTATACGGGAAGAGCGCATTGAGAGGCGTGTGTTATACGGGAAGAGCGCATTGAGAGGCGTGTGTTATATGGGGAGAGCGCAGTGTGAGGCGTGTGTTATACAGGGAGAACGCAGTGTGAGGCGTGTGTTATACGGGGAGAACGCAGTGTGAGGCGTGTGTTATACGGGGAGAGCGCAGTGTGAAGCGTGTGTTATATGGGGAGAGCGCAGTGTGAGGCGTGTGTTATAAAGAGACAGTGCAGTGTGAAGCATGTGTTATATGGGGAGAGCGCAGTTTGAGGCGTGTGTTATACAGGGAGAATGCAGTGTGAGGCGTGTGTTATACGGGGAGAGCGCAGTGTGAAGCGTGTGTTATATGGGGAGAGCGCAGTGTGAGGCGTGTGTTATATGGGGAGAGCGCAGTGTGAGGCGTGTGTTATATGGGGAGAGCGCAGTGTGAGGCGTGTGTTATATGGGGAGAGCGCAGTGTGAGGCATGTGTTATATGGGGAGAGTGCAGTGTGAGGCGTGTGTTATAAAGAGACAGTGCAGTGTGAAGCGTGTGTTATAGAGGGAGAGCGCAGTTTGAAGCGTGTGTTATACAGGGAGAGCGCAGTTTGAGGCGTGTGTTATATGGGGAGAGCACAGTATGAGGCGTGTGTTATACAGGGAGATCACAGTGTGAGTGTGTGTTATACGGGCAGAGTGCAGTGTGAGGTGTGTGTTATACAGGGAGAACGCAGTATGAGGTGTGTGTTGTACAGGGAGAGCACAGTGTGAGTGTGTGTTGTACAGGGAGAGCACAGTGTGAGACATGTGTTATACGGGAAGAGCGCATTGAGAGGCGTGTGTTATACAGGGAGAGCTCAGTGTGAGGTGTGTGTTATACGGGAAGAGCGCAGTGTGAGATGTGTGTTATACAGGGAGAGTGCATTGAGAGGCGTGTGTTATATGGGAAGAGCGCATTGAGAGGTGTGTGTTATACGGGGAGAGCGCAGTGTGAGGCACGTGTTATACGGGGAGAGTGCAGTGTGAGGCGTGTGTTATACAGGGAGAGCGCAGTGTGAGGCTTGTGTTCTATAGAGAGACAGCGCAGTGTGAGGCTTGTGTTATACAGAGAGCGCAGTGTGAGGCTTCTGTTATACAGGGAGCGCGCAGTGTAAGGCATGTATTCGACAGGGAGAGCACAGTGTGAGGCATGTATTAATCGGAGAGTGCAGTGTGAGGCATGTATTAATCGGAGAGTGCAGTGTGAGGCGTGTGTTATATGGGGAGAGCGCAGTGTGAGGCATGGGTTATAGAGGGAAAGTGCAGTGTAAGGCTTATGTTACATGGAGAGGCAGAGCAGTGTAAGGCTTGCATTATACAGAGAGTCAGTGCCGTATGAGGCGTGTGTTATGCAGAGATACAGTGCAGCGTGCCACATATGTTATGTAGTGGGACGGCAGATTATGAGGTGTGTATTGTACAGTGTGACAGCTCTGCGTCAATTGTGTGTGATACAGAGACAGCGCAGTGTGCACTGTGTGTTTTACAGGGAGAGCGCATTGTGTCAGAAGTGTGTTATACAGGGCGCAGTGTGAGGCGTGTTATACAGAGAGCGCAGTGTAAGGCGTGTGTTATACAAAGAGAGTGCAATGTGAGGAGTGTGCTATATGGAGGAGAGCACAGTGTGAGGTGCGCGTTATACAGGGAGACTGTGCAGTATGAGTTGTGTTATATAGTGAGACATGTGTTTTACAGAGAGACTGCGCAGTGTGAGGTGTGTGTTATATAGGGAGAGCGCAGTGTGAGGTGTGTGTTATACAGAGAGACAGCGCAGTGTGTGTTATACAGAGAGACAGTGCGGTGTGAAGTGTCTGATGTATAGTGAGTCAGCGCAGTGTGAGGTGTGTTATATAGCGAGACTGTGCAGTGTAAGGCGTGTGTTATACAGAGAGACAGCATAGTGTAGGGATTGTATTATACAGAGAGATGGCGCAGTGTGATGCTTGTATTATACAGAGAGAAGGTGTATTGTGAGCTGTGGGTTATGCAGAGAGCACGCAGTGTGAGGCTTGTGTTATACAGAGCGCAGTGTGAGGCGTGTATTATAGAGAGACAGTGCGGCGTGTGGTGTGTTTTAGAGAGATACAGCGCAATGTGAGTCGTGTGTTATACAGAGAGATTGTGCAGCATGAGTTGTGTTATATAGTGATGCATGTGTTACACAGAGACAGTGCAGTGAGAGGTGTCTGTTATATAGTGAGACTGTGCAGTGTGAAGCGTCTGTTATATAGTGAGACTGCAGTGTGAGGCTTGTGTTGTACAGAGAGATTATGCAGTGTGAGACTTGTGTTATACAGAGAGACGGTGCAGTGTGAGGCTTGTGTTATACAGAGAGACGGCGCAGTGTGAGGCTTGTGTTGTACAGAGAGATTATGCAGTGTGAGGCTTGTGTTATACAGAGAGACAGCGCAGCGTGAGACGTGTTATACGGAGAGACAGTGCAGTGTGAGGCTTGTGTTATATAGGGAGAGCGCAGTGTGAGGTGTGTGTTGTACAGAGGCAGTGTGGTGTGTTATATAGAGAGACAGCGGAGTGTGAAATGTGTTATTCAGTGAGACAGAGCAGTGTGAGGCATGTTATACAGAGATACAGCGCAGTGTGAGGAAGGTATTATACAGGGAGAGTGCAGTGTGAGTTGTGTGTTATGCAGAGAGACTGCAGTGTGAGGTGCAAATTATACAGAGACACTGCAGTATGAGTTGTGTTATATCATGAGTAATGTGATATACAGAGAGAGAGGGCGCAGTGTGTTATGTTATACAGTGAGACAGTGCGGTGTGGGTTGTGTGTTGTACACTGACACAATGCAGGCGTGTGTTATACAGAACAACAGCGCAGTGGGAGGTTTGTGATATACAGTGAGACAGCGCAGTGTGAGATGTGTCTTATACAGAGAGGCCGCGTAGTGTGATGTGGCTGATATATAGTGAGGCAGCGCAGTGTGAGGTGTGTGTTATTCAGAGAGACAGCGCAGTGTGAGGCTTGTGTTATACAGAGAGACAGTGCAGTGTGAGTCTTGTGTTATACAGAGAGACAGCACAGTATGAGGCGTGTGTTATACAGAGAGACAGCGCAGTATGAGGCGTGTGTTATACAGAGAGACAGGGCAGTATGAGGCGTGTGTTATACAGACAGACAGCACATTGTGAGCATTGTGTTATACAGTGAGACAGTGCAGTGTGAGGGGTCTATTATAGTGAGACTGTGCAGTGTGAGGCGTCTGGTAAGTACTGGGTAAGGAATTTACTAACTTAATTGTTTATAGTTTAAGGTCTTTTTGTGGTTTTCAGTTTGTATATTCTGCAGTAACGAGGATCAGGAAAGAAGGGCCCTAGAGTAATTGACTTAAATGGTTTAATTTAAAGGGATAAGTCATGGCAGGAGAGCTCAAAGCCGTGGTGTGCTCCTTGTGGGAAGCCGGGGACTTTTCCAGTGCCCGGGACCAGCATGTGTGCAGTAAGTGTGCCCAGCTGCAGCTCTGGAAGCTCGGGTTTCAGGGCTGGAACGGCGACTGGGACACTGTGGAGTATCCGCGAGTCTGGGAGCATCGTGGATAGCACGTTTAGAGAGGTGGTCACACCACAGCTGAAGGGACTTGAGGAAGGAAGGGAATAGGTGGTCATCAGGCAGTCCAAGAAAAGCAGGCAGGTAGTTCAGGAGTCCCCTGGGGTCCTGCTGTCAAATCGATACTCTGTTTTGGAGGCTGATGAGGGTGCTGGTTCCTCCAGGGAGTGTGAACAGAGCCAAGCTTCTGGCACCATAAGCAGCCTGTCTGTACAGGAGGGGAGGAAGGGAGGAAGAGCAATAGTAATAGGGGATTCTATAGTCAGGGGAACAGATAGGCGTTACTGTGGCCATCAACGTGACTCCAGGATGGTGTGTTGCCTCCCTGGTGCCAGGGTCTGGGATGTCACTGAACAGCTGCAGGGCATCCTGAAGGGGGAGGGTGATAAGGCAGAGGTCATGGTACTTGTTGGTACCAATGACATAGGTAGAAAGAGGGATGAAGTCTTGCATCAAGAATTCAGGGAGTTAGGCAGTAGACTAAAAAGTAAGACCTCTTGGGTTGTAATATCTGAATTACTCCCAGTGCCACGTGCTAGTGAGCTCAGAAATAGGAGAATAGCGCAGAAGAATACATGGCTTAAGAGTTGGTGCAGGAGGGAGGGTTTTAGATTCCTGGATCACTGGGACCGTTTCTGGGGAAGGTGGGACCTATACAACCGGGACGGTCTACATCTGAACCAGAGTGGGACTAACATCCTTGCAGGCGTGTTTGCTAGTGCTGTTGGGAGGAGTTTAAACTAATTTGGCAGAGAGAGGGGACACAGAATGTTAGCAGAATAGGGACACATCATAATACAGTAAAACAATCAAGTCAGAGGGAATACAGCTACATTAAGTTTCAAGGGAGTAAGGCAAGGACTGGATGGTCTCTACTTTAATGCCAGGAGTATTACAGGTAAAACGGATGAGTTAAGGGTGAGGATTGACACGTGGAATTGTGATATGGTAGCCATCACTGAGGCGCGGCTGAGGGAGGGGCAGGATTGGCAGCTCAACATTCCGCGATATCGAATCTTCAGGCGAGACAGGAGAGGGGGTAAAAGAGGAGGCGTTGCATTATTAGTTAAGGAGTCTCTTACTGCAGTACGGAGAGATGATATCTTGGAGGGGGCAACGAATGAAGTTTTATGGGTAGAGTTTAGGAATAAAAAAGGGGTAGCCACATTATTAGGTGTTTATTATAGACCCCCAGATAGTCAACAGGAAATTGAGGAGCAAATATGTGCACAATTTGTGGAGGTGTGTAAAAACAATAACAATTGGGAAATTATATTAGGTGATTTCAACTTTCCCAACATTAATTGGGATAGACATAGTGTTAAGGACTTGGATGGAGTGGATTTCTTGAAATGTGTAGAGGAGAACTTTTTAGGTCAATATGTAGAGGGTCCAACAAGGGACGGTGCATTGCTGGACCTAATTCTGGGGAATGAAGCCGGACAGGTGGCTGAGGTGGTGGTGGGGGAGCATTTTAGCAATAGCGATCACAACGTGGTACAGTTTAGGTTTGTTATGGACAAAAAACGACAAGTTGCAAAAAAATGTTTTGGATTGGGTGAAATTGGATTTTAGTAAAATAAGGCAGGATCTGGTCAAGGTAGACTGGGGACAGTTACTTGTGGGGAAATCTACAGAGGAGCGGTGGGGGGGTGTTCAAAAAGGAAATGGGGAGAGTACAGGCTCCACATGTTCCCTTTAGGGTGATAGGAAGCAGTAACAAGCCCAGGAACCATGGATGACCAGAGATATTCAGGTTACGATGAGAAGGAAAAGAGAGGCTTTTAGCAGGTACAAGGGATGCACATCAGCAGAGGCATTAGTGGAGTACAGAAAGTGCAGGGTGGAGCTTAAGAAAGCAATAGGAGAGCAAAGAGGGGATATGAGAAAGCTCTGGCTGGTAAAAGTAGGGAGACTCCCAAGATACTATATAAGTATATCAATGGGAAGACGATAACCAGGGAAAGAGTAGGGCCCATAAGGGGCCAAGGGGGCAATCTATGGGTGGGGCCAAAGGACATCACTAGAGTGTTGAATGAATACTTCACGTCCGTCTTCACCCAAGAGAATGAGGATGAAGTTATCGAACTCGAGGAGAGAGACTGAGATTCTTAAGCAAATTGATATAGCGATTGACAAGGCATTGGAGGTGTTGACAGGCTTAAAAGTGGACAGATCTTCAGGTCTGGTTGATTTGTGTCCCATACTGCTGAGGGAGGCAAGGGAGGAGATCACAGGGGCTCTGACCCAAATTTTTAATACCTCTCTGCCCACGGGGGAGGTGCCAGAGAGCTGGAGAACAGCTAATGTGGTTCCACTATTTAGGAAGGGTTGTAGAGATAAGCCAGGGGACTACAGGCCAGTGAGTCTCATGTCAGTGCAGGGAAACTATTGGAGAAATTTCTGAAGGAGAGTATCTATCTCCACTTGGAGAGGCAAGGTTTGATCAGGGATAGTCAGCATGGCTTTGTCAGAGGGAGGTCATGCCCAACAAATTTGATTGAATTTTTTGAGGAGGTGACCAGTGTATAGATGAGGGTAGTGCAGTTGATGTAGTTTATATGGATTTCAGCAAAGCCTTTGACAAGGTCCCACATGGGAGACTTACAAAGAAGGCAAATGCACATGGGATACAGGGTAATTTGATGAGGTGGATTCAAAATTGGCTTCGTTGTAGGAGACAGAGGGTGATGACAGATGGATGCTTTAGTGATTGGAAGCCAGTGTCCAGTGGCGTACCTCAGAGATCTGTGCTCGGTCCCCTATTATTTGTCATTTATATAAACGACATAGATGACTATGTGGGGGGTCGGATTAGTAAGTTTGTGAATGACACAAAGATTGGCCGGGTGGTTAACAGTGAGGTTGAGTGTCTTGGGCTACAGGAAGATATAGACGGGATGGTCAAATGGGCAGATACTTGGCAGATGGAATTTAACCCTGAAAAGTGTGAGGTGATATACTTTGGAAGGAGTAATTTGACAATGAAGTATTCTATGAATGGCATGACACTAGACGTTCTGAGGAACAAAGGGACCTTGGTGTGTGTGTCCATAGATCTCTGAAGGTGGAGGGGCATGTTAGTGGGTGGTGAAAAAGGCACATATGACACTTGCCTTTACCAGTTGAGGCATAGATTACAAACGTAGGGAGGTCATGTTGGAGTTGTATAGAACCTTGGTGAGGCCACAGCTGGAGTACTGTGTGCAGTTCTGGTCACCACATTATAGGAAGGATGTGATTGCACTGGAGGGGGTGCAGAGGAGATTCACCAGGATGTTGCCTGGGATGAAACATTTAAGTTATGAGAGGTTGTATAGACTTGGGTTGTTTTCGTTAGAGCAGAGAAAACTGAGGGGTGACCTGATCGAGGTGTACAAGATTATGAGGGGCATGGACAGAGTGGATAGGGAGCAGCTGTTTCCCTTAGTTGAAGGGTCAGTCACAAGAGGGCATAGGTTCAATGTCAGGGGCAGGAGGTTTAAGGGGGACGTGAGAACAAACTTTTTTACCCAGAGGGTGGTGACGGTCTGGAATGCACTGCCTGGGAGGGTGGTGGAGACGGGTTGCCTCACATCCTTTAACAAGTACCTGGATAAGCATTTGGCATGTCATAACATTCAAGGCTCTGAGCCAAGTGCTGGTAAATGGGATTAGATAGGTAGTTCATGGGGTTTCTCATGTGTTGGTGCAGACTCGATAGGCTGAATGGCTTCTTCTGCACTATGATTTTGTTATATAGAGAGACAGTGCAGTGTGAGGCTTGTGTTATACAGAGAGACAGCGCAGTGTGAGGCTTGTGTTGTACAGAGAGACAGCGCAGTGTGAGGTCTCTGTTATATAGTGAAACTGTGCAGTGTGAGGTGTGTGTTATACAGAGAGACAGTGCAGTGTGAGGCTTGTGTTATACAGAGAGACAGCGCAGTGTGAGGTGTTTGTTATATAGCAAGACAGCGCAGTGTAATGTGCGTGTTATACAGAGAGACAGTGCAGTGTGAGGTGTGTGTTATACAGAGAGACAGTGCAGTGTGAGGCTTGTGTTATACAGAGAGACAGCGCAGTGTGAGGTGTTTGTTATATAGCAAGACAGCGCAGTGTGATGTGCGTGTTATACAGAGAGACAGCGCAGTGTGAGGTGTGTGTTATACAGAGAGACAGTGCAGTGTGAGGTGTGTGTTATACAGGGAGACAGTGCAGCGTGTGGTGTGTGTTATACAGAGAGACAGTGCAGCGTGTGGTGTGTGTTATACAGAGAGACAGTGCAGTGTGAGGTGTGTGTTATACAGAGAGACAGTGCAGTGTGAGGTGTGTGTTGAAAGATCAGAGGAGCACTCTGGTACAACATTTCAACACTTGGAGTCCAGATGCAATATTCAAGTAGTTCCTTTATTACACAGGCGGGGAGAAACGCTGGGCAGTCCAAGCGCTTCTCCACCGAGGTTCAAATAAGCACAGTTTATATATATTTTACTACCAGTTACAACTTAATGGTATTAGTTAGACAAAGGCCACAGCACAATGACCCCTCCGGTGGGCTGATAATTCTGTTCTTGTACAGTAATTGCAGTGCAGAGTTTGGGTATTTCCCTTTTGGGAGATAGCAAAGAATGTATGTTTGTTCGATACAAATGGTTTACAGGGGCTGACTGGATGTGGTTCGAGGCCATCAGACAGTGTGAAATGGCCTTCCCCATTTCTTGATCGAGTCATTCCGTGTCCCCGTCCGTGTGTGTCTCCCATTTCCTAATTGCAAATTTGCAGCTGAGCCCTTTGTACAAGTTTTTAGCTTTCATGTAAGGCTGTGATTGTCCGTGTATGCTTTGGTGCCTTAGCTGCTGGTCCTGGCTAGCACTTTAAAATAAATCCGAATTTTCTGCATCTTCAGTGTTATACAGAGAGACAGCATAGTGTGAAGCAGCTGATATACAGTGAGACAGCACAGTGTGAGGTATGATGTGTTATATATCGAGACTGTGCAGTGTGAGGCGTGTGTTATACAGAGAGACAGCACAGTGAAGTGTGCAGTATGAGACGTGTGTTATACAGAGGGAGAGTGCTGTGTGAGGTGTGTGTTATACAGAGACTGTGCTGTATGAATTGTGATACATAGTGAGACGTGTTTTATAGATAGCGCAGTGTGAGGCTTGTGTTATACAGAGAGCGCAGTGTGAGGCGTGAGAGAGAGAGCGCAGTGTGAGGTGTGTGTTATATAGGGAGAGTGTGGTGTGTCTTGTGCGGAGACAGCGTGGTGTGAGTCTTGTGTTATACAGAGCACAGTGTGAGGTGTGTGTTAAACAGACAATGCAGTGTGAGGCTTCTGTTATACAGAGGACAGCGCATTGTGAGGCTTGTGTTATACTGAGAGCGCAGCGCAGTGTGAGGCTTCTGTTATACAGAGTGACAGCGCAGTGTGAAGCATGTGTTATGCAGAGAGAGGGCACAGTGTGAGGTGTGTGTTATACAGAGCGCAGTGCAAGGCGTGTATTATACAGGGAGACAGCAAAGTGTGAGGCGTGTGTTATGCAGAGAGAGGGCGCAGTGCGAGGTGTGTGTTATACAGAGCACAGTGCGAGTTGTTTGTTATACAGAACGCAGTGCGAGGTGCGTATTATACAGAGCATAGTGCGAGGTGTGTGTTATATAGAGCGTAGTGCGAGGTGTGTGTTATATAGAGCGTAGTGCAAGGTGTGTGTTATATAGAGCGTAGTGCGAGGTGTGTGTTATATAGAGCGTAGTGCGAGGTGTGTGTTATATAGAGCGTAGTGCGAGGTGTGTGTTATATAAAGTGCAGTGCGAGGTGTGTGTTATACAGAGCGTAGTGCGAGGTGTGTGTTATATAGAGCGTAGTGCGAGGTGTGTGTTATATAGAGCGTAATGCGAGGTGTGTGTTATATAGAGCGTAGTGCGAGGTGTGTGTTATATAGAGCGTAGTGCGAGGTGTGTGTTATATAGAGCGTAGTGCGAGGTGTGTGTTATATAGAGCGTAGTGCGAGGTGTGTGTTATATAGAGCGCAGTGCGAGGTGTGTGTTATACAGAGCGCAGTGCGAGGTGTGTGTTATACAGAGCGCAGTGCGAGGTGTGTGTTATACAGAGCGCAGTGCGAGGTGTGTGTTATACAGAGCGCAGTGCGAGGTGTGTGTTATACAGAGCGCAGTGTGAGGTGTGTGTTATACAGAGCGCAGTGTGAGGTGTGTGTTATACAGAGCGCAGTGTGAGGTGTGTGTTATACAGAGCGCAGTGTGAGGTGTGTGTTATACAGAGCGCAGTGTGAGGTGTGTGTTATACAGAGCGCAGTGTGAGGTGTGTGTTATACAGAGCGCAGTGTGAGGTGTGTGTTATACAGAGCGCAGTGTGAGGTGTGTGTTATACAGAGCGCAGTGTGAGGTGTGTGTTATACAGAGCGCAGTGTGAGGTGTGTGTTATACAGAGCGCAGTGTGAGGTGTGTGTTATACAGAGCGCATTGTGAGGTGTGTGTTATACAGAGCGCATTGTGAGGTGTGTGTTATACAGAGCGCAGTGTGAGGTGTGTGTTATACAGAGCGCAGTGTGAGGTGTGTGTTATACAGAGCGCAGTGTGAGGTTTGTGTTATACAGTGACAGCGCAGTGTGAGGTGTGTGTTATACAGTGACAGCGCAGTGTGAGGTGTGTGTGATACAGAGCGCAGTGCGAGGTGTGTGTGATACAGAGCGCAGTGCGAGGTGTGTGTTATACAGAGCGCAGTGCGAGGTGTGTGTTATACAGAGCGCAGTGCGAGGTGTGTGTTATACAGAGCGCAGTGCGAGGTGTGTGTTATACAGAGCGCAGTGCGAGGTGTGTGTTATAAAGAGCGCAGTGCGAGGTGTGTGTTATAAAGAGCGCAGTGCGAGGTGTGTGTTATACAGAGCGTAGTGCGAGGTGTGTGTGATACAGAGCGCAGTGCGAGGTGTGTGTGATACAGAGCGCAGTGCGAGGTGTGTGTTATAAAGAGCGCAGTGCGAGGTGTGTGTTATAAAGAGCGCAGTGCGAGGTGTGTGTTATAAAGAGCGCAGTGCGAGGTGTGTGTTATAAAGAGCGCAGTGCGAGGTGTGTGTGATACAGAGCGCAGTGCGAGGTGTGTGTTATTACAGAGCGCAGTGTGAGGTGTGTGTTATACAGAGCGCAGTGTAAGGTGTGTGTTATACAGAGCGCAGTGCGAGGTGTGTGTTATACAGAACGCAGTGCGAGGTGTGTGTTATACAGAGCGCAGTGCGAGGTGTGTGTTATACAGAGCGCAGTGTGAGGTGTGTGTTATACAGAGCGCAGTGCGAGGTGTGTGTTATATAGAGCGCAGTGCGAGGTGTGTGTTATACAGAGCGCAGTGCGAGGTGTGTGTTATACAGAGCGCAGTGTGAGGTGTGTGTTATACAGTGACAGCGCAGTGAGGCATGTGTTATATAGAGATACAGCACTGTGTGAGGTGTGTGTTGTACAGAGAGACTGAATTATGAGTTGTTTTATATAATGAGGCATGTGTTATACAGAGAGAGAGTGCAGTGTGAGGTGTCTGTTATACAGAGACAGCGTAGTGTGGGGCATGTGTTATGCAGAGATACAGTGCAGTGTGAGGCGTCTGTTATGCAGAGATACAGTGCAGTGTGAGGTGTGTGTTACATAGCGATGGTGCAGTGTATGGTGTGTGTTAAACAGAGAAACTACAGTGTGAGGTGTGTAGTGACACAGTGCAGTGTGCCACGTGTATTATACAGAGGGACAGCACAATGTGCCGCGTGTGTTATACTGAGACAGCACAGTGTGAGGTGTGTGTTATACAGAGACAGCACAGTGTGAGGTGTGTTGTACAGAGACAGCGCAGTGTGAGGCGTGTGTTATATAGAGATACGGCACAGTGTGCTATGTATGTTATACAGAGGGATGGCGCAGTGTGCCCTGTGTGTTGTGCAGAGGGACGGTGTAAAGTGCCATGTGTGTTATACAGAGAGACAGTGCAGTATAAGGTGTGTGTTGTACAGAGAGACAGCACAGTGTGAACTGTGTGTAATACAGAGAGACAGCGTCGTGTCAGAAGTGTGTTATACAGAGCGCAGTGTGAGGCGTGTGTTATACAGAGAGCACAGTGTAAGGCGTGTGTTATACAGAGAGACAGCGCAGTGGGAGATGCGTGTTATACAGAGAGACAGCGCAGTGGGAGATGCGTGTTATACGGAGAGACAGCGCGGTGAGAGGTGCGTGTTATACGGAGAGACAGCGCAGTGTGAAATGCGTGTTATACGGAGAGAGAGCACGGTGGGAAGTGCATGTTATATGGACAGACAGCGCAGTGGGAGGTGCATGTTATATGGAGAGACAGCGCAGTGGGAGGTGCGTGTTATACGGAGAGACAGCGCAGTGGGAGGTGCGTGTTATACGGAGTGGCAGCACAGTGTGAGATGCGTGTTATATGGAGTGACAGCGCAGTGTGAGATGCGTGTTATACGGAGAGACAGCGCAGTGTGAGATGCGTGTTATACGGAGAGACAGCACAGTGTAAGATGCGTGTTATACGGAGAGACAGCACGGTGGGAAGTGCATGTTATATGGAGAGACAGCGCAGTGGGAGGTGCGTGTTATATGGAGAGACAGCGCAGTGGGAGGTGCGTGTTATATGGAGAGACAGCGCAGTGGGAGGTGCGTGTTATATGGAGAGACACCGCAGTGGGAGGTGCGTGTTATGCGGAGAGACAGCGCAGTGGGAGGTGCGTGTTATGCGGAGAGACAGCGCAGTGGGAGGTGCGTGTTATACGGAGAGACAGCGCGGTGGGTGGTGCGTGTTATACGGAGAGACACCGCAGTGGGAGGTGCGTGTTATACGGAGAGACAGCATAGTGGGAGGTGCGTGTTATACGGAGAGACAGCGTAGTGGGAGGTGCGTGTTATACGGAGAGACAGCGCAGTGTGAGGCGTGTGTTATACAGAGAGACAGCGCAGTGTGAGGCGTGTGTTATACAGAGAGACAGCGCAGTGTGAGGTGTGTGTTATACAGAGAGTGCAGTGTAAGGCGTGTGTTATACAGAGAGACAGCGCAGTGGGAGGTGCGTGTTATACGGAGAGACACCGCAGTGGGAGGTGCGTGTTATACGGAGAGACAGCGCAGTGGGAGGTGCGTGTTATATGGAGAGACAGCGCAGTGGGAGGTGCGTGTTATACGGAGAGACACCGCAGTGGGAGGTGCGTGTTATACGGAGAGACAGCGTAGTGGGAGTTGTGTGTTATACGGAGAGACAGCACAGTGGGAGGTGCGTGTTATATGGAGAGACAGCGTGGTGGGAGGTGCGTGTTATACGGAGAGACACCGCAGTGGGAGGTGCGTGTTATACGGAGACACAGCGTAGTGGGAGGTGCGTGTTATACGGAGAGACAGCGCAGTGGGAGTTGTGTGTTATACGGAGAGACAGCACAGTGGGAGGTGCGTGTTATATGGAGAGACAGCGCAGTGGGAGGTGCGTGTTATACGGAGAGACAACGCAGTGGGAGGTGCGTGTTATACGGAGAGACACCGCAGTGGGTGGTGCGTGTTAAACGGAGAGACAGCGTAGTGGGAGGTGCGTGTTATACGGAGAGACAGCGCAGTGGGAGGTGCGTGTTATACGGAGAGACACCGCAGTGGGAGGTGCGTGTTATACGGAGAGACAACGCAGTGGGAGGTGCGTGTTATACGGAGAGACACCGTAGTGGGTGGTGCGTGTTATACGGAGAGACAGCGTAGTGGGAGGTGCGTGTTATACGGAGAGACAGCGCAGTGGGAGGTGCGTGTTATACGGAGAGACACCGCAGTGGGAGGTGCGTGTTATACGGAGAGACACCGCAGTGGGAGGTGCGTGTTATATGGAGAGACAGCACAGTGGGAGGTGCGTGTTATACGGAGACACAGCGTAGTGGGAGGTGCGTGTTATACGGAGAGACACCGCAGTGGGAGTTGTGTGTTATACGGAGAGACAGCACAGTGGGAGGTGCGTGTTATATGGAGAGACAGCACAGTGGGAGGTGCGTGTTATACGGAGAGACACCGCAGTGGGAGGTGCGTGTTATACGGAGAGACACCGCAGTGGGAGGTGCGTGTTATATGGAGAGACAGCACAGTGTGAGATGCGTGTTATATGGAGAGACAGCGCAGTGGGAGGTGCGTGTTATATGGAGAGACAGCACAGTGGGAGGTGCGTGTTATACGGAGAGACAGCACAGTGGGAGGTGCGTGTTATATGGAGAGACAGCGCAGTGGGAGGTGCGTGTTATATGGAGAGACAGCGCAGTGGGAGGTGCGTGTTATACGGAGAGACAGCGCAGTGGGAGGTGCGTGTTATACGGAGAGACAGCGCAGTGGGAGGTATATGAATCACAATGGAGTCTGTGCTATCTGTGCGTTCTCCTTGTAACTGCTGACATCTGTGTATCTTCTCCCTCCCTCCAGCCACAAGAAGCTGACGGACTGGGCGACAGATATCACACCCCTGGTGGGTGAAGAGCTGATGGTCGAGGTGCTCGATGAAGTCCCCTTGTCTATGCACAACTTTGTAAGTCCTGAGCTGTAGTTCATCCGATTCATCCGCAGCTCATTATCGAGCATTAATCATCCAGTTAATCGATGGCGAACCTACTGTCCTTACCCAGCATGGGCGTGCAGGTCACCCCCAGCCCCACATTGTGATTCAGGGCACGAGGGGTGAGGACAAGAGTGAAGGGATGTGGAGGACGGGTGCTCGGTGTGAGCTGCTTTTTCCCATCCCGTTCGCTCACTCGGACGTTGCAAAGCGCCTCACAGCCAGTGAAGTTTGTTTGAAGAGTGCACACTGCTATAATGTAGGCAGTGTAGTACGCAGCAAGATCCCACAATCCGCAAGGTGATAATGACCCAAATCACCTGTTTTTTTTTAATGGTGTTGATTGACGGGTAAATAATGGCACCAGACAATCTCCCACCTGCGCCCCCCCCGCCCCACTCTTCTTCCAAAAGTGACTTTGTATTTTTGATGTCCACATGAGAGGGCAGACAGGATCCCTCCAACAGCACGACGCTCCCTCAGCACTGACCCTCCGACAGTGCGGCGCTCCCTCAGCACTGACCCTCCGACAGTGCGGCGCTCCCTCAGCACTGACCCTCCGACAGTGCGGCGCTCCCTCAGCACTGACCCTCCGACAGTGCGGCGCTCCCTCAGCACTGACCCTCCGACAGTGCGGCGCTCCCTCAGCACTGACCCTCCGACAGTGCGGCGCTCCCTCAGCACTGACCCTCCGACAGTGCGGCGCTCCCTCAGCACTGACCCTCCCACAGTGCGGCGCTCCCTCAGCACTGACCCTCCGACAGTGCGGCGCTCCCTCAGCACTGACCCTCCGACAGTGCGGCGCTCCCTCAGCACTGACCCTCCGACAGTGCGGCGCTCCCTCAGCACTGACCCTCCGACAGTGCGGCGCTCCATCAGCGCTGACCCTCTGACAGTGCGGCGCTCCCTCAGCACTGACCCTCCGACAGTGCGGCGCTCCCTCAGCGCTGACCCTCTGACAGTGCGGCGCTCCCTCAGCGCTGACCCTCCGACAGTGCGGCACTCCCTCAGCACTGACCCTCCGACAGTGCGGCGCTCCCTCAGCACTGACCCTCCGACATTGCGGCGCTCCCTTAGCACTGACCCTCTGACAGTGCGGTGCTCCCTTAGCACTGACCCTCCGACAGTGCGGTGCTCCCTCAGCACTGACCCTCCGACAGTGCGGCGCTCCCTCAGCACTGACCCTCCGACAGTGCGGCGCTCCCTCAGCGCTGACCCTCTGACAGTGCGGCGCTCCCTCAGCGCTGACCCTCCCACAGTGCGGCGCTCCCTCAGCCCTGACCCTCCGACAGTGCGGCGCTCCCTCAGCACTGACCCTCCGACATTGCGGCGCTCCCTTAGCACTGACCCTCTGACAGTGCGGCGCTCCCTTAGCACTGACCCTCCGACAGTGCGGCGCTCTCTCAGCACTGATCCTCCGACAGCGTGGCGCCCCCTCAGCACTGCCCCTCCGACAGTGCGGCACTCCCTCAGCCCTGACCCTCCGACAGTGTGCCTCTCCCTCAGCACTGACCCTCCGACAGTGCAGCACTCCCTCAGCACTGATCCTCCGACAGTGCGGCACTCCCTCAGCCCTGACCCTCCGACAGTGTGCCTCTCCCTCAGCCCTGATCCTCCGACAGTGCGGCGCTCCCTCAGCACTGACCCTCCGACAGTGCAGCACTCCCTCAGCACTGATCCTCCGACAGTGCGGCGCTCCCTCAGCACTGACCCTCTGACAGTGCGGCGCTCCCTCAGCACTGACTTTCCGACAGCGTGGCAGCCCGTCAGCACTGCTCCCTCAGTACTGATCCTCTGACAGCCTGGAGCTCCTTCAGTACTGACCCTCTGACATGCAGCAGGTGTGCGTTTATAGTGCATCTTTATGTATAGCGTGTGTGTTGTGTATGTGTGTGTATGGTGCGCGTGTACATTTGCTGTACACACGTGCACAACATATATAGTTTATGTGTGTACATAGTGCATTTGTGTATATATAGTGCCTGCATTTGTAAATAGGCAAAGGAATCAGAAGTTATCGGGAGTAGATGGGTATGTGAAATTCAAAACACAAACAGATCAGCCATGGTCTTATTAAATTGAGATCAGGCACAAGGGGCCAAGTGGCTTATTTTTCCTAATTTGTGTGTTTGTATGTATAGTGTATATGTGCGTATATACAGCATTTATGTGTACATACAGTGCGTCTTGTATACATATAGTGCATCTGGTGTGTATATGTACATACATTACAATTGTGTGTCTGTATTCTGTGAATGTGTGATATGTCATGTATATATAGAGTGCACGTGTGTGTGTAGTGCGCATATGTATGTAGCATGCATGTATATATAGTGCGGGTGTATATAGTGTGCATGCATGTAAATATACAGCGCATATGTGCATATATACTGTGTATATGTAGTGTGTGCAAATATGGATGTAGTGTGGATATGATCCATGTGTATATAGTGCATTTGTGTGTATATAGTGCATTGGTGTATAAGGTGTGCGTATACAGTGTATAAGGTGTGCGTATGTGGTGTATATGATGTGCGTATACGGTGTGTGCGTATACAATGTGTATATAGTGTGTGCGTATACAGTGTCTATATGGTGTGTGCATATACAGTGTGTATATGATGTGTGCGTATAGAGTGTGTATATGGTGCGTGCGTACACAGTGTGTATATGGTGCGTGCGTACACAGTGTGTATACGGTGTGCGCCCGTATACAGTGTGTATACGGTGTGCGCCCGTATACAGTGTGTATACGGTGTGCGCCCGTATACAGTGTGTATACGGTGTGCGCCCGTATACAGTGTGTATACGGTGTGCGCCCGTATACAGTGTGTATACGGTGTGCGCCCGTATACAGTGTGTATACGGTGTGCGCCCGTATACAGTGTGTATACGGTGTGCGCCCGTATACAGTGTGTATACGGTGTGCGCCCGTATACAGTGTGTATACGGTGTGCGCCCGTATACAGTGTGTATACGGTGTATCTGGTGTGTGTGCGTGTACGGTGTATCTGGTGTGTGTGCGTGTACGGTGTAAGTGTGGGTGTAGTCTGTCTGTAACGTGCACATGCCTGTTTGCAGTGTGCATGTGCCTGTATGTGGTGTGGATATATAGTGGGCGTGCGTCTAGGTGTACAGTATAGTGCGTATGTTTGTGTGTGTATATAGTGTGAGTACACTTTGTCCACACTGCTGATTTGCAGTGTGACATGAGGTATCAGGGACGGGTGCTGGTGCCAGTTTGATCCAGTCCAGACCAGTGCTGGTGCCAGTTTGATCCAGTCCAGACCAGTGCTGGTGCCAGTTTGATCCAGTCCAGACCAGTGCTGGTGCCAGTTTGATCCAGTCCAGACCAGTGCTGGTGCCAGTTTGATCCGGTCCAGACCAGTGCTGGTGCCAGTTTGATCCGGTCCAGACCAGTGCTGGTGCCAGTTTGATCCGGTCCAGAACCGTGCTGGTGCCAGTTTGATCCGGTCCAGACCAGTGCTGGTGCCAGTTTGATCCGGTCCAGACCAGTGCTGGTGTCAGTTTGATCTGGTCCAGACCCGTGCTGGTGCCAGTTTGATCCGGTCCATCCCAGTGCTGGTGCCAGTTTGATCCGGTCCAGACCAGTGCTGGTGCCAGTTTGATCCGGTCCAGACCAGTGCTGGTGCCAGTTTGATCTGGCCCAGCCCGGAGTGGTAGTGGGTCCGGTGGGACCCAGCCCAGACCAATGCAGTAACCCGCTGCTGGTTATTTACGTTCTTCAGGTACGGAAGACGTTCTTCAACCTGGCTTTCTGCGACTTCTGCCTCAAGTTTTTGTTCCACGGCTTCCGTTGTCAGACCTGCGGGCACAAGTTCCACGAACACTGCAGCAGTAAAGTACCGACGGTGTGCCTGGACCTGGGCAAATAGTGAGTACAGAGGGATGGACAGTGGGGAGAGGGGGGGAAAGAGGGAGGGTGCGGGGGATGGGGGTAGAGGGAGGGTGTAGGGGGAGAGGGATGGCAGAGAGAGGGTGCGGGGGGTGAGGCGGGGAGAGAGGGAGGGTGTGGGGGGCAGAGATGGGGTGATGGGGGAGGGGAATGAGTGGGGGGGATCGGGGGAGTGGAGTGATCACGGGGAGTGATCAGACGGGAGGGGAGTGATTACTGGAGCAGGGATCAAGTGGAGGGGAGGGATTGGGGGAGGGATGTGACAACGGGGAGGGATCGAGTGGAAGGGGAGTGAGTATGGGAGGGATCAGAGGGGGAGGGGAGTAAGTATGGGGGAGTGAGAACGAGGGGGGGATTGGAGGGGGAGGGGAGTGAGCACAGAGGGGGGGATCGGAGGGGGAGGGGGAGAGACCGGAGGGGGAGGGGAGTGAGTACGGGGGAGGGACCGGAGGGAGAGGGGAGTGAGTACGGGGGAGGGACTGGAAGGGGAGGGGAGTGAGTACGGGGGAGGGACCGGAGGGGGTGGGGAGTGAGCACGGAGGGAGGGATTGGAGGGGGAGGGGAGTGAAAACGGAGGGAGGGGTCGGTGGGGGAGGGGGGTGAGCAAGAAGGGAGGAACCGGAGAGGGAGGGGAATGAGGACAGAGGGAGGGGTCAGTGGGGAGTCAGCGCCGAGGGAGGGAGCGGTGATATGTGGGAGAGTGAGTGCAGATGGCGGGAGCGGTGATATGTGGGAGAGTGAGTGCAGAGGGAGGGAGCGGTGATATGTGGGAGAGTGAGGGCAGAGGGAGGGAGCGGTGATATGTGGGAGAGTGAGTATAGAGGGAGGGAGCGGTGATATGTGGGAGAGTGAGGGCAGAGGGAGGGAGCGGTGATATGTGGGAGAGTGAGTATAGAGGGAGGGAGCGGTGATATGTGGGAGAGTGAGTATAGAGGGAGGGAGCGGTGATATGTGGGAGAGTGAGTATAGAGGGAGGGCGAGGGGATATGTGGGAGAGTGAGTATAGAGGGAGGGAGCGGTGACATGTGGGAGAGTGAGTATAGGGGGAGGGAGCGATGATATGTGGGAGAGTGAGTGTAGAGGGATGGAGCGGTGATATGTGGGAGAGTGAGTATAGAGGGTGGGAGCGATGATATGTGGGAGAGTGAGTGTAGAGGGATGGAGCGGTGATATGTGGGAGAGTGAGTATTGAGGGAGGGAGCGGTGATATGTGGGAGAGTGAGTGCAGAGCGAGGGAGTCGTGATATGTGGGAGAGTGAGTGCAGAGGGAGGGAGCGGTGATATGTGGGAGAGTGAGTATGGAGGGAGGGAGCAGTGATATGTGGGAGAGTGAGTATAGAGGGAGGGAGCGGTGATATGTGGGAGAGTGAGTGCAGAGGGAGGGAGCGCTGATATGTGGGAGAGTAAGGGCAGAGGGAGGGAGCGGTGATATGTGGGAGAGTTAGTATAGAGGGAGGGAGCCGTGATATGTGGGAGAGTGAGTACAGAGGGATGGAGCGGTGATATGTGGGAGTGTAAGTATAGAGGGATGGAGCGGTGATATGTGGTAGAGTGAGTACAGAGGGAGGGAGCGGTGATATGTGGGAGACTGAGTACAGAGGGATGGAGCGGTGATATGTGGGAGAATGAGTATAGAGGGAGGGAGCGGTGATATGTGGGAGAGTGAGTACAGAGGGAAGGAGCGCTGACATGTGGGAAAATGAGCGCAGAGGGAGGGAGTGGTGATATGTGGGAGAGTTAGTGCAGAGGGAGGGAACGGTGATATGTGGGAGAATGAGTATAGAGGGAGGGAGCGGTGATATGTGGGAGAATGAGTATAGAGGGAGGGAGCGGTGATATGTGGGAGAGTGAGTACAGAGGGAGGGAGCGCTGACATGTGGGAAAATGAGCGCAGAGGGAGGGAGTGGTGATATGTGGGAGAGTGAGTGCAGAGGGAGGGAGCGGTGACATGTGGGAGAGTGAGTGCAGAGGGAGGGAGCGGTGATATGTGGGACAGTGAGTATAGCTGGAGGGAGCGGGGATATGTGGGAGAGTGAGTATAGCTGGAGGGAGCGGGGATATGTGGGAGAGTGAGTACAGAGGGTTGGAGTGGTGATATGTGGGAGAGTGAGTATAGATGGAGGGAGCGGTGATATGTGGGAGAGTGATAGCAGAGTGATGTAACTGTGATATGTGGGAGAGTGAGTGCAGAGCGAGGGAGCGGTGATATGTGGGAGAGTGAGTATAGAGGGAGGGAGCGGTGATATGTGGGAGAGTGAGTCCAGCGGGAGGGAGCGGTCATGTGTGGGAGAGGGAGTATAGACGAAGGGAGCGGTGATATGTGAGAGTGTGAGTACAGGGGGAGGGAGCGGTGATATTTGGGAGCGTCAGTATTGAGGGAGGGAGCAGTGATATGTCGGAGAGTGAGTATAGAGGGAGGGAGCGGTGATATGTGGGAGAGTGAATATAGAGGGAGCGGTGATATGTGGGAGAGTGAGTACAGGGGGAGGGAGCGGTGATATTTGGGAGCGTCAGTATTGAGGGAGGGAGCAGTGATATGTCGGAGAGTGAGTATAGAGGGAGGGAGCGGTGATATGTGGGAGAGTGAATATAGAGGGAGCGGTGATATGTGGGAGAGTGAGGGCAGAGGGAGGGAGCGGTGATATGTGGGAGAGTGAGGATGGAGGGAGCGGTGATATGTGGGAGAGTGAGTACAAAGGGAAGTTGCGGTGATCTGTGGGAGAGTGAGTATTGAGGGAGTGAGTGGTGATACGTGGGAGAGTGAGTGCATAGGGAGGGAGCCGTGATATGTGGGAGAGTGAGTATAGAGGGAGGGAGCGGTGATATGTGGGAGAGTGAGTTTAGAGGGAGGGAGCCGTGATATGTTGGAGATTGAGTGCAGAGGGATGGAGCGGTGATATGTGGTAGAGTGAGCGCAGGGAGAGTGAGCGCAGGGAGAAGGAGCGGTGATATGTGGGACAGTGAGTATAGAGGGTGGGAGCGGTGATATGTGGAGGAGTCAGTATAGAGGGAGGGAGCTGTGATATGTGGGAGAGTGAGCGCAGTGAGAGAACGCGGTGATATGTGGGAGAGTGAGTATAGTGGGAGGGAGCGGTGTTATGTGGGAGAGTGAGTCTAGAGGGAGGGAGCGGTGATATGTGGGAAAATGAGTTCAGAGGGAGGGAGCGGTGATATGTGGGAGAGTGAGTTCAGAGGGAGGGAGCCGTGATATGTGGGAGAGTGAGTGCAGCGGGAGGCAGCGGTGATGTGTGGGAGAGTGTATAGAGGGAGGGAGCCATGATATGTGGGAGAGTGAGTGTCAAGGCAGAGAGCGGTGATATGTGGGTGAGTGTGTTCAGAAGGAGGGAGCGGTGATATGTGGGAGATTGAGCGGTGATATGTGGGAGTCTGCGCGCAGGGAGCGGGAGCGGTGATATGTGTGTGAGTGAGGGCAGAGGGAGGGAGCGATGATATGTGGGAGAGTGAGTATAGAGGGAGGGAGTGGGGATATGTGGGAGAGTGAGTATAGAGGGAGAGAGAGGTGATATGTGGGAGTGACTGTAGAGGGGGGTAGCAGTGATATGTGGGAGAGTGAGTATAGAGGGATGGAGCAGTGATCTGTGGGAGAGTGAGTATTGAGGGAGGGAGCGGTGAATTGTGGGAGTGTGTGGGCAGAGGGAGGGAGCGGTGGTTTTTGGGAGAGTGAGTACAGAGAGACGGAGCGATGATATGCGGGAGAGTTAGTATAGAGGAAAGGAGCGGTGATATGTGGGAGAGTGAGTATAGAGGGATGGAGCGGTGATATGTGGGCGCGTGAGTGTAGAGGGAAGGAGCGGTGATATGTGGGTGAGTTAGTGTAGAGGGGGTAGCAGTGATATGTGGGAGAGTGAGTATTGAGGGAGGGAGCGGTGATATGTGGGAGAGTGAGTTTAGAGGGAGGGAGCTGTGATATGTGGGAGAGTGAGTATAGAGGGAGGGAGCGGTGATATGTGGGAGAGTGAGTTTAGAGGGAGGGAGCCGTGATATGTTGGAGATTGAGTGCAGAGGTAGGGAGCGGTGATATGTGGGAGAATGAGTATAGTGGGAGGGAGTGGTGATATGTGGGAGAGTGAGCGCAGAGGGAGGGAGCAGTGATGTGTGGGAGAGTGTGTATAGAGGGAGGTAGCGGTGATATGTGGGAGAGTGAGGGCAGAGGGAGGGAGCGGTGATATGTGGGAGAGTGTGTATAGAGGGAAGTAGCGGTGATATGTGGGAGAGTGAGGGCAGAGGGAGGGAGCGGTGATATGTGGGAGAGTGTGTATAGTTGGAGGGAGCGGTGAATTGTGGGAGTGTGTGGGCAGAGGGAGGGAGCGGTGGTTTTTGGGAGAGTGAGTACAGAAAGACGGAGCGGTGATATGTGGGAGAGTTAGTTTGGAGGGAAGGAGCGGTGATATGTGGGAGAGTGAGTATAGAGGGAGGGAGAGGTGATATGTGGGCGTGAGTGTAGAGGGGGGTAGCAGTGATATGTGGGAGAGTGAGTATAGAGGGATGGAGCAGTGATCTGTGGGAGAGTGAGTGCAGAGGGATGGAGCGGTGATATGTGGTAGAGTGAGTGCAGGGAGAGTGAGCGCAGGGAGAAGGAGCGGTGATATGTGGGACAGTGAGTATAGAGGGTGGGAGCGGTGATATGTGGAGGAGTGAGTATAGAGGGAGTGAGCGGTGTTATGTGTCAGAGTCAGTATAGAGGGAGGGAGTGGTGATATGTGAGAGAGTGCGTACAGAGGGAGGGTGCGGTGATATGTGGGAGAGTGAGTCTAGAGGGAGGGTGCGGTGATATGTGGGAGAGTTAGTATAGAGGGAGGGAGCGGTGATATGTGGGAGAATGAGTATAGAGGGACGGAGCGGTGATATGTGGGAGAGTGAGGTCAGAGGGAGGGAGCGGTGATATGTGGGAGAATGAGTATAGTGGGAGGGAGCGGTGATATGTGGGAGAGTGTGTATCGAGGGAGGTAGCGGTGATATGTGGGAGAGTGAGGGCAGAGGGAGGGAGCGGTGATTTTTGGGAGAGTGAGTATAGAGGGAGGGAGTGGGGATATGTGGGAGAGTGAGTATAGAGGGAGAGAGAGGTGATATGTGGGAGAGTGCGTATAGAGGGAGGGAGCGGTGATATGTGGGAGAGTGAGGGCAGAGGGAGGGAGCGGCGATATATGGGAGAGTGAGTATAGACGGAGGGAGCGGTGATATGTGGGAGAGTGAGGGCAGAGGGAGGGAGCGGTGATATATGGGAGAGTGAGTATAGAGGGAGTGAACGGTGATATGTGGGAGAGTGAGGTCAGAGGGAGGGAGCGGTGATATGTGGGAAAGTGAGTATTGAGTGAGGGAGTGGTGAAATGTGGGAGAGTGAGTATAGAGGGAGGGAGCGGTGATATGTGAGATAGTGAGTACAGAGGCAGGGAGTGGTGATATGTGAGAGAGTGCGTACAGAGGGAGGGTGCGGTGATATGTGGGAGAGTGAGTCTAGAGAGAGGGAGCGGTGATATGTGGGAGAGTGATGTCAGAGGGAGGGAGCGATGATATGTGGCAGAGTGAGTATAGAGGGACGGAGCAGTGATATGTGGGAGATTGAGGTGAGAGGGAGGGAGCGGTGATATGTGGGAGAGTGAGCGCAGAGGGAGGGAGCAGTGATGTGTGGGAGAGTGTGTATAGAGGGAGGTAGCGGTGATATGTGGGAGAGTGAGGGCAGAGGGAGGGAGCGGTGATATGTGGGAGAGTGTGTATAGAGGGAGGGAGCGGTGAATTGTGGGAGTGTGTGGGCAGAGGGAGGGAGCGGTGGTTTTTGGGAGAGTGAGTACAGAGAGACGGAGCGGTGATATGCGGGAGAGTTTGTATAGAGGGAAGGAGAGGTGATATGTGGGCGCGTGAGTATAGAGGGAAGGAGCGGTGATATGTGGGGGAGTGAGTGTAGAGGGGGGTAGCAGTGATATGTGGGAGAGTGAGTGCAGAGGTAGGGAGCGGTGATATGTGGGAGAATGAGTATTGAGGGAGGGAGCGGTGATATGTGGGAGAGTGAGTTTAGAGGGATGGAGCGGTGATATTTGGAGATTGAGTGCAGAGGGAGGGAGCGGTGATATGTGGAAGCGTGATGTCAGAGGGAGGGAGCGGTGATATGTGGCAGAGTGAGTATAGAGGGAGGGAGCGGTGATATGTGGGAGAGTGATGTCAGAGGGAGGGTGCGGTGATATGTGGGAGAGTGAGTATAGAGGGACGGAGCGGTGATATGTGGGAGAGTGAGGTCAGAGGGAGGGAGCGGTGATATGTGGGAGAATGAGTATAGTGGGAGGGAGTGGTGATATGTGGGAGAGTGACTGCAGAGGGAGGGTGCGGTGATGTGTGGGAGAGTGCGTATAGAGGGAGGTAGCGGTGATATGTGGGAGAGTGAGGGCAGAGGGAGGGTGCGGTGATATGTGGGAGAGTGTGTATAGAGGGAGGGAGCCGTGAATTGTGGGAGTGTGTGGGCAGAGGGAGGGAGCGGTGGTTTTTGGGAGAGTGAGTACAGAGAGACGGAGCGGTGATATGTGGGAGAGTTAGTATAGAGGGAAGGAGCGGTGATATGTGGGAGAGTGAGTATAGAGGGATGGAGCAGTGATCTGTGGGAGAGTGAGTATTGAGGGAGGGAGCCGTGATATGTGGGAGAGTGAGTTTAGAGGGAGGGAGCCGTGATATGTTGGAGATTGAGTGCAGAGGGATGGTGCGGTGATATGTGGTAGTGAGCGCAGGGAGAGTGAGCGCAGGGAGAAGGAGCGGTGATATGTGGGACAGTGAGTATAGAGGGTGGGAGCGGTGATATGTGGAGGAGTGAGTATAGAGGGAGTGAGCGGTGTTATGTGTCAGAGTCAGTATAGAGGGAGGGAGCGGTGATATGTGGGAGAGTGAGCGCAGGGAGAGAACGCGGTGATATGTGGGAGAGTGAGTATAGAGGGTGGGAGCGGTGATATGTGGGAGAGTGAGTATAGAGGGAGGGAGCGGTGATATGTGGGAGAGTGAGCGCATGGAGAGAACGCGGTGATATGTGGGAGAGTGAGTATAGTGGGAGGGAGCGGTGTTATGTGGGAGAGTGAGTTTTGAGGGAGGGAGCGGTGATATGTGGGAGAGTGAGTATAGAGGGAGGGAGCGGTGATATGTGGGAGAGTGAGTATAGAGGGAGGGAGCGGTGATATGTGGGAGAGTGAGTTCAGAGGGAGGGAGCCGTGATATGTGGGAGAGTGAGTATCGAGGCAACGAAGCGGTGATATGTGGGTGAGTGTGTTCAGAAGGAGGGAGCGGTGATATGTGGGAGAGTGAGTGCAGCGGGAGGCAGCGGTGATGTGTGGGAGAGTGAGTATAGAGGGAGGGAGCCATGATATGTGGGAGAGTGAGTATCGAGGCAGGGAGCGGTGATATGTGGGTGAGTGTGTTCAGAAGGAGGGAGCGGTGATATGTGGGAGATTGAGCGGTGATATGTGGGAGTCTGCGCGCAGGGAGTGGGAGCGGTGATATGTGTGTGAGTGAGGGCAGAGGGAGGGAGCGGTGATATGTGGGAGAGTGAGGGCAGAGGGAGGGAGCGGTGATATGTGGGAGAGTGAGTATAGCGGGAGGGAGTGGTGATATGTGGGAGAGTGAGTATAGAGGGAGGGAGCGGTGATATGTGGGTGAGTGAGGCTAGAGGGAGGGAGCGGTTATATGTGGGAGAGTTAATCTCGAGGGAGGGAGCAGTGATATTTGGGAGAGTGAGTGCAGAGCGCGGGTATCGGGTGGTATGTTGGCGCGTTGCGGTAACAGCGTGTTTGCTGAGCTGGGGGATCCGGTCTCCCTGGCATCATCTGATTCTTTCCTCTTGCCTCGCAGTCCAGCATCTCCCGACCTCTACGATGAGCCGCCGCTGTCGCCGATGCCCTCGTCCCTGACCGACCAACTGCTGACCCCTCAGTCCTCAGGAAGGTGAGACCATGTGTGTGACGTGCTGCCGGAGAGTCTCTTGCCCACATCTTACCACCCTCTGCCCCCCTCGGCTCTGACCCCCGGACGGCGCGGCGCTGCCTCGGCTCTGACCCACGGACGGCGCAGCGCTCCCTTGGCTGTGACCCCCGGACAGCGCAGCGCTCCCTTGGCTGTGACCCCCGGACGGTGCAGCGCTCCCTTGGCTCTGACGCCCGGACGGCGCGGCGCTGCGCTGCCTCGGCTCTGACCCTCAGACGGCTCAGCGCTCCCTCAGCACTGACACCAGTGAGAGTGTCAAACCTGGATTACCTTGAGCATTGAATTGTGCCTTTCTGCTGCTGGGCACGATGTTGACGTGGTTTTGCTTCGTATTGCAGGCTGGCACCACCCGCTTTCACGTTCCCAAGTCACTGCCCACCCGTTGAAGGGCAGCTGCAGAGACAACGATCGACCTCGACCCCCAACGTTCACATGTCCAGCACCACAGCACCAGTCAACATGAGCATCATAGAGGTGAGGATTTAGCAGCATGCACTGCTGACACAACAAAGCTTCACAAGCACCGCTCTGGATGAAATATGAGAGCTCAAGTATAAGCAGATCCCCCTGTTACTGAGCATTGGGGTTCAGGGGGACGGTGAGATTCTATGTTACTGAGTATTGGGGTTCAGGGGTTCGGTGAGATTCTATGTTACTGAGTATTGGGGTTCAGGGGGACGGTGAGATTCTGTGTTACTGAGTATTGGGGGTTCAGGGGGACGATGAGCTTCTGTGTTACTGAGCATTGGGGTTCAGGGGGACGGTGAGATTCTGTGTTACTGAGTATTGGGGGTTCAGGGGGACGATGAGATTCTGTGTTACTGAGTATTGGGGTTCAGGGGGACGGTGAGATTCTGTGTTACTGAGTATTGGGGGTTCAGGGGGACGATGAGATTCTGTGTTACTGAGTATTGGGGGTTCAGGGGGACGATGAGATTCTGTGTTACTGAGTATTGGGGTTCAGGGGGAAGGTGAGATTCTGTGTTACTGAGTATTGGGGGCTCAGGCGGACGATGAGATTCTGTGTTACTGAGTATTGGGGTTCAGGGGGACGGTGAGATTCTGTGTTACTGAGTATTGGGGTTCAGGGGGACAGTGAGATTCTGTGTTACTGAGTATTGGGGTTCAGGGGGGTGGTGAGATTCTGTGTTACTGAGTATTAGGGTTCAGGGGCATGGTGAGAGTCTGTGTTACTGAGTATTGGGGTTCAGGGGACAGTGAGATTCTGTGTTACTAAGTATTAGGGTTCTGGGGGATGGTGAGATTCTGTGTTACTGAGTATTGGGGTTCAGGGGGCAGTGAGATTCTGTGTTACTAAGTATTAGGGTTCAGGGGGACGGTGAGATTCTGTGTTACTGAGTATTGGGGTTCAGGGGGACAGTGAGATTCTGTGTTACTGAGTATTGGGGTTCAGGGGACAGTGAGTTTCTGTGTTACTGTGTATTAGGGTTCAGGGGGACAGTGAGACTCCGTGTTACTGAGTGTTGTGGTTCAGGGGGCAGTGGGATTCTGTGTTACTGAGTATTGGGGTTCAGAGGGACAGTGAGATTCTGTGTTACTGAATATTGGGGTTCAGGGGGCAGTGGGATTCTGTCTTACTGAGTATTGGGGTTCAGAGGGACAGTGAGATTCTGTGTTACTGAGCATTGGCGTTCAGGGGGCAGTGAGATTCTGTGTTACTGAGTATTGGGGTTTGGGGGACAGTGAGATTCTGTTTTACTGAGTATGGGGTACAGGGGAACAGTGAGATTCCGTCTTACTGAGTATTGGCGTTCAGGGGGGCGGTGAGATTCTGTGTCACTGAGTATTGGGGTTCAGAGGGACGGTGAGATTCTGTGTTACTGAGTATTAGGGTTCAGGAGGACGGTGAGAGTCTGTGTTACTGAGTATTGGGGTTCAGGGGGCAGTGAGATTGTGTTACAAAGTATTAGGGTTCAGGGGGACGGTGAGATTCTGTGTTACTGAGTATTAGGGTTCGGGGGCAGTGAGATTCTGTGTTACTGAGTATTGGGGTTCAGAGGGACGGTGAGAGTCTGTGTTACTGAGTATTGGGGTTCAGGGGGCAGTGAGATTCTGTGTTACTAAGTATTAGGGTTCAGGGGGACGGTGAGATTCTGTGTTAATGAGTATTGCGGTTCAGGGGGCAGTGAGATTCTGTGTTACTAAGTATTAGGGTTCGGGGGCGGTGAGATTCTGTGTTACTGAGTATTGGGGTTCAGGGGGCTGGTGAGATTCTGTGTTACTGAGTATTGGGGTTCAGGGGGCTGGTGAGATTCTGTGTTACTGAGTATTGGGGTTCAGGGCAGTGAGATTCTGTGTTACTGAGTATTGGGGTTCAGGGGGCAGTGAGATTCTGTCTTACTGAGTATGGGGTTCAGGGGGACAGTGAGATTCTGTCTTACTGAGTATTGGGGTTCAGGGGGCGGTGAGATTCTGTGTTACTGAGTATTGGGGTTCAGAGGGACGGTGAGAGTCTGTGTTACTGAGTGTTGGGGTTCAGGGGGGCAGTGAGATTCTGTGTTACTAAGTATTAGGGTTCAGGGGGACGGTGAGATTCTGTGCTAATGAGTATTGCGGTTCAGGGGGCAGTGAGATTCTGTGTTACTAAGTATTAGGGTTTGGGGGCGGTGAGATTCTGTGTTACTGAGTATTGGGGTTCAGGGGGCTGGTGAGATTCTGTGTTACTGAGTGTTGGGGTTCAGGGGGCAGTGAGATTCTGTGTTACTGAGTATTAGGGTTCGGGGGACGGTGAGATTCTGTGTTACTGAGTATTAGGGTTCAGGGGGCAGTGAGATTCTGTGTTACTAAGTATTAGGGTTCAGGGGGACGATGAGATTCTATGTTACTGAGTATTGGGGTTCGGGGGCAGTGGGATTCTGTCTTACTGAGTATTGAGGTTCAGAGGGACAGTGAGATTCTGTGTTACTGAATATTGGGGTTCAGGGGGCAGTGGGATTCTGTCTTACTGAGTATTGGGGTTCAGAGGGACAGTGAGATTCTGTGTTACTGAGTATTGAGGTTCAGGGGGCAGTGAGATTCTGTGTTACTGAGTATTGGGGTTCAGGGGACAGTGAGATTCTGTGTTACTGAGTATTGCGGTTCAGGGGGACAGTGAGATTCTGTGTTACTGTGTATTAGGGTGCAGGGGACAGTGAGATTCTGTTTTACTGAGTATGGGGTACAGGGGAACAGTGAGATTCCGTCTTACTGAGTATTGGGGTTCAGGGAGGCGGTGAGATTCTGTGTTACTGAGTATTGGGGTTCAGAGGGACGGTGAGATTCTGTGTTACTGAGTATTAGGATTCAGGGGGACGGTGAGAGTCTGTGTTACTGAGTATTGGGGTTCAGGGGGCAGTGAGATTCTGTGTTACTGAGTATTAGGGTTCAGGGGGCGGTGAGATTCTGTGTTACTGAGTATTAGGGTTCGGGGGCGGTGAGATTCTGTGTTACTGAGTATTGGGGTTCAGGGGGACAGTGAGATTCTGTGTTACTGAGTATTGGGGTTCAGGGGGACAGTGAGACTCTGTTACTCAGTATTGGGGTTCAGGGGGCAGTGAGATTCTGTGTTACTGAGTTTTGGGGTTCAGGGAGACGGTGAGATTCTGTGTTACTGAGTATTGGGGTTCAGAGGGACGGTGAGAGTCTGTGTTACTGAGTATTGGGGTTCAGGGGGCAGTGAGATTCTGTGTTACTAAGTATTAGGGTTCGGGGGATGGTGAGATTGTGTGTTACTGAGTATTGCGGTTCAGGGGGCAGTGAGATTCTGTGTTACTGAATATTAGGGTTTGGGGGCAGTGAGATACTGTGTTACTGAGTATTGGGGTTCAGGGGGACAGTGAGATTCTGTGTTACTGAGTATTGGGGTTCAGGGGGACAGTGAGACTCTGTGTTACAGAGTATTGGGGTTCAGGGGGCGGTGAGATTCTGTGTTACTGAGTATTGGGGTTCAGAGGGACGGTGAGAGTCTGTGTTACTGAGTATTGGGGGTTCGGGGGCAGTGAGATTCTGTGTTACTAAGTATTAGGGTTCGGGGGACGGTGAGATTCTGTGTTACTGAGTATTGCGGTTCGGGGGCAGTGAGATTCTGTGTTACTGAATATTAGGGTTTGGGGGCGGTGAGATTCTGTGTTACTGAGTATTGGGGTTCAGGAGGACAGTGAGACTCTGTGTTACTGAGTGTTGGGGTTCAGGGGGCAGTGAGACACTGTGTTACTGAGTATTGGAGTTCAGGGGGACGGTGAGATTCTGTGTTACTGAGTATTGGTGTTCGGGGGCAGTGAGATTCTGTGTTACTGAGTATTGGGGTTCAGGGGGAGAGTGTGACTCTGTTACTGAGTATTGGGGTTCAGGGGGACGGTGAGATTCTGTCTTACTGAGTATGGGGTTCAGGGGGACAGTGAGATTCTGTGTTACTGAGTATTAGGGTTCGGGGGTGGTGAGATTCTGTGTTACTGAGTATTGGGGTTCAGGGGGACAGTGAGACTCTGTTACTCAGTATTGGGGTTCAGGGGGCAGTGAGATTCTGTGTTACTGAGTATTGGGGTTCAGGGGGCAGTGAGATTCTGTCTTACTGAGTATGGGGTTCAGGGGGACAGTGAGATTCTGTCTTACTGAGTATTGGGGTTCAGGGGCGGTGAGATTCTGTGTTACTGAGTATTGGGGTTCAGAGGGACGATGAGAGTCTGTGTTACTGAGTATTGGGGTTCAGGGGGCAGTGAGATTCTGTGTTACTAAGTATTAGGGTTCAGGGGGACGGTGAGATTCTGTGTTACAGAGTATTGGGGTTCAGGGGGAGAGTGAGACTCTGTTACTGAGTATTGGGGTTCAGGGGGACGGAGAGATTCTGTGTTACTGAGTATTGGGGTTCAGGGGGACAGTGAGACTCTGTGTTACTGAGTGTTGGTGTTCAGGTGCAGAGAGTCTCTGTGTTACTGAGTATTGGGGTTCAGGGGGACGGTGAGATTCTGTGTTACTGAGTATTAGGGTTCGGGGGCGGTGAGATTCTGTGTTACTGAGTATTGGGGTTCAGGGGGAGAGTGAGACTCTGTTACTGAGTATTGGGGTTCAGGGGGACGGAGAGATTCTGTGTTACTGAGTATTGGGGTTCAGGGGGCTGCTGAGATTCTGTGTTACTGAGTATTGTTGTTCAGGGGGCAGTGAGATTCTGTGTTACTGAGTATTGGGGTTCAGGGGGCAGTGAGATTCTGTGTTACTGAGTGTTGGGCCTCGGGGTCAGTGAGACTCTGTGTTACTGAGTGTTGGGGTTCATGGGGCAGTGAGATTCTGTGTTACTGAGTATTAGGGTTCAGGGGGGTGGTGGGATTCTGTGTTTTATGAGTATTGGGGTTCAGGGGGCAGTGAGACTCTGTTACTGAGTATTGGGGTTCAGAGGGATGGTGAGATTCTGTCTTACTGAGTATGGGGTTCAGGGGGACAGTGAGATTCTGTGTTACTGAGTATTGGGGTTCAGAGGGACGACGAGAGTCTGTGTTACTGAGTATTGGGGTTCAGGGGGATAGTGAGATTCTGTCTTACTGAGTATTATGGTTCGGGGGATGGTGAGATTCTGTGTTACTGAGTATTGGGGTACAGGGGGACAGTGAGATTCTGTCTTACTGAGTATTATGGTTTGGGGGATGGTGAGATTCTGTGTTACTGAGTATTGGGGTTCAGGGGGACGGTGAGATTCTGTGTTACTGAGTATTGGGGGTTCAGGGGGACGATGAGATTCTGTGTTCCTGAGTATTGGGGGTTCAGAGGGACGATGAGATTCTGTGTTACTGAGTATTGGGGTTCAGGGGGACAGTGAGATTCTGTGTTACTGAGTATTGGGGTTCAGAGGGGTGGTGAGATTCTGTGTTTCTGAGTATTAGGGTTCAGGGGCATGGTGAGAGTCTGTGTTACTGAGTATTGGGGTTCAGGGGACAGTGAGATTCTGTGTTACTAAGTATTAGGGTTCAGGGGGATGGTGAGATTCTGTGTTACTGAGTATTGGGGTTCAGGGGGCAGTGAGATTCTGTGTTACTAAGTATTAGGGTTCAGGGGGACGGTGAGATTCTGTGTTACTGAGTATTGGGGTTCAGGGGGAGAGTGAGACTCTGTTACTGAGTATTGGGGTTCAGGGGGACGGAGAGATTCTTTGTTACTGAGTATTGGGGTTCATGGGGCGGTGAGATTCTGTGTTACTGAGTATTGGGGTTCAGGGGGAGAGTGAGACTCTGTTACTGAGTATTGGGGTTCAGGGGGCTGGTGAGATTCTGTGTTACTGAGTATTCGGGTTCATGGGGCGGTGAGATTCTGTGTTACTGAGTATTAGGGTTCGGGAGGCGGTGGGATTCTGTGTTACTTGAGTATTGGGGTTCGGGGGGCGGTGAGATTCTGTGTTACTGAGTATTGGGGTTCAGGGGGACAGTGAGATTCTGTGTTACTGAGTATTGGGGTTCAGGGATGGTGGTGAGATTCTGTGTTACTGAGTATTGGGGTTCAGGGGGCAGTGAGATTCTGTGTTACTAAGTATTAGGGTTCAGGGGGCTGGTGAGACTCTGTGTTACTGAGTATTGGGGTTCAGGATTCAGGAGGACAGTGAGATTCTGTGTTACTGAGTGTTGGGGTTCAGGGGGATGGTGAGATTCTGTGTTACTGAGTGTTGGGGTTCAGGGGGCAGTGGGACTCTGTGTTACTGAGTATTGGGGTTCAGGGGCACGGTGAGATTCTGTGTTACTGAGTATTGGGGTTCTGGGGCATAGTGAGAGTCTGTGTTACTGAGTATTGGGGTTCAGGGGGCAGTGAGACTCTGTTACTGAGTATTGGGGTTCAGGGGGAGAGTGAGACTCTGTTACTGAGTATTGGGGTTCAGGGGCACGGTGAGATTCTGTGTTACTGAGTATCGGGGTTCAGGGGGATGGTGAGAATCTGTGTTACTGAGTATTGGGGTTCAGGGGCACGGTGAGATTCTGTGTTACTGAGTATCGGGGTTCAGGGGGATGGTGAGAATCTGTGTTACTGAGTATTGGGGTTCAGGGGGCAGTGAGATTCTGTGTTACTGAGTATTGGGGTTCAGGGGGCAGTGAGATCCCATGTTACTGTGTATTAGGGTTCAGGGGGACGGTGAGATTCTGTGTTACCATGTATTGGGGTTCAGGGGGACAGTGAGATTCTGTGTTACTGAGTATTGGGGTTCAGGGAGGGCGGTGAGATTCTGTGTTACTGAGTATTGGGGTTCAGGGGGACAGTGAGATTCTATGTTACTGAGTATTGGGGTTATGGAGGGCGGTGAGATTTTGTGTTACTGAATATTGGGGTTCAGGGGGCTGGTGAGACTCTGTGTTACTGAGTATTGGGGTTCAGAGGGACGGTGAGATTCTGTGTTACTGAGTATTGGGGTTCTGGGGCATAGTAAGATTCTATGTTACTGAGTATTGGGGTTCAGGGGGGCAGTGAGACTCTGTGTTACTGAGTGTCGGGGTTCAGGGGGACGGTGATATTCTGTGTTACTAAGTATTGCGGTTCAGGGGGCGGTGAGATTCTGTGTTACTAAGTATTAGGGTTCAGGGGGACGGTGAGATTCTGTGTTACTGAGTATTGGGGTTCAGAGGGGCAGTGAGATTCTGTGTTACTGAGTATTGGGGTTCAGTGGGCTGGTGAGACTCTGTGTTACTGAGTATTGGGGTTCAGGGGGACGGTGAGATTCTGTGTTACTGAGTATTGGGGTTCAGGGGGCTGGTGAGACTCTGTGTTACTGAGTATTGGGGTTCAGGATTCAGGAGGACAGTGAGATTCTGTGTTACTGAGTGTTGGGGGTTCAGGGAGATGGTGAGATTCTGTGTTACTGAGTATTGGGGTTCTGGGGCATAGTGAGATTCTTGTTACTGAGTATTGGGGTTCTGGGGGCAGTGAGACTCTGTGTTACTGAGTATTGGGTTTAAGGGGGACGGTGAGACTCTGTGTTACTGAGTATTGGGGTTCAGGGGGACGGTGAGATTCTGTGTTACTGGGTGTCGGGGTTCAGGGGGACGGTGAGATTCTGTGTTACTGAGTATTGGGGGTTCAGGGGGACGGTGAGACTCAGTGTTACTGAGTATTGGGGTTCAGGGGGACAGTGAGATTCTGTGTTACTGAGTATTGGGGGTTCAGGGGGACGGTGAGATTCTGTGTTACCGAGTATTGGGGTTCAGGGGGACGGTGAGATTCTGTGTTACCGAGTATTGGGGTTCAGGGGGACGGTGAGATTCTGTGTTACTGAGTATTGCGGTTCAGGGGGACGGTGAGACTGTGTTCCTGAGTTGTCTAGCTGAGGACAAGCTATACATACAAAACCCATTTGTGTCCACATGTCTGTTCTTTCCTGACCTGTTTCCCTTTGGCTGACACTCTGACGTTCCCTTTGCAGGATGCCCTGAAGTCGCAGCCCGCTGTTGGTGAGTTTCTCGTGCGTCCCTATTCCATTTCCGGAGTTTCTCCCACAAGCGGTAGCTCTGGACTGCGCCAGATCACAGAGGGAGCGGGTAGAGAGAGCTGTGCAGGCCACACAGAACTCGTGGCACATTGGAGTCTGGCGGTGAAGGGGAGGGGGTTGGGCTGGGTGGGGGTGGCCGGTGATGATGGAACGCGCCGGGTCAAGTTGCGGGGCAGGCCATAAAGTGGAGGGGTGGGTGTTGTGAGTGGCGGTGGACTCGGGACTGGGGGGGGGTGGGGATAGAGGGGTACCGCTGCTCCCATGTGATGCTGTGACCCCACTTTGATCCCCCCCCAGGGTTCCGCAAGCAGTCGCCCAGCCCCCCGCACTCGGCCTCGCCGCACGGACCCTCTACCCCGCAGCCCAAGTCGCCCGTGACCCCGAACCGGGAGCGGAAGCTGTCCTCTTCGTCGGACGACCGCAGGAAAGTGGTGACCAGAGGGACGGGCACTCAGGTCATAGGCGGGCTCGGGAACCAGGACCCCGAGCTGTACCCAGCACTCCAGGTAGGCACCCGCCCCTTATTTACGCTGACCTTCCTTAACAACTGTAAAGTGTAATGAGGCAGGAGGTCAATGATGGCAGAGCGATGTGCAAACTGAGTGTGGGGGGCAGTGAGGGGGGAGTAGGGCAGGAAGAGGCTGAATGGGTCGATTCCTGCTCCTATCTCCTTTGTCTGTAGGCTGAACTCTTGCTTTAGTGTGCGTAATGCAGGCTAACTCAGCTCAGTGTGCGTAATGCAGGCTAGCACAGCTCAGTGTGCGTAATGCAGGCTAACGCAGCTCAGTGTGCGTAATGCAGGCTAACGCAGCTCAGTGTGCGTAATGCGGGCTAGCACAGCTCAGTGTGCGTAATGCGGGCTAGCACAGCTCAGTGTGCGTAATGCAAGCTAGCACAGCTCAGTGTGCGTAATGCAGGCTAACGCAGCTCAGTGTGCGTAATGCGGGCTAACGCAGTTCAGTGTGCGTAATGCAGGCTAACGCAGCTTAGTGTGCGTAATGCGGGCTAACGCAGCTCAGTGTGCATAATGCGGGCTAACGCAGCTCAGTGTGCGTAATGCAGGCTAGCACAGCTCAGTGTGCGTAATGCAGGCTAACGCAGCCCAGGGTGCGTAATGCAGGCTAACGCAGCTGTGTGCGTAATGCAGGCTAACGCAGCTCAGTGTGCATAATGCAGGCTAACGCAGCCCAGTGTGCGTAATGCAGGCTAACGCAGCCCAGTGTGCGTAATGCAGGCTAACGCAGCCCAGTGTGCGTAATGCAGGCTAACGCAGCCCAGTGTGCGTAATGCAGGCTAACGCAGCCCAGTGTGCGTAATGCAGGCTAACGCAGCCCAGTGTGCATAATGCAAGCTAACGCAGCCCAGGGTGCGTAATGCAGCCTAACACAGCTCAGTGTGCGTAATGCAGGTTAACACAGCCCAGGGTGCGCTGTGTAGGCGGGCGCAGCCCAGGGTGAGTCACGCGTGCAGATTGCCTCCGGGTGTGCCACGCTGGCTTAACGCAGCACTCTGTGTAGAAACTGAACGGGTGGGAGTGCTTCACCATTAAGCAGAGGTCATCTGTTGATTTGGACAGAGTGATCAACTCTTGCGCAGGGAGAGATTAACTCGATTTGCTCGGTTTTCAAGCGAACGCGGCCGCACCGAGATTCCAGCATCTACTGGGAAATCCACAGGAGTGAGATAAACGTACTGAAGAGGATCGGAGCTGGCTCGTTCGGCACTGTGTACAAAGCAAAGTGGCATGGTAAGCATGGGGAACTATGACGGTACAGCAACATAGTTAGCACAGCTCTTTCTCCCCCGCTCTCTCTCACTCTTACTCACTCCCGAGTGCGTGATTGCACACGCTCTCTCGCTCTCCCCCTCTCTCTCCCCTGCCCCCACTCTGTGTCCCAGTCTTTCACCATTCTCCCTGTCTCCTGTCTGTCTCTATGTCTCTCTCCACTGATTACTGTGTATGTGTGTGTGTGTCTCTCTCTCTCCATTCTGTCCCTTGTTCATTCTGTCTTTCTTTCTTTCTCTCTCTCTCTCTCTCTTTCTCTCTCTCCATCTCTCTCTGTCTCTTTCTCTCTCTCTCTCTCTCTGTGTCTCTCTTTCTCTGTGTGTTTCTCTTTCTGTCTGACTCTCTCTTTCTTTCTCTTTCTCGCTGTCTGTCTCTCTCTTTCTGTCTCTCTCTCTCTGTCTCTTTCTCTCTCTCTCTCTGTATCTCTCTCTCTCTCTCTGTATCTCTCTCTCTCTCTCTGTATCTCTCTCTCTCTCTCTCCCTCTCTGTCTCTCTCTCCCTCTCTGTCTCTCTCTCCCTCTCTGTCTCTCTCTCCCTCTCCGTCTCTCTCTCCCTCTCCGTCTCTCTTTCCCTCCCTGATGTTTCTCTTTCTACCTCTCTCACAGGTGACGTAGCGATTAAGATTCTGAAAGTGACTTATCCAACTCCAGAGCAGCTCCAGGCGTTCAAGAACGAAGTGCAGGTTCTCAGGTGAGACACTCACTGCGGCCCAGGCCCAGGCGGTGGAGCCAGAATTGAAACCAGCAGCGAAAAGCCCCTCAGTCAGGTTCAGTAACCCCTCTGCCCCGGCGTTGCTGCCCCCATCGTCAGCGTCGCGGTAAGAAGCGCCGGGGCTGCTCGCTTCATTGCGAAGGAGATTCTCGGCGAAGTAATCACCCGATTTCCAAAGCATTCAAGTCACAACGGGGGCAGAACAGCTGCTGGGCAAATCCCCACCGGCTTTATTCCGGTTCCCTCGGTTCCTCCCTCGCTTTCACCTCGTAGTTTGGGAAGCGTTACTGCTGGTGGTCACCGACCGAGAACACTCTCAGTGCCGTCCTGGATAGAGTTTATCCACAGGGTTTGGGCAGAGCGGGGCTGACCTGAAGACTCTTCAGCAATTGAGTGTGAAAGAAAGAGAGAGAGAGAGAAAGGGGAGGGGGAAACGGTGAGGTGGGGGAGAGGGCGTCGCAGGGGTTTTGAGAGGGTCGTAGGCAGAGAGGGAGAAGGGAGAGAGAGAATAAATGAGGAGAAAGACTTGCAGAGAGGAAGAGAGATAGGGTGAGTGAGTCGGGGGAAGTGAAATAAGATTCTGCGGGGGGGGGCGTGGGTGATAGTGCTTGACAGGGTGGATGCTGAGAGGATGTTCTCCGCCCCCCCACCCCCTCGGGCGGGGTGCAGAGGGGGGTAGGAAAGAGGAATCTGGAAGTGGGGGGGAATGGGGCACTGTTCCAGAATAAGGGGTCTCCCATTTTAGATGGAGATGAGGAGGGTTTTCTTCCCAGAGGTTCATTAGCCTGAGTGAGGTTGCGGGGTGGGGGGCAGTGGTTACAGCCTCTGAGGTTTGTGTGTATCCGCTGTGGGTGGGGGGTTACACCTCCTGAGCTTTGTGTGTATCTGCTCTGGGCGGGGGCTGGGTTTACCCCTGATGTTTGTGTGTATCCGCTCTGGGTGGGGGGGTTACACCTTCTGAGGTTTGTGTGTATCTGCTCTGGGTGGGGGGGCGGTTGCACCTCCTGAGCTTTGTGTGTATCTGCTCTGGGCGGGGGCTGGGTTTATCCCTGAGGTTTGTGTGTATTTGTTCTGGGCGATGTGATTGCAGCTCCTCTGGTTTGTGTGTATCTGCTCTGGGAGGGGGCTGTGTTTACCCCTGAACTTTGTGTGTATCCGCTCTGGGTGGGGAAGGAGGGGTTTACACCTGCTGAGGTTTGTGTGTATCTGCTCTGGGCAGGGATGGTAGGGGTTACACCTCCTGAGGTTTGTGTGTATCTGCTCTGGGCAGGGATGGGAGGGGTTACACCTCCTGAGGTTTATGTGTATCTGCTCTGGGCACTGGGGGGAGGGGGGTTGGTTACACCTCCTGATGTTTGTGTGTATCTGCTCTGGGCGGAGAGGGGCGGTTACACCTCCTGAGGTTTGTGTGTATCTGCTCTGGGCACTGGGGGGAGGGGGGTTGGTTACACCTCCTGATGTTTGTGTGTATCTGCTCTGGCCGGAGAGGGGCGGTTACACCTCCTGAGGTTTGTGTGTATCTGCTCTGGGCACTGGGGGGAGGGGGGGTTGGTTACACCTCCTGAGGTTTGTGTGTATGTGCTCTGGGCGGAGAGGGGCGGTTACACCTCCTGAGGTTTGTGTGTGTCTGCTCTGGGCACTGGGGGGAGGGGGGTTGGTTACACCTCCTGAGGTTTGTGTGGCTGACCCTGCTCTGATGATCCATTCTCTCTGTCTTCCTCCCTACAGGAAAACGAGACACGTCAACATCTTGCTCTTCATGGGTTTCTTGACAAAGCCACAAATGGCCATCGTCACTCAGTGGTGTGAGAGCAGCAGTCTTTACCGCCATCTCCACGTCCTAGAAACCAAATTCGACACCTTCCAGCTCATTGACATCGCTCGACAAACAGCTCAAGGAATGGAGTGAGTAACCAATCAGATGGGGGAATGGAGTGAGTAACCAATCAGATGGGGGAATGGAGTGAGTAACCAATCAGATGGGGGAATGGAGTGAGTAACCAATCAGATGAGGGAATGGAGTGAGTAACCAATCAGATGGGGGAATGGAGTGAGTATCCAATCAGATGGGGGGAATGGAGTGAGTAACCAATCAGATGGGGGGAATGGAGTGAGTAACCAATCAGATGAGGGAATGGAGTGAGTAACCAATCAGATCAGGGAATCAGAATCACAGAGCGCTGCACCGACACGTGAGAAACACCTGGCCTACCCACCTAATCCCATTTACCAGCACTTGGCCCATAGCCTTGAATGTTATGACATGCCAAGTGTTCATCCAGGTACTTTTTAAATGATGTGAGGCAACCCGCCTCCACCACCCTCCCAGGCAGCGGATTCCAGACCGTCACCACCCTCTGGGTAAAAAGTTTGTCCTCACACCCCCCACTAAACCTCCTGCCCCTCACCTTGAACTTATGTCCCCTTGTGACTGACCCTTCAACTAAGGGGAACAACTGCTCCCTATCCACCCTGTCCATGCCCCTCATAATCTTGTACACCTCAAACAGGTTGCCCCTCAGTCTTCTCTGCTCCATCGAAAACAACCCAAGTCTATCCAACCTCTCTTCATAACTTAAATGTTTCATCCCAGGCAACATCCTGGTGAATCTCCTCTGCACCCCCTCCAGTGCAATCATATCCTTCATATAATGTGGCGATCAGAACTGCACACAGTACTCCAGTTGTGGCCTCACCAAGGTCCTATACAACTCCAACATGATCTCCATCCAATCAGAATGGGTAACCAATCAGATTGGGGAATGGAGTTAGTAACCAATCAGGTTGGGGAACGCGGTGAGTAGCCAATCAATTACTTGACATTTAATGGCATTACTATTGAATCCCCTACTATCAACGTCCTGGGGGTTACCATTGACCAGAAACTGAACTGGACCCAGCCATTTCAATACTGTGGCTACAAGAGCAGGTCAGAGGCTGGGAATCCTGCGGAGAGTAACTCACCTCCTGACTCTCCAAAGCCTGTCCACCATCTACAAGGCACAAGTCAGGAATGTGATGGGATACTCCCCACTTGCCTGGATGAGTGCAGCTCCCACAACACTCAAGAAGCTCGACACCGTCCAGGACAAAGCAGCCCCGCTCGATCGGCACCCCATCCACAAACATTCACTCCCTCCACCACCGACGCACAGGGGCAGCAGTGTGTGTACCATCTACAAGATGCACTGCAGCAACTCGCCAAGGCTCCTTCGACAGCGCTGCCCAAACCCACCACCTCTACCACCTAGAAGGACAAGGGCAGCAGACACATGGGGAACATCACCACCTGCAAGTTCCCCTCCGAGCCCCACTCACCATCCCGACTTGGAAATATATCGGCCGTTCCTTCACTGTTGCTGGGTCACAATCCTGGAACTCCCTCCCTAACAGCACGGTGGGTGTACCTACACCACACGGGGACAAAATCCTGGAACTCCCTCCCTAACAGCACGGTGGGTGTACCTACACCACATGGGACAAAATCCTGGAACTCCCTCCCTAACAGCACGGTGGGTGTACCTACACCACACGGGGACAAAATCCTGGAACTCCCTCCCTAACAGCACGGTGGGTGTACCTACACCACACGGGACAAAATCCTGGAACTCTCTCCCTAACAGCACGGTGGGTGTACCTACACCACACGGGACAAAATCCTGGAACTCCCTCCCTAACAGCACGGTGGGTGTACCTACACCACACGGACAAAATCCTGCAACTCCCTCCCTAACAGCACGGTGGGTGTACCTACACCACACGGGACAAAATCCTGGAACTCCCTCCCTAACAGCACGGTGGGTGTACCTACACCACACGGGACACAATCCTGGAACTCCCTCCCTAACAGCACGGTGGGTGTACCTACACCACACGGGGACAAAATCCTGGAACTCCCTCCCTAACAGCACGGTGGGTGTACCTACACCACACGGGGACATAATCCTGGAACTCCCTCCCTAACAGCACGGTGGGTGTACCTACACCACACGGGACAAAATCCTGGAACTCCCTCCCTAACAGCACGGTGGGTGTACCTACACCACACGGGACTGCAGCTGCTCAAGAAGGCGGCTCACCCACCACCTTCTCAAGGGGCAATTAGGGATGGACAATAAATGCTGGGCCCAGCCAGCGAAACCCACGTCCCATGAATGAAGAAAACAAAAGCAATCAGCACCCTCCATGAATAACTGCTGCATTTATGCAGTGCCTTTATCAGAGTTAAAGCAGAAATGTAAATCGGACAGAATTTGACCCCGAGCCACACGTGGAGATATTAGGGACAGGTGACCTAAAGCTCGATCTAAGAGGTCGGTGTTTAAGGACATCTTAAAGGAAGAGGGAGAGGCAGACAGATTTAGGGAGGGATTTCCAGAGCTCAGGGCCCCCCAGGCAGCTGAAGGCACGGCCGCCAATGGTGGAGCGATGGGAATCGGGGGATGCTCAAGAGACAGGGTTAGAGATCTTGGACGGCTGGAGGAGGTTACAGAGATAGGGAGGGTTGTAGGGACTGGAGGAGGTTCCAGAGATAGGGTGGGTTGTATGGGCTGTAGGAGGTTACAGAAATAGGGTGGGTTGTAGGGGCTGGAGGAGGTTACAGAGATAGAGAGTTGTAGGGGCTGGAGGAGGTTACAGAGATAGGGCGGGTTGTAGGAGCTGGAGGAGGTTACAGAGATAGAGAGTTGTAGGGGCTGGAGGAGGTTACAGAGATAGGGAGGGGTGTAGGGGCTGGAGGAGGTTACAGAGATAGGGAGGGGTGTAGGGGCTGGAGGAGGTTACAGAGAAAGGGAGGGGTGTAGGGGCTGGAGGAGGTTACAGAGAAAGGGAGGGTTGTAGGGGCTGGAGGAGTTTACAGAGATAGGGAGGGTTGTAGGGGCTGGAGGAGGTTCCAGAGATAGGGTGAGTTGTCAGGGCTGTAGGAGGTTCCAGAGATAGGGTGGGTTGTAGGGGCTGTAGGAGGTTACAGAGATGGGAGGGTTGTAGGGGCAGGAGGAGGTTACAGAGATAGAGAGAGTTGTAGGGGCTGGAGGAGGTTACAGAGATAGGGAGGGTTTTAGGGGCTGTAGGAGGTTACAGAGATAGGGAGGGTTGTAGGGGCTGGAGGAGGCTACAGAGATAGGGAGGGGTGTAGGGGCTGGAGGAGGTTACAGAGACAGGGAGGGGTGTAGGCACTGGAGGAGGTTATAGAGATAGGGAGGGGTGTAGGGGCTGGAGGAGGTTACAGAGATAGGGAGGGTTGTAGGGACTGGAGGAGGTTCCAGAGATAGGGTGAGTTGTAGGGGCTGTAGGAGGTTCCAGAGATAGGGTGGGTTGTAGGGGCTGTAGGAGGTTACAGAGATGGGAGGGTTGTAGGGGCTGGAGGAGATTACAGAGATAGGGAGGGTTGTAGGGGCAGGAGGAGGTTACAGAGATAGAGAGAGTTGTAGGGGCTGGAGGGGGTTACAGAGATAGGGAGGGTTTTAGGGGCTGTAGGAGGTTACAGAGATAGGGAGGGTTGTAGGGACTGGAGGAGGTTCCAGAGATAGGGTGAGTTGTAGGGGGTGTAGGAGGTTCCAGAGATAGGGTGGGTTGTAGGGGCTGTAGGAGGTTACAGAGATGGGAGGGTTGTAGGGGCTGGAGGAGGTTACAGAGATAGGGAGGGTTGTAGGGGCAGGAGGAGGTTACAGAGATAGAGAGAGTTGTAGAGGCTGGAGGGGGTTACAGAGATAGGGAGGGTTTTAGGGGCTGTAGGAGTTTACAGAGATAGGGAGGTTTGTAGGGGCTGGAACAGGTTACAGAGATAGGGAGGGGTGTAGGGGCTGGAGGAGGTTACAGGGATAGGGAGGGGTGTAGGGGCTGGAGGAGGTTACAGAAATAGGGAGGGTTGTAGGCGCTGGAGGAGGTTACAGAGATAGGGAGGGTTGTAGCAGCTGGAGGAGGTTACAGAGATAGGGAGTGTTGTAGGGGCTGGAGGAGGTTACAGAGATAGGGTTGTAGGGGCTGGAGGAGGTTACAGAGATAGGGAGGGTTGTAGGAGCTGCAGGAGGTTACAGAGATAGGGAGGGGTGTAGGGGGCTAGCAGAGGTTACAGAGATAGGGAGGGTCGTAAGGGCTGGAGGAGGTTACAGAGATAGGGAAGGTTGTAGGGGCTGGAGGAGGTTACAGAGATAGGGAGGGTGTAGGGGCTGGAGGAGGTTATAGAGATAGGGAGGGGTGTGGGGGCTGGAGGAGGTTACAGTGATAGACAGGGGTATAGAGACTGGAGGAGGTTACAGAGATATGACAGGTTGTAGGGGCTGGAGGAGGTTACAGAGACAGGGAGGGTTGTAGGGGCTGGAGGAGGTTACAGAGATAGGGAGGGGTGTAGGGGCTGGAGGTGGTTAGAAATAGGGAGGGGTGTAGGGACTGGAGGAGGTTACAGAGATAGGGAGGGTTGTAGGGGCTGGAGGAGGTTACAGAGATAGGGATGGTTGTAGGGGCTGGAGGAGGTTACAGAGATAGGGAGGGGTGTTGGGGGCTGGAGGAGGTTATAGAGATAGGGAGGGGTGTCGGGGCTGGAGGAGGTTACAGAGATAGGGAGGGTTTTAGGGGCTGGAGGGGGTCACAGAGATAGGGAGGGTTGTAGTGGCTGGAGGATGTTACAGAGATAAGGAGGGTTGTACGGGCTGGAGGAGGTTACAGAGATAGCGAGGGGTGTGGGGGCTGGAGGTGGTTGCAGAGAAAGGGACTGGGTCTGTGTCGGGGCTGGCGGAGGTTACAGAGATAGGGAGGGGTGTGGGGGCTGGAGGAGGTTACAGAGATAGGGAGGGGTGTAGGGGCTGGAGGAGGTTACAGAGAGAGGGATGGTTGTCGGGGCTGGAGGAGGTTACAGAGATAGGGAGCGGTGTAGGGGCTGGAGGAGGTTACAGAGATAGGGAGGGGTGTGGGGGCTGGAGGAGTTTACAGAGATAGGGAGGGGTGTGGGGGCTGGAGGAGGTTACAGAGATAGGGAGGGGTGTAGGCACTGGAGGAGGTGACCGAGTTAGGGAGGAGTATAGGGGCTGGAGGAGGTTACAGAGATAGGGTTGTAGGCGCTGGAGGAGGTGACAGATAGGGAGAGTTGTGGAGGCTGGAGGTGGTTACAGAGATAGGGAGGGTTGTCGGGGCTGGAGGAGGTTACAGAGGTAGGGAGGGTTGTAGGGGCTGGAGGAGGTTACAGAGATAAGGTTGTAGGGGCTGGAGGAGGTGACAGAGATAGGGAGGAGTATAGGGGCTGGAGGAGGTTACAGAGATAGGGAGGGTTGTCGGGGCTGGAGGAGGTTCCAGAGAAAGGGAGGTTCGTCGGGTCTGGAGGAGGTTACAGAGATACGACGGGTTGTAGGGGCTGGAGGAGGTTACAGAGATAGGGCGGGTTGTAGGGGCTGGAGGAGGTTACAGAGATAGGGAGGGGTGTAGGGGCTGGAGGAGGTTAGAAATAGGGAGGGGTGTAGGGTCTGGAGGAGGTTCCAGAGATAGGGAGGGTTGTCGGGGCTGGAGGAGGTTACAGAGATAGGGAGGGATGTAGGGGCTGGAGGAGGTTACATTGATAGGGAGGGGTGTAGGTGCTGGAGGAGGTTACAGAGATAGGGAGGAGAGTGGGGCTGGAGGAGGTTACAGAGATAGGGAGGGGTGTAGGGGCTGGAGGAGGTTACATTGATAGGGAGGGGTGTAGGTGCTGGAGGAGGTTACAGAGATAGGGAGGGTTGTAGGGGCTGGAGGAGTTTACAGAGATAGGGTTGTAGGGGCTGGAGGAGGTTACAGAGATAGGGAGGGTTGTAGGGGCTGGAGGAGGTTACATTGATAGGGAGGGGTGTAGGGGCTGGAGGAGGTTACAGAGATGGGGAGGGGTGTGGGGGCTGGAGGAGGTTACAGAGATGGGGACTGGGTCCGTGTCGGGGATGGACTAAATAACCTGAAGGTAGCAGCTCAGTGGGTGAGGATATAACCAATCGATAGGTGCCTGGGGGTGGAGCGTAGGGCAGTGATTGCTGGGGTGGGTGGGTGCGGGGGGATATAAACTGAGTGTCCCCAGCGGGCTGGTTAGAACTCTTACCTCTGCATACTGACACACGGAACAGCAGCGGCGTTGGGGAGTGAGGGAGACACGCGCACTGCCCGCGTACAAACCCCGGCCTTTACTCAGTGTTGCGGAGAGGGAGGTCGTAACTCCACAAGAAACGCGACATGGGGGCAGCGATCTGAACTCCCCAGCCCCAGCCTCCAACACTCTTTTCCCCTTTAATTTTGCCCCCTTTGTCTTCCAGTTATCTTCATGCCAAGAATATCATCCACAGGGATTTGAAATCCAACAGTATCCTTGCAACGCTCTGTGCGGGGGAAGAGCGGGTCGGTCCTTCACTCTCTCTCTCTGCTGTTCCTATCTGAGCCATCGTCCAGGAGGTTTCTGACGTCGGGCCCCAGCAAGCAGGTGTCGGTGAGGTCTGCTACCCAGCCTCGGTCCCTCCACCCTGCCTCCCCTTCGCCTGGAGTAGCCAGCAGGAGGCGAGCGTGCACTTTCGCTCAGCTGCTGGGCCCTCGACCCCACTGGTCCTCCCTGTGCTGGCAGCACTGGGGCTGGATCTTTCCACCTCCCACCTGCCCCGTAGGCAGGGGGCGAGGCTTCTTGGGGCGTAGGGAGGGGGAAGGAGATGCAGAAGGCCGGGGACAGGAGCTGAGGGAATGATCACTGCGGGGCCTGGGGTCAGCGCTGTGGGGGCTGAGGGGTCAGCGCTGGGGGGGTGGTGGGGGGGGGGTGGTGGTGGGTGAGGGGGTCAGCGCTGTGGTGGGAGCGGGGGTCAACGATATGGGGGTGGTGAGGGGTCAGCACTGTGGGGTGAGGGGTCAGTGCTGTGGGGGTGGTGTGTGAGGGGGTCAGCGCTGTGGGGGATGAGGGATCAGCGCTGGGGGGTAAGGGGTCAGCGCTGGGTGTCCTTGAGGGGTCAGCGCTGTGGGGTTGGGCGGTGAGGGGTCAGTGCTGTGGGTCGGTGGTGAGGGATCAGCGCTGTGGAGGGGGGTGAGGGGTCAGCCCTGTAGGTCGGTGGTGAGGGGTCAGCGTTGTGTGGGGGGTGCGGTGGTGAGGGGTCAGCGCTGTGGGTCGGTGGTGAGGGGTCAGCGCTGTGGGGGGGGTCGGTGGTGAGGGGTCAGCGCTGTGGGTGAGGGGGTGAAGGGTTAACGCTGTGGGTGAGGGGTCAGCGCTGTGGGGGGGTTGGGTGAGGCGTCAGCGCTGCCGGGGGTGACGCAGCTTGTGACTGGGGAACCTCTGCTTCACTCTTGAGAGGGAAGAGTTGAAAGGTTTCCCTTGACAGGTGTCCTTCAGATATCTTCTTGCATGAGGGGCTGACAGTGAAGATTGGGGACTTCGGGCTGGCAACAGTGAAGTCGCGATGGAGCGGCTCCCAACAGGTGGAGCAGCCGAGTGGCTCGATCCTGTGGATGGTGAGTACAGTCTGTTCTCATGTCAGGGTACTCCCCCAGTGCCAGGCCAGGGTCACCTCCTTCACCTCCCCCCCACCCAGTGCCGGGCCAGGGTTACCCCCCCTGCCTCAGTGCTGGGCCAAGGTCACCTCCTCCCTCCCCCCCCCACCCATCCCTGTGCCGGGCCGTTAACCCAGTTAGTACAGGACTGGGTAGGAGTATCACACTAGATGATTTTTACGTCTGTATGTGTGCGTGTGTCTGTGTGCATGCCTTTCTTCTGCGCAGTTGTGTGCTCATGGTTATGGTTGTGTGCGCGCGCGCGCCTGTGTCTGTGTCCGGTTGTGTCCGTGTCCAGTTGTGCTTGTGTCCCCGTATGTGTTTGTGCCCCCGGTTGTGTGTCTGTGTCTGGTTGTGTGCGCGGGTGAGTGCCCCCGTGTGTGTGTGTGTGTGTGTGTGTGTGTGTGTGTGTGTGTGTGTGTGTGTGTGTATGCACACCGTGTGTGTGTATGCACGCCCATGTCTGTGTCTGGTTGTGTGTGTGCGCCTGTGTGTATGTGTGTGTATGCACGCCCGTTTCTGTGTCTGGTTGTGTGTGTGTCTGCGCACCCGTGTCTGTGTCTGGTTGTGTGTGTGTCTGCGCACCCGTGTCTGTGTCCGGTTTTGTGTATGTGTGTGTGTGTGTATGCACGCCCATGTCTGTGTCTGGTTGTGTGTGTGCGCCTGTATGTATGTGTGTGTATGCACGCCCGTTTCTGTGTCTGGTTGTGTGTGTATCTGCGCACCCGTGTCTGTGTCTGGTTGTGTGTGTGTCTGCGCACCCCGTGTCTGTGTTTGGTTGTGTGTGTGTCTGCGCACCCATGTCTGTGTCCGGTTTTGTGTGTGTGTGTGTGTGTGTATGTGTGTGTGTGTGCACGCCTGTGTCTATGTCCAGTTGTGTGTGTGTCTGCGCACCCGTGTCTGTGTCCGGTTTTGTGTGGCATGTACGTGTGTGCGTACGCCCATGTCTATGTCCGGTTGTGTGCGCGCGCCTATGTTTTTGACTCTCACAAAGATCCCAGCCCAATCCTTGCTGTTTTTCATTGATTGCTCTTTCATCTGTTATTTCCCAGGCTCCGGAAGTGATCCGGATGCAGGATAATAATCCCTACAGCTTCCAATCCGATGTTTATGCCTATGGAATTGTTCTTTACGAGATCATGACGGGGACACTGCCATATTCACACATCAACAACCGGGACCAGGTATGGCTGTGGACATACAGCAATAGGGCCTGATAAAGAGTCAATCGACCGCGGGGGAGCTTGGGCGAATGAGGGTGACAGACTAGGAACCAGGGAGGTCAGTCATTGATGAGGGAGTTCATCAGTGAGTGACAGACCAGGGAGAGGGAGAGAGTCAGTGATGGAGCTGGAACTAGAGAACGGGGTCAGTGTCAGACAGGGAACTGGGGGAAGAGGGTTAATGACGGACAGGAGAACCGGGGAAGAGGGTCAGCGACAGACAGGGGAACGTGGGTAGAGGGTTAATGATGGACAGGAAAACTAGGGATGAGGGTCAACGACAGACAGGGGAACAGGCGAAGAGGGTCAGCGACAGACAGGGGAACGGGGGAAGGGGGTCAGCGTTGGACAGGGGAAGGGGAAGAAGCTCAGCGACGGACTGATGAACGGGGAGAAGGTCAGCGATGGACAGGGGAACGGGGAAAGGGGGCCAGCGATGGACAGGGGATCGAGGGGAAGGGGTCAGGGACGGACAGGGGAATGGGGAAGAGGGTTAACGACAGAAGGATCCGGGGGAAGAGGGTCAGCGACGGACAGAGAACGGGGAAGAGGGTCAACGATGGAAAGGGGAAGAGGGTCAGCGACGGACAGAGAACGGGGAAGAGGGTCAACGATGGAAGGGGGAAGAGGGTCGGCGACCGACAGGGGAACGAGGGAAGAGGGTCAGCGATGTACGGAGGACAAAGGTCAGCGACATATACTGCTGCAATTTACCAACATGCACACAGCAAGACCCCATAAACAACAATGTGATGGCCTAGATAATCCGGTCTTTTGGGATGTTGATTGAGGGATAAATATTGACAGGATTCCAGGGAGAACTGCTCTGGTCCCCTTCAAAATTGTCCCATTCACCTAAGCAGACAGCTGGGACCTAGTTTGAGGTCTCATTCCAAAACTGCATCCCCGACAGTGCGGCGCTCCCCTCAGCACTGACCCTCGGACAGTGCGGCGCTCCCTCAGCACTGACCCTCTGACAGTGCTGCGCTCCCTCAGTACTGACCCTCCGACAGTGCGGCGCTCCCTCAGCACTGACCCTCCACCATGCGGCTCTCCCTCAGCACTGACCCTCTGACAGCGCAGCGCTCCCTCAGCACTGACCCTCCGACAGTGCGGCACTCCCTCAGCACTGACCCTCCAACAGCACGGCGCTCCCCTCAGCACTGACCCTCCGACAGTGCGGCTCTCTCTCAGCACTGACCCCTCGGACAGCGCGGCTCTCCCTCAGTACTGACCCTCCGACAGCGCGGCGCTCCCTCAGCACTGACCCTCCGAGCAGCGCGGCGCTCCCCTCAGCACTGACCCTCCCACAGTGCGGCTCTCCCTCAGCACTGACCCTCCGACCGTGCGGCTCTCCCTCAGCACTGACCCTCCGACAGCGCGGCGCTCCCTCAGCACTGACCCTCCCACAGTGCGGCTCTCCCTCAGCACTGACCCTCCCACAGTGCGGCTCTCTCCTCAGCACTGACCCTCCGACATTCCGGCGCTCCCTCAGCACTGACCATCCGACAGTGCGGCTCTCCCTCAGCACTGACCCTCCGACAGTGCGGCGCTCACTCAGCACTGACCCTCCGACAGTGCGGCGCTCCCTCAGCACTGACCCTCCCACAGTGCGGCGCTCCCTCAGCACTGACCCTCCGACAGTGCGGCGCTCCCTCAGCGCTGACCCTCCGACAGTGCGGCGCTCCCTCAGCACTGCCCCTCCGACAGTGCGGCGCTCCCTCAGCACTGACCCTCCGACAGTGCGGCGCTCCCTCAGCACTGACCCTCCCGACAGTGCGGCGCTCCCTCAGCACTGACCCTCCGACAGTGCGGCGCTCCCTCAGCACTGCACAGGAGTGTTAGCTTCGGTGTTTCTGCTCAAGTGCCTGGATTTGAATTGAACCCTCAACCTTTTGACTCAGCTCCCGATGCTGCTGCCAACTGAGCTGGAGAGGGTGGCCTGGATGACCGGTTCGTGACTCGGTAGTGAGGACTCAAAATCACCACCCTCTGACTCAGAGGCGGTCGTAAGACCCACTGAGCCAAGACCGTACCAGTGGGGGAAGCCAGCGATGGATCGGGAACCTGGGGAAAAGTTTCCATGGCAACCCAGGGAGCAGGAAGCAGAGCTAGTGAAAGGCCTGGTGCCGGAGGATCAGACTAGGCGATGGAGCTGGAGCTGAGGAGGAACCCCGCCTTGGACCGGATTCGCAGGGAGGCGAGTAGGTGTCGGGGAAGGAGAGTCGGTGATGGACCAGGAACCATGAACAAGAGTCAAGTGATGGAGTGGGAGCGTGGGGAAGGAGTCAACGACAGACAGGAGCTGGGGTGGTGAATGGGTGACAGACCAGGAATCGGGGAGGGGGTCAGTGACGGAAGGGGAACCGGGGAGGGGAGAGGTTGGCGGACCAGAAATCGGGCGGCAAGAGCCAAAAACGTGCCGAGTGCCTGGGCTGTGACTGTGGGGAGAGGAGGAAGCTGTCGGGAAGCCAGTGGCAGGGTATGAGAGGTGAGCAGATATTGATCCTGTGCCCCTGTCCCAGATCATCTTCATGGTGGGACGTGGATACCTCACCCCCGACCTCAGCAAGGTCTACAGAAACTGCCCGAAGGCTATGAAGCGCTGATTGTGGACTGTACAAAAGTGAAACGAGATGAGCGGCCTCTGTTTATCCAGGTAAGTGTTCACCCCCTCCCCAGCAGGGAGAGACCAGAATCATCTTCAAATCATTTTGTTGGGATGTGGGGGTCACTGGCGAGGCCAGCATTTCTTGCCCGTCCCTAGCTACCCTCGAGCGCCTTGTCCAGCCATTTCAGAGAGGCAGTTAAGAGTCAACCGCAAGGCTGTGGACCTGGAGTCACGTGTAGGCCAGACCGGGTAAGAAAGGCAGATTTCCCTTCCTAAAGGGAGTTTAGTGAGCCGGTTTACCACAATCGACGATGGTCGTCTCGGTCCAACATCGCTGAGACTAGCCTTCAATTCCAGATTTATTCATTGAATTTAAATTCCACCAACTGCACATGGTGGGATTTGAACCCTTGTCCCCAGAGGCATTAGCCTGGGGCCTCTGGATGACTCGTCCGGTGACATTACCCAGGAGCGGCCTCACCAACGCCCTGTCCAGTTGTAGCAAGACTTCCCCACTTTTATACTCCATCCTCCTCTCAATAAAGGACAACTTTCCATTTGCCTTCCCAATCACTTGCTGCATCTGTGTACTAACTTCTGGTGATTCATGCACCAGGACACCCAGATCCCTCTGCACCGCAGCGTTATGCAGTCTTCCCAAGAGGTTTGGGGGGGTGGGGCGGTGGTTGGATAACAGTTCTGCACAGCGAGGGGTGAAACATGTATGGGCTTTCCTGTTAATTCAATGTAACCCCACTCCCAGGCTAAGTGAGTGGGCAAAAGTTAGGCAGATGGGATAATGATGTGACAAAAATGTGAGGTTTGGCAGGAAGAATAGAGAAGCAGAATATTATTGAAATGGAGAGACTGCAGAACGCTGACGGTGCAGAGGGATCTGGGTGTCCTGGTGCATGAATCACAAGAAGTTAGTACACAGATGCAGTGAGTAATTGGGAAGGCAAATGGAAAGCTGTCCTTTATTGAGAGGGGGGAATGGAGTATAAAAGTGGGGAAGTCTTGCTACAACTGGACAGGGTGGCGTTGGTGAGGCCGCTCCTGGGGCACTGTGGACAGTTCTGGTCTCCTTACTTAAGGAGGGACAAACTCGCATTGGAAGCCGTTCAGAGAAGGTTCACTCGGCTGATTCCTGGGACGAAGGGGGTTTGTCTGATGGGGAAAGGTTGAGCAGGTTGGGGCCTCTACCCATTTGGAGTTTAGAAGAATGAGAGGCGATCTTATTGAAACATGTCAGATTCTGAGGGGAGGGGGTTTGACAGGGTGGATGCTGAGGGGATGTTTCCCCCCCCTCATGGGGGGGAATCCAGAACGAGGAGGAGGAAGGGGGCACAGTTTCAGAATGAGGGGGTCTCCCATTGAAGACGGAGATGAGGAGGAATTTCTTCTCGTCGGTCTGTGGAATTCTCCCCCCCCCCACCCCCCCCGCCCCGAGAGCAGCAGGGGCTGGGTCACGGAATATATTCAAGGCCAAGTGAGACAGATTTCTGATCGACGAGGGAGTCGAGGGTGATGGGGGGGAGGGGCAGGAAAGTGGAGTTGAGGCTACATTCAGATCAGCCACGCTCTTATCGAATGGGGCTGAATGGCTGTTGATCCACAGTTGAACGAATCCACTGATCACGTCTGTCAGGTAATCACCTGTCATGCCCCCCCTCAGGTTTTCTGGTGCTGTCGAGAGTGGGGTGCGTACAGTGGGGCATCGGGGTGGGGGGGGGTGCGTGTGGGGGGGTTAGTGGTGGTGTGAGGGTGGTGAGGGGTGGTGGGAGTTGGGGTAATTCAGTGTCGGCTCCCCAGATGCTGAGGTCATGCCGTTGGAGTGAGGTGAAGTAGGATGGGAGGAGGCCTGTGTGGAGTATAAATCACAGAATCACACAGTGCAGAAGAGGCCCTTCGGCCCATCGGGTCTGCATCGACACTGTGAGAAAACACCTGACCCAGCTACCGAATCCCAGTTACCAGCACTTGGCTCATAGCCTTGAATATTATGACGTACCAAGTGCTCATCCAGGTACTTCTTAAAGGATGTGAGGCAACCCACCACCACCACCCTCCAGGCAGTGCATTCCAGACCCTCACCACCGTCTGGGTAAAAAAGCTTTTCCTC